>CAKMHV010000003.1:24500-348322 GCA_927349885.1 Psylliodes chrysocephalus
TGAATTTTAAATTAAAATCGTATTGATTAAAGGAGTGATAAATGTTATTTTAGAAATATATTTAATGACGTTTGATATAAGTTTTTCATTTAGTAAACTTTTAATAACTAGCATAACAGCTCATTTGGGAAAGCGTTAGACTGTAAATCTAAAGGTCGTTGGTTCGATCTCTGGCTTCGACAATTTTTTTTATATTATTATTATTATTATTAATAATATCACAACTTGTGCATAAAAATATTATTTATAATAAATTTAAGTAAAAATAGAAAAATATATAAATTTTGGCAAATAAATATAAAATGCATACAACCTATCTGAAATTATAGAAATATAAATAAGTAGGCGACAATATTATAAATAGAACATTACACAATAACACTTTTATGTATTTCAAATTAAAATAGTATTGAAAAAAGGGGTGATAAATATTATTTTAGAAATATATTTGATAACGTTTGATATAAGTTTTTCATTTAGCAAACTTTTAATAACTAGCATAACAGCTCAGTTAAGAAAGCGTTAGATTGTAAATCTAAAGGTCCCTGGTTCGATCTCTGGCATAGACAATTTTTTTTAATTTTATTATTAATAATAATATCACAACTTGTTCATAAAAATAATATTTATAATAAATTTAAGTAAACATAGAAAATTTTGGCAAATAAAAAAATGCATACAACCTATCTGAAATTAAAGAAATATAAATAAGTAGGAAACAATATTCTAAATACATTACAAAATAACACTTTTATGTATTTCAAATAAAAATAGTATTGATTAAAGGGTTGATAAATATTAGTTTAGAAATATATTTGATAACGTTTGATATAAGTTTTTCATTTAGTAAACTTTTAATAACTAGCATAACAGCTCAGTTGGGAAAGCGTTAGACTGTAAATCTAAAGGTCCCTGGTTCGATCTCTGGCTTCGACAATTTTTTTTTATTATTATTATCAATAATAATATCACAACTTGTGCATAAAAATATTATTTATAATAAATTTAAGTAAAAATAGATAAATATAAAAATTTTGGCAAATAAATAAAAAATGCATACAACCTATCTGAAATTAAAGAAATATAAATAAGTAGGTGACAATATTATAAATACAACGTTACAGAATAACACTTTTATGTATTTTAAATTAAAATAGTATTGATTAAAGGGGTGATAAATATTAGTTTAGAAATATATTTGATAACGTTTGATATAAGTTTTTCATTTAGTAAACTTTTCATAACTTGCATAAAAGCTTAGTTGGGAAAGCGTTAGACTGTAAATCGAAAGGTCCTCGGTTCGATCTCTGGCTTCGTTAATTTTTTTTATTATTATTATCAATAATAATATCACAACTTGTGCATAAAAATATTATTTATAATAAATTTAAGTAAAAATAAAAAAATATATAAATTTTGGCAAGTAAATAAAAAATGCATACAACCTATCTGAAATTATAGAAATAAAAATAAGTAGGTGACAATATTATCAATACAACATAACAGAATAACACTTATATGTATTTCAAATTAAAATAGTATTGATTAAAGGGGTGATAAATATTATTTTAGAAATATATTTGATAACGTTTGATATAAGTTTTTTATTTAGTAAACTTTTAATAACTAGCATAACAGCTCAGTTGAGAAAGCGTTAGACTGTAAATCTAAAGGTGCCTGGTTCGATCTCTGGCTTCGACATTTTTTTTTTAATATTATTATTATTGATAATATCACAACTTGTTCATAAAAATATTATTTATAATAAATTTAAGTAAAGATAGAAAAATATATAAATTTTGGCAAATAAATAAAAAATGCATACAACCTATCTAAAATTATAGAAATATAAATAAGTAGGTTACAATATTATAAATACAACATTACAAAATAACACTTTTATGTATTTCAAATTAAAATAGTATTGAAAAAAGGGGTGATAAATATTAGTTTAGAAATATATTTGATAACGTTTGATATAAGTTTTTCATTTAGTAAACTTTTAATAACTAGCATAACAGCTCAGATGGAAAAGCGTTAGACTGTAAATCTAAAGGTCCCTGGTTCGATCTCTGGTTTCGACAATTTTTTTTTATTATTATTATCAATAATAATATCACAACTTGTGCATAAAAATATTATTTATAATAAATTTAAGTAAAAATAGATAATTATAAAAATTTTGGCAAATAAATAAAAAATGCATACAACCTATCTGAAATTATAGAACTAAAAATAAGTAGGTGACAATATTATAAATACAACATTACAGAATAACACTTATATGTATTTCAAATTAAAATAGTATTGATTAAAGGGGTGATAAGTAATATTTTAGAAATATATTTGATAACGTTTGATATAAGTTTTTCATTGAGTAAACTTTTAATAACTTGCATACCAGCTCAGTTGGGAAAGCGTTAGACTGTAAATCTAAAGGTCCCTGGTTCGATCTCTGGTTATGACAATTTTTTTTTAATATTAATATTATTAATAATATCACAACTTGTTCATAAATATAATATTTATAATGAATTTAAGTAAAAATAGAAAATTTTGGCAAATAAAAAAAATGCATACAACCTATCTGAAATTATAGAAATATAAATAAGTAGGAAACAATATTCTAAATACAACATTACAAAATAACACTTTTATGTATTTCAAATTAAAATAGTATTGATTAAAGGGGTGATAAATATTATTTTAGAAATGTATTTGATAACGTTTGATATAAGTTTTTCATTTAGTAAAGTTTTAATAACTAGCATAACAGCTCAGTTGGGAAAGCGTTAGACTGTAAATCTAAAGGTCCTAGGTTCGATCTCTGGCTTCGATAATTTTTTTTTATTATTATTATCAATAATAATATCTTAACTTGTGCATAAAAATATTATTTATAATAAATTTAAGTAAAAATAAAAAAATATATAAATTTTGACAAGTAAATAAAAAATGCATACAACCTATCTGAAATTATAGAAATAAAAATAAGTAGGTGACAATATTATAAATACAACATAACAGAATAACACTTATATGTATTTCAAATTAAAATAGTATTGATTAAAGGGGTGATAAATATTATTTTAGAAATATATTTGATAAAGTTTGATATAAGTTTTTTATTTAGTAAACTTTTAATAACTAGCATAACAGCTCAGTTGGGAAAGCGTTAGACTGTAAATCTAAAGGTCCCTGGTTCGATCTCTGGCTTCGACAATTTTTTTTAATATTATTATTAATAATATCACAACTTGTTCATAAAAATATTATTTATAATAAATTTAAGTAAAAATAGAAAAATATATAAATTTTGGCAAATAAATAAAAAATGCATACAACCTATCTAAAATTATAGAAATATAAATAAGTAGGCTACAATATTATAAATACAACATTACAAAATAACACTTTTATGTATTTCAAATTAAAATAGTATTGATTAAAGGGGTGATAAATATTATTTTAGAAATATATTTGATAACGTTTGATATAAGTTTTTCATTTAGTAAACTTTTAATAACTAGCATAACAGCTCAGTTAAGAAAGCGTTAGATTGTAAATCTAAAGGTCCCTGGTTCGATCTCTGGCATCGACAATTTTTTTTTAATATTATTATTGATAATATCACAACTTGTTCATAAAAATAATATTTATAATAAATTTAGTTAAAAATATAAAAAATTTTGGCAAACAAAAAAAATGCATACAACCTATCTGAAATTACAGAAATATAAATAAGTAGGAAACAATATTCTAAAAACAACATTACAAAATAACACTTTTATGTATTCCATAATAAAATAGTATTGATTAAAGGGGTGATAAATATTTTTTTATAAATATATTTAATAACGTTTGATATAAGTTTTTCATTTAGTAAACTTTTAATAACTAGCATAACAGCTCAGTTGGGAAAGCGTTAGACTGTAAATCTAAAGGTCCCTGGTTCGATCTCTGGTTTTGACATTTTTTTTTATTATTATTATCAATAATAATATCACAACTTGTGCATAAAAATATTATTTATAATGAATATAAGTAAAAATATAAAAAAATTTGGCAAACAAAAAAGAATGCATACAACCTATCTGAAATTAAAGAAATATAAATAAGTAGGAAACAATATTCTTAATACAACATTACAAAATAACACTTTTATGTATTTCAAATTAAAATAGTATTGATTAAAGGGGTGATAAATATTATTTTAGAAATATATTTGATAACGTTTGATATAAGTTTTTCATTTAGCAAACTTTTAATAACTAGCATAACAGCTCAGTTAAGAAAGCGTTAGATTGTAAATCTAAAGGTCCCTGGTTCGATCTCTGGCATCGACAATTTTTTTTTAATATTATTATTGATAATATCACAACTTGTTCATAAAAATAATATTTATAATAAATTTAGTTAAAAATATAAAAAATTTTGGCAAACAAAAAAAATGCATACAACCTATCTGAAATTACAGAAATATAAATAAGTAGGAAACAATATTCTAAAAACAACATTACAAAATAACACTTTTATGTATTCCATAATAAAATAGTATTGATTAAAGGGGTGATAAATATTTTTTTATAAATATATTTAATAACGTTTGATATAAGTTTTTCATTTAGTAAACTTTTAATAACTAGCATAACAGCTCAGTTGGGAAAGCGTTAGACTGTAAATCTAAAGGTCCCTGGTTCGATCTCTGGTTTTGACAATTTTTTTTTTATTATTATTATCAATAATAATATCACAACTTGTGCATAAAAATATTATTTATAATGAATATAAGTAAAAATATAAAAAAATTTGGCAAACAAAAAAGAATGCATACAACCTATCTGAAATTAAAGAAATATAAATAAGTAGGAAACAATATTCTTAATACAACATTACAAAATAACACTTTTATGTATTTCAAATTAAAATAGTATTGATTAAAGAGGTGATAAATATTATTTTAGAAATGTATTTGATAACGTTTGATATAAGTTTTTCATTTAGTAAACTTTTAATAACTAGCATAACAGCTCAGTTGGGAAAGCGTTAGACTGTAAACTAAAGGTCCCTGGTTCGATCTCTGGCTTCGATAATTTTTTTTTATTATTATTATCAATAATAATATCTTAACTTGTGCATAAAAATATTATTTATAATAAATTTAAGTAAAAATAAAAAAATATATAAATTTTGACAAGTAAATAAAAAATGCATACAACCTATCTGAAATTATAGAAATAAAAATAAGTAGGTGACAATATTATAAATACAACATAACAGAATAACACTTATATGTATTTCAAATTAAAATAGTATTGATTAAAGGGGTGATAAATATTATTTTAGAAATATATTTGATAAAGTTTGATATAAGTTTTTTATTTAGTAAACTTTTAATAACTAGCATAACAGCTCAGTTGGGAAAGCGTTAGACTGTAAATCTAAAGGTCCCTGGTTCGATCTCTGGCTTCGAAAATTTTTTTTAATATTATTATTGATAATATCACAACTTGTTCATAAAAATATTATTTATAATAAATTTAAGTAAAAATAGAAAAATATATAAATTTTGGCAAATAAATAAAAAATGCATACAACCTATCTAAAATTATAGAAATATAAATAAGTAGGCTACAATATTATAAATACAACATTACAAAATAACACTTTTATGTATTTCAAATTAAAATAGTATTGATTAAAGGGGTGATAAATATTATTTTAGAAATATATTTGATAACGTTTGATATAAGTTTTTCATTTAGCAAACTTTTAATAACTAGCATAACAGCTCAGTTAAGAAAGCGTTAGATTGTAAATCTAAAGGTCCCTGGTTCGATCTCTGGCATCGACAATTTTTTTTTAATATTATTATTGATAATATCACAACTTGTTCATAAAAATAATATTTATAATAAATTTAGTTAAAAATATAAAAAATTTTGGCAAACAAAAAAAATGCATACAACCTATCTGAAATTACAGAAATATAAATAAGTAGGAAACAATATTCTAAAAACAACATTACAAAATAACACTTTTATGTATTCCATAATAAAATAGTATTGATTAAAGGGGTGATAAATATTTTTTTATAAATATATTTAATAACGTTTGATATAAGTTTTTCATTTAGTAAACTTTTAATAACTAGCATAACAGCTCAGTTGGGAAAGCGTTAGACTGTAAATCTAAAGGTCCCTGGTTCGATCTCTGGTTTTGACAATTTTTTTTTATTATTATTATCAATAATAATATCACAACTTGTGCATAAAAATATTATTTATAATGAATATAAGTAAAAATATAAAAAAATTTGGCAAACAAAAAAGAATGCATACAACCTATCTGAAATTAAAGAAATATAAATAAGTAGGAAACAATATTCTTAATACAACATTACAAAATAACACTTTTATGTATTTCAAATTAAAATAGTATTGATTAAAGGGGTGATAAATATTATTTTAGAAATATATTTGATAACGTTTGATATAAGTTTTTCATTTAGCAAACTTTTAATAACTAGCATAACAGCTCAGTTAAGAAAGCGTTAGATTGTAAATCTAAAGGTCCCTGGTTCGATCTCTGGCATCGACAATTTTTTTTTAATATTATTATTGATAATATCACAACTTGTTCATAAAAATAATATTTATAATAAATTTAGTTAAAAATATAAAAAATTTTGGCAAACAAAAAAAATGCATACAACCTATCTGAAATTACAGAAATATAAATAAGTAGGAAACAATATTCTAAAAACAACATTACAAAATAACACTTTTATGTATTCCATAATAAAATAGTATTGATTAAAGGGGTGATAAATATTTTTTTATAAATATATTTAATAACGTTTGATATAAGTTTTTCATTTAGTAAACTTTTAATAACTAGCATAACAGCTCAGTTGGGAAAGCGTTAGACTGTAAATCTAAAGGTCCCTGGTTCGATCTCTGGTTTTGACAATTTTTTTTTATTATTATTATTATCAATAATAATATCACAACTTGTGCATAAAAATATTATTTATAATGAATATAAGTAAAAATATAAAAAAAATTGGCAAACAAAAAAGAATGCATACAACCTATCTGAAATTAAAGAAATATAAATAAGTAGGAAACAATATTCTTAATACAACATTACAAAATAACACTTTTATGTATTTCAAATTAAAATAGTATTGATTAAAGAGGTGATAAATATTATTTTAGAAATGTATTTGATAACGTTTGATATAAGTTTTTCATTTAGTAAACTTTTAATAACTAGCATAACAGCTCAGTTGGGAAAGCGTTAGACTGTAAACTAAAGGTCCCTGGTTCGATCTCTGGCTTCGACAATTTTTTTTTATTATTATTATTAATAATATCATAACTTGTGCATAAAAATATTATTTATAATAATTTTAAGTAAAAATAAAAAAATATATAAATTTTGGCAAATAAATAAAAAATGCATACAACCTATCTGAAATTATAGAAATAAAAATAAGTAGGTGACAATATTATAAATACAACATTACAGAATAACACTTATATGTATTTCAAATTAAAATAGTATTGATTAAAGGGGTGATAAATATTATTTTAGAAATATATTTGATAGCGTTTGATATAGGTTTTTCATTTAGTAAACTTTTAATAATTAGCATAACAGCTCAGTTGGGAAAGCGTTAGACTGTAAATCTAAAGGTCCCTGGTTCGATCTCTGGCTTCGACATTTTTTTTTAATATTACTACTATTGATAATATCACAACTTGTTCATAAAAATATTATTTATAATAAATTTAAGTAAAAATAGAAAAATATATAAATTTTGGCAAATAAATAAAAAATGCATACAACCTATCTAAAATTATAGAAATATAAATAAGTAGGTTACTATAATTTTATTACAACATTACAAAATGACTCTTTTATGTATTTCAAATTAAAATAGTATTGATTAAAGGGGTGATAAATATTATTTTAGAAATATATTTGATAACGTTTGATATAAGTTTTTCATTTAGCAAACTTTTAATAACTAGCACAACAGCTCAGTTAGGAAAGCGTTGGAATGTAAATCTAAAGGTCCCTGGTTCCATCTCTGGCTTCGACAATTTTTTTTTAATATTATTATTATTAATAATATCACAACTTATTCATAAAAATAATATTTATAATAAATTTAAGTAAATATAGAAAATTTTGGCAAATAAAAAAAGGCATACAACCTATCTGAAATTAAAGAAATATAAATAAGTAGGAACCAATATTCTAAATACAACATTACAATATAACACTTTTATGTATTTCAAATTAAAATAGTATTGATTAAAGAGGTGATAAATATTATTTTAGAAATGTATTTGATAACGTTTGATATAAGTTTTTCATTTAGTAAACTTTTAATAACTAGCATAACAGCTCAGTTGGGAAAGCGTTAGACTGTAAACTAAAGGTCCCTGGTTCGATCTCTGGCTTCGACAATTTTTTTTTATTATTATTATTAATAATATCACAACTTGTGCATAAAAATATTATTTATAATAATTTTAAGTAAAAATAAAAAAATATATAAATTTTGGCAAATAAATAAAAAATGCATACAACCTATCTGAAATTATAGAAATAAAAATAAGTAGGTGACAATATTATAAATACAACATTACAGAATAACACTTATATGTATTTCAAATTAAAATAGTATTGATTAAAGGGGTGATAAATATTATTTTAGAAATATATTTGATAGCGTTTGATATAGGTTTTTCATTTAGTAAACTTTTAATAATTAGCATAACAGCTCAGTTGGGAAAGCGTTAGACTGTAAATCTAAAGGTCCCTGGTTCGATCTCTGGCTTCGACATTTTTTTTTAATATTACTACTATTGATAATATCACAACTTGTTCATAAAAATATTATTTATAATAAATTTAAGTAAAAATAGAAAAATATATAAATTTTGGCAAATAAATAAAAAATGCATACAACCTATCTAAAATTATAGAAATATAAATAAGTAGGTTACTATAATTTTATTACAACATTACAAAATGACTCTTTTATGTATTTCAAATTAAAATAGTATTGATTAAAGGGGTGATAAATATTATTTTAGAAATATATTTGATAACGTTTGATATAAGTTTTTCATTTAGCAAACTTTTAATAACTAGCACAACAGCTCAGTTAGGAAAGCGTTGGAATGTAAATCTAAAGGTCCCTGGTTCCATCTCTGGCTTCGACAATTTTTTTTTAATATTATTATTAATAATATCACTTGTTCATAAAAATAATATTTATAATAAATTCAGGTAAAAATAGAAAATTTTGGCAAATAAAAAAAGGCATACAACCTATCTGAAATTAAAGAAATATAAATAAGTAGGAACCAATATTCTAAATACAACATTACAATATAACACTTTTATGTATTTCAAATTAAAATAGTATTGATTAAAGGGGTGATAAATATTAGTTTAGAAATATATTTGATAACGTTTGATATAAGTTTTTCATTGAGTAAACTTTTAATAACTAGCATAACAGCTTAGTTGGGAAAGCGTTAGACTGTAAATCTAAAGGTCCCTGGTTCGATCTCTGGCTTCGACAATTTTTTTTTAATATTATTATTAATAATATCACTTGTTCATAAAAATAATATTTATAATAAATTCAGGTAAAAATAGAAAATTTTGGCAAATAAAAAAATGCATACAACCTATCTGAAATTAAAGAAATATAAATAAGTAGGAAACAATATTATAAATACAATATTACAAAATAACACTTTTATGTATTTCAAATTAAAATAGTATTGATTAAAGGGGTGATAAATATTATTTTAGAAATATATTTGATAACGTTTGATATAAGTTTTTCATTTAGTAAACTTTTAATAACTTGCATAACAGCTCAGTTGGGAAAGCGTTAGACTGTAAATCTAAAGGTCCCTAGTTCGATCTCTGGCTTTGACAATTTTGTTTTAATATTAATATTATTAATAATATCACAACTTGTTCATAAATATAATATTTATAATAAATTTAAGTAAAAATAGAAAATTTTGGCAAATAAAAAAAATGCATACAACCTATCTGAAATTAAAGAAATATAAATAAGTAGGAAACAATATTCTAATTACAACATTACAAAATAACACTTTTTTGTATTTCAAATTAAAATAGTATTGATTAAAGGGGTGATAAATATTATTTTAGAAATGTATTTGATAACGGTTGATATAAGTTTTTTATTTAGTAAACTTTTAATAACTAGCATAACAGCTCAGTTGGGAAAGCGTTAGACTGTAAATCTAAAGGTCCCTGGTTCGATCTCTGGCTTCGAAAATTTTTTTTTATTATTATTATCAATAATAATATCACAACTTGTGCATAAAAATATAATTTATAATAAATTTAAGTAAAAATAAAAAATATATAAATTTTGGCCAATAAATAAAAAATGCATACAACCTATCTGAAATTATAGAAATAAAAATAAGTAGGTGACAATATTATAAATACAACATTACAGAATAACACTTATATGTATTTCAAATTAAAATAGTAATGATTAAAGGGGTGATAAATATTATTTTAGAAATACATTTGATAACGTTTGATATAAGTTTTTCATTTAGTAAACTTTTAATAACTAGCATAACAGCTTAGTTGGGAAAGCGTTAGACTGTAAATCTGAAGGTCCTTGGTTCGATCTCTGGCTTCGATAATTTTTTTTATTATTATTATTATCAATAATAATATCTTAACTTGTGCATAAAAATATTATTTATAATAAATTTAAGTAAAAATAAAAAAATATATAAATTTTGGCAAGTAAATAAAAAATGCATACAACCTATCTAAAATTATAGAAATATAAATAAGTAGGTTACAATATTATAAATAACACATTACAAAATAACACTTTTATGTATTTCAAATTAAAATAGTATTGATTAATGGGGTGATAAATATTATTTTAGAAATATATTTGATAACGTTTGATATACGTTTTTCATTTAGTAAACTTTTAATAACTAGCATAACAGCTCAGTTGGGAAAGCGTTAGACTGTAAATCTAAAGGTCCCTGGTTCGATCTCTGGCTTCGACAATTTTTTTTTAATATTATTATTATTATTAATAATATCACAACTTGTTCATAAAAATAATATTTATAATAAATTTATGTAAAAATAAAAAATTTTGGCAGATAAAAAAAGGCATACAACCTATCTGAAATTAAAGAAATATAAATGAGTAGGAAACAATATTCTAAATACAACATTACAAAATAACACTTTTATGTATTTCAAATTAAAATAGTATTGATTAAAGGGGTGATAAATATTAGTTTAGAAATATATTTGATAACGTTTAATATAAGTTTTTCATTTAGTAATCTTTTAATAACTAGCATAACAGCTCAGTTGGGAAAGCGTTAGACTGTAAATCTAAAGGTCCCTTGTTCGATATTTTTTTTTTATTATTATTATCAATAATAATATCACAACTTGTGCATTAAAATATTATTTATAATAAATTTTGGTAAAAATAAAAAAATATATAAATTTTGGCAAATAAATAAAAAATGCATACAACCTATCTGAAATTATAGAACTAAAAATAAGTAGGTGACAATATTATAAATACAACATTACAGAATAACACTTATATTTATTTTAAATTAAAATAGTATTGATTAAAGGGGTGATAAATATTATTTTAGAAATATATTTGATAACGTTTGATATAAGTTTTTCATTTAGTAAACTTTTAATAGCTAGCATAACAGCTCAGTTGGGAAAGCGTTAGACTGCAAATCTAAAGGTCCCTGGTTCGATCTCTGGCTTCGACAATTTTTTTTTAATATTATTATTATTGATAATGTCACAACTTGTTCATAAAAATAATATTTATAATAAATTTAAGTAAAAATATAAAAAATTTTGGCAAACGAAAAAAAAATGCATACAACCTATCTGAAATTACAGAAATATAAATAAGTAAGAAACAATATTCTAAAAACAACATTACAAAATAACACTTTTATGTATTCCATATTTAAATAGTATTGATTAAAGGGGTGATAAATATTTTTTTATAAATATATTTAATAACGTTTGATTTAAGTTTTTCATTTAGTAAACTTTTAATAACTAGCATAACAGCTCAGTTTGGAAAGCGTTGGACTGTAAATCTAAAGGACCCTGGTTCGATCTCTGGTTTCGACAATTTTTTTTATTAATATTATCAATAATAATATCACAACTTGTGCAGAAAAATATTATTTATAATAAATTTAAGTAAAAATAGATAAATATAAAAATTTTGGCAAATAAATAAAAAATGCATACAACCTATCTGAAATTATAGAAATATAAATAAGTAGGTGACAATATTATAAATACAACGTTACAGAATAATACTTTTATGTATTTTAAATTAAAATAGTATTGATTAAAGGGGTGATAAATATTATTTTAGAAATATATTTGATAACGTTTGATATAAGTTTTTCATTTAGTAAACTTTTAATAACTTGCATAACAGCTCAGTTGGGAAAGCGTTAGACTGTAAATCTAAAGGTCCCTAGTTCGATCTCTGGCTTTGACAATTTTGTTTTAATATTAATATTATTAATAATATCACAACTTGTTCATAAATATAATATTTATAATAAATTTAAGTAAAAATAGAAAATTTTGGCAAATAAAAAAAATGCATACAACCTATCTGAAATTAAAGAAATATAAATAAGTAGGAAACAATATTCTAATTACAACATTACAAAATAACACATTTTTGTATTTCAAATTAAAATAGTATTGATTAAAGGGGTGATAAATATTATTTTAGAAATGTATTTGATAACGTTTGATATAAGTTTTTTATTTAGTAAACTTTTAATAACTAGCATAACAGCTCAGTTGGGAAAGCGTTAGACTGTAAATCTAAAGGTCCCTGGTTCGATCTCTGGCTTCGACAATTTTTTTTTATTATTATTATCAATAATAATATCACAACTTGTGCATAAAAATATAATTTATAATAAATTTAAGTAAAAATGAAAAATATATAAATTTTGGCCAATAAATAAAAAATGCATACAACCTATCTGAAATTATAGAAATAAAAATAAGTGGGTGACAATATTATAAATACAACATTACAGAATAACACTTATATGTATTTCAAATTAAAATAGTAATGATTAAAGGGGTGATAAATATTATTTTAGAAATACATTTGATAACGTTTGATATAAGTTTTTCATTTAGTAAACTTTTAATAACTAGCATAACAGCTTAGTTGGGAAAGCGTTAGATTGTAAATCTGAAGGTCCCTGTTTCGGTTTCTGGCTTCGATAATTTTTTTTATTATTATTATCAATAATAATATCTTAACTTGTGCATAAAAATATTATTTATAATAAATTTAAGTAAAAATAAAAAAATATATAAATTTTGGCAAGTAAATAAAAAATGCATACAACCTATCTAAAATTATAGAAATATAAATAAGTAGGTTACAATATTATAAATAACACATTACAAAATAACACTTTTATGTATTTCAAATTAAAATAGTATTGATTAAAGGGGTGATAAATATTATTTTAGAAATATATTTGATAACGTTTGATATAAGTTTTTCATTTAGTAAACTTTTAATAACTAGCATAACAGCTCAGTTGGGAAAGCGTTAGACTGTAAATCTAAAGGTCCCTGGTTCGATCTCTGGCTTCGACAATTTTTTTTTAATATTATTATTATTGATAATATCACAACTTGTTCATAAAAATAATATTTATAATAAATTTATGTAAAAATAGAAAATTTTGGCAGATAAAAAAAGGCATACAACCTATCTGAAATTATAGAACTAAAAATAAGTAGGTGACAATATTTTAAATACAACATTACAGAATACCACTTATATTTATTTCAAATTAAAATAGTATTGATTAAAGGGGTGATAAATATTATTTTAGAAATATATTTGATAACGTTTGATATAAATTTTTCATTTAGTAAACTTTTAATAGCTAGCATAACAGCTCAGTTGGGAAAGCGTTAGACTGTAAATCTAAAGGTCCCTGGTTCGATCTCTGGCTTCGACAATTTTTTTTAATATTATTATTATTGATAATGTCACAACTTGTTCATAAAAATAATATTAATAATAAATTTAAGTAAAAATATAAAAAATTTTGGCAAACAAAAAAAAAATGCATACAACCTATCTGAAATTACAGAAATATAAATAAGTAAGAAATAATATTCTAAAAACAACATTACAAAATAACACTTTTATGTATTCCATATTTAAATAGTATTGATTAAAGGGGTGATAAATATTTTTTTATAAATATATTTAATAACGTTTGATATACGTTTTTCATTTAGTAAACTTTTAATAACTAGCATAACAGCTCAGTTGGGAAAGCGTTGGACTGTAAATCTAAAGGTCCCTGGTTCGATCTCTGGTTTCGACAATTTTTTTTATTATTATTATCAATAATAATATCTTAACTTGTGCATAAAAATATTATTTATAATAAATTTAAGTAAAAATAAAAAAATATATAAATTTTGGCAAGTAAATAAAAAATGCATACAACCTATCTAAAATTATAGAAATATAAATAAGTAGGTTACAATATTATAAATAACACATTACAAAATAACACTTTTATGTATTTCAAATTAAAATAGTATTGATTAAAGGGGTGATAAATATTATTTTAGAAATATATTTGATAACGTTTGATATAAGTTTTTCATTTAGTAAACTTTTAATAACTAGCATAACAGCTCAGTTGGGAAAGCGTTAGACTGTAAATCTAAAGGTCCCTGGTTCGATCTCTGGCTTCGACAATTTTTTTTAATATTATTATTATTGATAATGTCACAACTTGTTCATAAAAATAATATTAATAATAAATTTAAGTAAAAATATAAAAAATTTTGGCAAACAAAAAAAAAATGCATACAACCTATCTGAAATTACAGAAATATAAATAAGTAAGAAATAATATTCTAAAAACAACATTACAAAATAACACTTTTATGTATTCCATATTTAAATAGTATTGATTAAAGGGGTGATAAATATTTTTTTATAAATATATTTAATAACGTTTGATATACGTTTTTCATTTAGTAAACTTTTAATAACTAGCATAACAGCTCAGTTGGGAAAGCGTTGGACTGTAAATCTAAAGGTCCCTGGTTCGATCTCTGGCTTCGACAATTTTTTTTTATTATTATTATTATCAATAATAATATCACAACTTGTGCATAAAAATATTATTTATAATAAATTTAAGTAAAAATAAAAAATATATAAATTTTGGCAAATAAATAAAAAATGCATACAACCTATCTAAAATTATAGAAATAAAAATAAGTAGGTGACAATATTATAAATACAACATTACAGAATAACACTTATATGTATTTCAAATTAAAATAGTAATGATTAAAGGGGTGATAAATATTATTTTAGAAATGCATTTGATAACGTTTTATATAAGTTTTTCATTTAGTAAACTTTTAATAACTAGCATAACAGCTTAGTTGGGAAAGCGTTAGACTGTAAATCTAAAGGTCCCTTGTTCGATCTCTGGCTTCGATAATTTTTTTTTATTAATATTATCAATAATAATATCACAACTTGTGCAATAAAATATTATTTATAATAAATTTAAGTAAAAATAAAAAAATATATAAATTTTGGCAAGTAAATAAAAAATGCCTACAACCTATCTAAAATTATAGAAATATAAATAAGTAGGTGACAATATTTTAAATACAACATTACAGAATAACACTTATATTTATTTCAAATTAAAATAGTATTGATTAAAGGGGTGATAAATATTATTTTAGAAATATATTTGATAACGTTTGATATAAGTTTTTCATTTAGTAAACTTTTAATAACTAGCATAACAGCTCAGTTGGGAAAGCGTTAGACTGTAAATCTAAAGGTCCCTGGTTCGATCTCTGGCTTCGACAATTTTTTTTTATTAATATTATCAATAATAATATCACAACTTGTGCATAAAAATATTATTTATAATAAATTTAAGTAAAAATAAAAAATATATAAATTTTGGCAAATAAATAAAAAATGCATACAACCTATCTAAAATTATAGAAATAAAAATAAGTAGGTGACAATATTATAAATACAACATTACAGAATAACACTTATATGTATTTCAAATTAAAATAGTAATGATTAAAGGGGTGATAAATATTATTTTAGAAATGCATTTGATAACGTTTTATATAAGTTTTTCATTTAGTAAACTTTTAATAACTAGCATAACAGCTTAGTTGGGAAAGCGTTAGACTGTAAATCTAAAGGTCCCTTGTTCGATCTCTGGCTTCGATAATTTTTTTTTATTAATATTATCAATAATAATATCACAACTTGTGCATTAAAATATTATTTATAATAAATTTAAGTAAAAATAAAAAAATATATAAATTTTGGCAAATAAATAAAAAATGCATACAACCTATCTGAAATTATAGAACTAAAAATAAGTAGGTGACAATATTATAAATACAACAATACAGAATAACACTTATATTTATTTCAAATTAAAATAGTATTGATTAAAGGGGTGATAAATATTATTTTAGAAATATATTTGATAACGTTTGATATAAGTTTTTCATTTAGTAAACTTTTAATAACTAGCATAACAGCTCAGTTGGGAAAGCGTTAGACTGTAAATCTAAAGGTCCCTGGTTCGATCTCTGGCTTCGACAATTTTTTTTTAATATTATTATTATTGATAATGTCACAACTTGTTCATAAAAATAATATTAATAATAAATTTAAGTAAAAATATAAAAAATTTTGGCAAACAAAAAAAAAATGCATACAACCTATCTGAAATTACAGAAATATAAATAAGTAAGAAATAATATTCTAAAAACAACATTACAAAATAACACTTTTATGTATTCCATATTTAAATAGTATTGATTAAAGGGGTGATAAATATTTTTTTATAAATATATTTAATAACGTTTGATATACGTTTTTCATTTAGTAAACTTTTAATAACTAGCATAACAGCTCAGTTGGGAAAGCGTTAGACTGTAAATCTAAAGGTCCTTGGTTCGATCTCTTGCTTCGACAATTTTTTTTGAATATTATTATTATTAATAATATCACAAATTGTTCATAAAAATAATATTTATAATAAATTTAAGTAAAAATAAAAAATTTTGGCAAATAAAAAAAATGCATACAACCTATCTGAAATTATAGAAAAATAAATAAGTAGGAAATAATATTCTAAATACAACATTACAAAATAACACTTTTATGTATTTCATATTAAAATAGTACTGATTAAAGGGGTGATAAATATTTTTTTATAAATATAGTTGATAACGTTTGATATAAGTTTTTCATTTAGTAAACTTTTAATAACTAGCATAACAGCTCAGTTAAGAAAGCGTTAGGCTGTAAATCTAAAGGTCCCTGGTTTGATCTCTGGCTTTGACAATTTTTTTTATTATAATATCAATAATAATATCACAACTTGTGCATAAATATATTATTTATAATAAATATAAGTAAAAATAGAAAAATATATGAATTTTGGCAAATAAATAAAAAATGCATACAACCTATCTGAAATTATAGAAATATAAATAAGTAGGTGACAATATTATAAATACAACATTACAAAATAACACTTTTATGTATTTCAAATTAAAATATTATTGATTAAAGAGGTGATAAATATTTTTTTTAAATATATTTGATAACGTTTGATATAAGTTTTTCATTTAGTAATCTTTTAATAACTAGCATAACAGCTCAGTTGAAAAAGCGTTAGACTGTAAATCTAAAGGTCCTTGGTTCGATCTCTTGCTTCGACAATTTTTTTTGAATATTATTATTATTAATAATATCACAAATTGTTCATAAAAATAATATTTATAATAAATTTAAGTAAAAATAAAAAATTTTGGCAAATAAAAAAAATGCATACAACCTATCTGAAATTATAGAAAAATAAATAAGTAGGAAATAATATTCTAAATACAACATTACAAAATAACACTTTTATGTATTTCATATTAAAATAGTATTGATTTAAGGGGGTGATAAATTTTTTTTTATAAATATAGTTGATAACGTTTGATATAAGTTTTTCATTTAGTAAACTTTTAATAACTAGCATAACAGCTCAGTTAAGAAAGCGTTAGGCTGTAAATCTAAAGGTCCCTGGTTCGATCTCGTGCTTTGACAATTTTTTTTTATTATTATCAATAATAATGTCACAACTTGTGCATAAAAATATTATTTATAATAAATTTAAGTAAAAATAGAAAAATATATGAATTTTGGCAAATAAATAAAAAATGCATACAAGCTATCTGAAATTATAGAAATATAAATAAGTAGGTGACAATATTATAAATACAACATTACAAAATAACACTTTTGTGTATTTCAAATTAAAATAGTATTGATTAAAGGGGTGATAAATATTTTTTTTAAATATATTTGATAACGTTTGATATAAGTTTTTCATTTAGTAAACTGTTAATAACTAGCATAACAGCTCAGTTAAAAAAGCGTTAGGCTGTAAATCTAAAGGTCCCTGGTTCGATCTCTTGCTTCGAAAATTTTTTTTGAATATTATTATTATTAATAATATCACAACTTGTTCATAAAAATAATATTTATAATAAATTTAAGTAAAAATAGAAACTTTTGGCCTATAAATAAAAAATGCATACAAGCTATCTGAAATTATTAAAATATAAATAAGTAGGTGACAATATTATAAATACAACATTACAAAATAACACTTTTGTGTATTTCAAATTAAAATAGTATTGATTAAAGGGGTGATCAATATTTTTTTTAAATATATTTGATAACGTTTGATATAAGTTTTTATTTAGTAAACTTTTAATAACTAGCATAACAGCTCAGTTGAAAAAGCGTTAGGCTGTAAATCTAAAGGTCCCTGGTTCGATCTCTTGCTTCGACAATTTTTTTTTAATATTATTATTATTAATAATATCACAACTTGTTCATAAAAATAATATTTATAATAAATTTAAGTAAAAATAGAAAATTTTGGCAAATAAAAAACAAATGCATACAACCTATCTGAAATTATAGAAATATAAATAAGTAGGAAATAATATTCTAAATACAACATTACAAAATAACACTTTTATGTATTTTATATTAAAATAGTATTGATTAAACGGGTGATAAATATTTTTTTATAAATATAGTTGATAACGTTTGATATAAGTTTTTCATTTAGTAAACTTTTGATAACTAGCATAACAGCTCAGTTAAGAAAGCGTTAGGCTGTAAATCTAAAGGTCCCTGGTTCGATCTCTGGCTTTGGCAATTCTTTTTTATTATAATATCAATAATAATATCACAACTTGTGCATAAAAATATTATTTATAATAAATTTAAGTAAAAATAGAAAAATATATGAATTTAGGCAAATAAATAAAAAATGCATACAACCTATCTGAAATTATAGAAATATAAATAAGTAGGTGACAATAATATAAATACAACATTACAAAATAACACTTTTATGTATTTCAAATTAAAATATTATTGATTAAAGGGGTGATAAATATTTTTTTTAAATATATTTGATAACGTTTGATATAAGTTTTTCATTTAGTAAACTTTTAATAACTAGCATAACAGCTCAGTTGAAAAAGCGTTAGACTGTAAATCTAAAGGTCCTTGATTCGATCTCTTGCTTCGACAATTTTTTTTGAATATTATTATTATTAATAATATCACAACTTGTTCATAAAAATAATATTTATAATAAATTTAAGTAAAAATAAAAAATTTTGGCAAATAAAAAAAAATGAATACAACCTATCTGAAATTATAGAAAAATAAATAAGTAGGAAATAATATTCTAAATACAACATTACAAAATAACACTTTTATGTATTTCATATTAAAATAGTATTGATTAAAGGGGTGATAAATATTTTTTTATAAATATAGTTGATAACGTTTGATATAAGTTTTTCATTTAGTAAACTTTTAATAACTAGCATAACAGTTCAGTTAAGAAAGCGTTAGGCTGTAAATCTAAAGGTCCCTAGTTCGATCTCGTGCTTTGACAATTTTTTTTTATTATTATCAATAATAATATCACAACTTGTGCATAAAAATATTATTTATAATAAATTTAAGTAAAAATAGAAAAATATATGAATTTTGGCAAATAAATAAAAAATGCATACAAGCTATCTGAAATTATAGAAATATAAATAAGTAGGTGACAATATTATAAATACAACATTACAAAATAACACTTTTGTGTATTTCAAATTAAAATAGTATTGATTAAAGGGGTGATCAATATTTTTTTTAAATATATTTGATAACGTTTGATATAAGTTTTTATTTAGTAAACTTTTAATAACTAGCATAACAGCTCAGTTGAAAAAGCGTTAGGCTGTAAATCTAAAGGGCCTTGATTCGATCTCTTGCTTCGACAATTTTTTTTGAATATTATTATTATTAATAATATCACAACTTGTTCATAAAAATAATATTTATAATAAATTTAAGTAAAAATAAAAAATTTTGGCAAATAAAAAAAAATGAATACAACCTATCTGAAATTATAGAAAAATAAATAAGTAGGAAATAATATTCTAAATACAACATTACAAAATAACACTTTTATGTATTTCATATTAAAATAGTATTGATTAAAGGGGTGATAAATATTTTTTTATAAATATAGTTGATAACGTTTGATATAAGTTTTTCATTTAGTAAACTTTTAATAACTAGCATAACAGCTTAGTTAAGAAAGCGTTAGGCTGTAAATCTAAAGGTCCCTAGTTCGATCTCGTGCTTTGACAATTTTTTTTTATTATTATCAATAATAATATCACAACTTGTGCATAAAAATATTATTTATAATAAATTTAAGTAAAAATAGAAAAATATATGAATTTTGACAAATAAATAAAAAATGCATACAACCTATCTGAAATTATAGAAATATAAATAAGTAGGTGACAATAATATAAATACAACATTACAAAATAACACTTTTATGTATTTCAAATTAAAATATTATTGATTAAAGGGGTGATAAATATTTTTTTTAAATATATTTGATAACGTTTGATATAAGTTTTTCATTTAGTAAACTTTTAGTAACTAGCATAACAGCTCAGTTGAAAAAGCGTTAGACTGTAAATCTAAAGGTCCTTGATTCGATCTCTTGGTTCGACAATTTTTTTTGAATATTATTATTATTAATAATATCACAACTTGTTCATATAAATAATATTTATAATAAATTTAAGTAAAAATAAAAAATTTTGGCAAATAAAAAAAAATGAATACAACCTATCTGAAATTATAGAAAAATAAATAAGTAGGAAATAATATTCTAAATACAACATTACAAAATAACACTTTTATGTAATTCATATTAAAATAGTATTGATTAAAGGGGTGATAAATATTTTTTTATAAATATAGTTGATAACGTTTGATATAAGTTTTTCATTTAGTAAACTTTTAATAACTAGCATAACAGCTCAGTTAAGAAAGCGTTAGGCTGTAAATCTAAAGGTCCCTAGTTCGATCTCGTGCTTTGACAATTTTTTTTTATTATTATCAATAATAATATCACAACTTGTGCATAAAAATATTATTTATAATAAATTTAAGTAAAAATAGAAAAATATATGAATTTTGGCAAATAAATAAAAAATGCATACAAGCTATCTGAAATTATAGAAATATAAATAAGTAGGTGACAATATTATAAATACAACATTACAAAATAACACTTTTGTGTATTTTAAATTAAAATAGTATTGATTAAAGGGGTGATAAATATTTTCTTTAAATATATTTGATAACGTTTGATATAAGTTTTTCATTTAGTAAACTTTTAATAACTAGCATAACAGCCTAGTTGAAAAAGCGTTAGGCTGTAAATCTAAAGGTCCCTGGTTCGATCTCTTGCTTCGACAATTTTTTTTGAATATTATTATTATTAATAATATCACAACTTGTTCATAAAAATAATATTTATAATAAATTTAAGTAAAAATAGAAACTTTTGGCATATAAATAAAAAATGCATACAAGCTATCTGAAATTATAGAAATATAAATAAGTAGGTGACAATATTATAAATACAACATTACAAAATAACACTTTTGTGTATTTCAAATTAAAATAGTATTGATTAAAGGGGTGATCAATATTTTTTTTAAATATATTTGATAACGTTTGATATAAGTTTTTCATTTAGTAAACTTTTAATAACTAGCATAACAGCTCAGTTGAAAAAGCGTTAGACTGTAAATCTAAAGGTCCTTGATTCGATCTCTTGGTTCGACAATTTTTTTTGAATATTATTATTATTAATAATATCACAACTTGTTCAGTATTCCTCTGTACTTTATCAGAGGACCGTTACTACAATTTCGCTACGGTAATTAGTTTAGTTTTTGGCAACCAGGTTTTCTAACCTAAAAATTCGTAAAATTCATTGTTGTTGTTTAGCGTCGTGCCAGGTATAGTAGATTTACCTGTTCGGTAGTGAATCACAACCGCCTTTGGCGGAGCTCGAAAGGGTAGCCAAAACCACCCCTCCAACCAAAAATGCAGAGTTCATAGACACTTTATTCTCCAGGAGAAATAAAGAACGGAGCGAAAAATTTACATTAAATATCAACAAAACATCCCCCGAACACCACCCCAGAAGTCTTAGCCACAGAAGAAATCACCCATATAAACATGTGAGTACTCCTATTCCTAAACATGTATCAGATAAATCCTCCAGATCAAGCTCCAGAGGTGAATCCACCAAAAAACTTGATAGAAAAAAAGTATGGAGAAAATCTCAAAAGGTTTTAGCATTGACACAATGTCAGAACCTATAAAATCCACATCAATTACTAGCATCCGAAGCTCCGGCGAAAATTCAATCGCGGCGGATGGCACAAAACCCATCTCGCACGAAAGTATGGAGAACAGTGAGAGCGATTCATCAACTTTCTACATACTTTCACAGTCACAATCAAACGAAGACAACGCTACACCAAGGAGCTCGGACGAGCTCTGTGAAGCTGGCCCCCCGAAATTTGAAAATTTTAGTTTTAAAAGCGGCATACGTTTGACCACCTATAGACCATGTTTGACCACCCACTAACTTTTTTTGACCACCCACTAACTTTTTTTGACCACCCACTAACTTTTTTTGACCACCCTCAGAAACAAAAATATTTAAAGACATATTAATGACCGAGTGCCCGCTGGCCCCCCGAAATTATTATTTTTTAAAACTGACTGCACCATAAGGTTAAACAACTTTTGACCATGTTTGACCACCCCTTAGATTTTTTTTAACAACCCCTAAAATAATTTAAAGGGGGTAAATTATAGAAAAATAAGAGTTTTGGGATGCATTTCAACTTTAAACGATAGATCAATGGTCAGAAAAACAATATGATCCAAAAACGTTTAATATGATGCAACGCTTTTTGATCACTCTCCAAAATATCTTAAAAGACCCCAAAGGGGTTAAAAATTCAAAGAGAATATTTTCCAATCCAATTTCTAGTACAAAAAATAGTCAAACGACATGAAGACATAATAATTATCCATAAAGGTTTAAAATTAGGTTTCGCCGTTTGACCAACCCCTAAAATAAATTTAATGTTTCCAAGTAGGGTAAAAATTCGAAAAATAAAATTTGGAAACCGAATTTCGGCTGGGAAAAAGTGATTAAACGACATAAGTTTAAAATTAAGACGAAAAACAATTTAGAATTGTGTTTTGAAGTTTGACCATCCCCTAAAATATATTTAATGTTTTTAAGTATTGTGAAAATTTTAAAACTAAAATATAAGTTTAAAATTAGGATCTATAACGATTTAGAATTGTGTTTTGACGTTTGACCACCCCCTAAAATAATTTTAATATTTCTAAGTATTGTGAAAATTCGAAAAATAAAATTTGGAAATCGAATTTCGGCTTGGAAAAAATGGTCAAACAGCATAAGTTTAAAATTAAAATAAATTACGATTTAGAATTGTGTTTTGACGTTTGGCCACTCCCTAAAATAAATTTAATGTTTCCAAGTAGGGTAAAAATTCAAAAAATAAAATTTGGAAACCGAATTTCGGCTGGGAAAAAGTGGTTAAACGACATAAGTTTAAAATTAAGACGAAAAACAATTTAGAATTGTGTTTTGAAGTTTGACCATCCCCTAAAATATATTTAATGTTTTTAAGTATTGTGAAAATTTTAAAACTAAAATATAAGTTTAAAATTAGGATCTATAACGAATTAGAATTGTGTTTTGACGTTTGACCACCCCCTAAAATAATTTTAATATTTCTAAGTATTCTGAAAATTCGAAAAATAAAATTTGGAAATCGAATTTCGGCTTGGAAAAAATGGTCAAACAGCATAAGTTTAAAATTAAAATAAATTACGATTTAGAATTGCGTTGTGACGTTTGGCCACCCCCTAAAATAATTTTAATGTTTCTAAGTATTGTGAAAATTCGAAAAATAAAATTTGGAAATCGAATTTAAGCTGGGAAAAAATGGTCAAACTACATAAAATTAAAATTAAGATGTATAATTATTAAGAATTGTGTTTTGACATTTAACCAACCCTTAAACTAATTTTAATGTTCCTAAGTATTGTGAAAATTCAAAAAATAAAATTTGGAAATCGAATTTCGGCTTGGAAAAATGGTCAAACGGCAAAAGTTTAAAATTAAAATAAATGACGATTTAGAATTGTGTTTTGACGTATGGCCACCCCCTAAAATAATTTTTATGTTTCTAAGTATTGTGAGAATTCGAAAAATAAAATTTGGAAACCGATATTCGGCTGGGAAAAAGTGGTTAAACGATATAAGTTTAAAATTAAGACGAAAAACAATTTAGAATTGTGTTTTGAAGTTTGACCATCCCCTAAAATATATTTAATGTTTTTAAGTATTGTAAAAATTTTAAAACTAAAATATAAGTTTAAAATAAGGATCTATACCGATTAAGAATTGTGTTTTGACGTTTGACCACCCCCTAAAATAATTTTAATATTTCTAAGTATTGTGAAAATTCGAAAAATAAAATTTGGAAATCGAATTTAAGCTGGGAAAAAATGGTCAAACGACATAAAATTAAAATTAAGATGTTTAATTATTAAGAATTGTGTTTTGACATTTAACCAACCGTTAAACTAATTTTAATGTTTCTAAGTATTGTGAAAATTCAAAAAATAAAATTTGGAAATCGAATTTCGGCTTGGAAAAAATGGTCAAACGGCATAAGTTTAAAATTAAAATAAATTACGATTTAGAATTGTGTTTTGACGTTTGGCCACCCCCTAAAATAATTTTAATGTTTCTAAGTATTGTAAAAATTCGAAAAATAAAACTTGGAAATCGAATTTCTGCTTGCAAAAAATGGTCTAAGGACATAAATTTACAATAAAGATCCATAGCGATTTAGAAATAAATTTTAACGTTTGACTACCCATTAAAATAATTTTTATGTTACTAAGTATGGTGAGAATTTGAAAAATAAAATTTGGAAACCGAATTTCGGCTGGGAAAAAGTGGTTAAACATCGTAAGTTTAAAATTAAGACGAAAAACAATTTAGAATTGTGTTTTGAAGTTTGACCATCCCCTAAAATATATTTAATGTTTTTAAGTATTGTAAAAATTTTAAAACTAAAATATAAGTTTAAAATTAGGATCTATCACGATTGAGAATTGTGTTTTGACGTTTGACCACCCCCTATAATAATTTTAATGTTTCTAAGTATTGTGAAAATTCGAAAAATAAAATTTGGAAATCGAATTTCGGCTTGGAAAAAATGGTCAAACGACATAAGTTTAAAATTAAGATCTATAACGATCTATAATTGCGTTTTGATGTTTGACCATCCTCTAAAAGAATTTTAATGTTTCTAATTATTTTGAAAATTTGAAAAATAAATTTTGGAATTTGAATTTCGGCTTGGAAAAAATAGTCAAACCCCATAGGTTTAAAAATAAGATCTATAACAATTTAGAATTGTGTTTTAACGTTTAACTACCCCCTATAATAATTTTAATGTTTTTAAGTATTTTGAAAATTCGAAAAATAAAATTTGGAAATCGAATTTCGGCTTGGAAAAAATGGTCCAACGACATAAGTTTAAAATTTAGATCTATAACGATTTTGAATTGTGTTTTGACGTTTGACCACCCCCTATAATAATTTTAGTGTTTCTAAATATTTTGAAAATTCGAAAAATAAAATTTGGAAATCGAATTTCGGCTTGGAAAAAATGTTTAAACGACATAAGTTTAAAATAAAGATCTATAACGATTTAGAAATGTGTTTTGACGTTTGACCAACCCTTAAACTAATTTTAATGTTTCTAAATATTTTGAAAATTCGAAAAATAAAATTTGGAAATCAAATTTCGGCTTGGAAAAAATGATCCAACGGCATAAGTTTAAAATTAAAATCAATTACGATTTACAATTGTGTATTGACGTTCGACCATCCCCTTAAATAATTTTAATGTTTATAAGTATTGTGAAAATTCGAAAAATAAAATTTGGAAATCGAATTTCGGCTTGGAAAAAATAGTCAAACGACATAAGTTTAAAATTAAGATGTATAATTATTAAGAATTGTCTTTTGACGTTTGACCAACCCTTAAAATAATTTTAATGTTTCTAATTATTTTGAAAATTCGAAAAATAAAATTTGGAAATCGAATTTCGGCTTGGAAAAAATGATCAAACGGCATAAGTTTAAAATTAAAATCAATTACAATTTAAAATTGTGTTTTGACGTTTAACCACCCCCTTAAATAATTTTAATGTTTCTAAGTATTTTGAAAATTCGAAAAATAAAATTTAGAAATCGAATTTCGGCTTGGAAAAAATGGTCAAACTACATAAAATTAAAATTAAGATGTATAATTATTTAGAATTGTGTTTTGACGTTTGACCAACCCTTAAACTAATTTTAATGTTCCTAAGTATTGTGAAAATTTAAAAAATAAAATTTGGAAATCGAATTACGGCTTGGAAAAAAAGGTCAAACGACAAGTTTAAAATTTAGATCTATAACGATTTAGAATTGTGTTTTGATGTTATTATATTAATTTTAATGTTTCTAAATATTTTGAAAATTCGAAAAATAAAATTTGGAAATCGAATTTCGGCTTGGAAAAAATGATCAAACGGCATAAGTTTAAAATTAAAATCAATTACGATTTAGAATTGTGTTTTGACGTTTGACCATCCCCTTAAATAATTTTAATGTTTCTAAGTATTTTGAAAATTCGAATAATAAAATTTGGAAATCGAATTTCGGCTTGGAAAAAATGGTCAAACGGCATAAGTTTAAAATTAAAATTAATTACGATTTAGAATTGTGTTTTGACGTTTGACCACCCCCTTAAATAATTTTAATGTTTCTAAGTATTTTGAAAATTCGAAAAATAAAATTTGGAATTCGAATTTCGGCTTGTAAAAAATAGTCAAACGACATAAGTTTAAAATTAAGATGTATAATTATAAGGAATTGTCTTTTGATGTTTGACCAACCCTTAAACTAATTTTAATGTTTCTAAATATTTTGAAAATTCGAAATATAAAATTTGGAAATCGAATTTCGGCTTGGAATAAATGATCAAAAGGCATAAGTTTAAAATTAAAATCAATTACGAATTAGAATTGTGTTTTGACGTTTGACCAATCCCTTAAATAATTTTAATGTTTCTAAGTATTTTGAAAATTCGAAAAATAAAATTTGGAAATCGAATTTCAGCTTGGAAAAAATAGTCAAACTACATAAAATTAAAATATTTAGAATTGTGTTTTGACGTTTGACCAACCCTTAAACTAATTTTAATGTTCCTAAGTATTGTGAAAATTCAAAAAATAAAATTTGGAAATCGAATTTCGGCTTGGAAAAAAAGGTCAAACGACATAAGTTTAAAATTAAGATCTATAACGATTTAGAATAGTGTTTTGATGTTTGACCACCACCTATATTAATTTAAATGTTTCTAAATATTTTGAAAATTCGAAAAATAAAATTTGGAAATCGAATTTCGGCTTGGAAAAAATCGTACAACGACATAAAATTAAAATTTAGATCTATAACGATTTTGAATTGTGTTTTGATGTTTGACCACCCCCTATAATAATTTTAATGTTTCTAAATATTTTGAAAATTAGAAAAATAAAATTTGGAAATCGAATTTCGGCTTGGAAAAAATGATCAAACGGCATAAGTTTAAAATTAAAATTAATTACGATTTAGAATTGTGTTTTGACGTTTGACCACCCCCTTAAATAATTTTAATGTTTCTAAGTATTGTGAAAATTCGGAAAATAAAATTTGGAAATGAGATTTCGACTTGGAAAAAATGGTCAAACAGCATAAGTTTAAAATTAAAATAAATTACGATTTAGAATTGTGTTTTGACGTTTGGCCACTCCCTAAAATAAATTTAATGTTTCCAAGTAGGGTAAAAATTCAAAAAATAAAATTTGGAAACCGAATTTCGGCTGGGAAAAAGTGGTTAAACGACATCAGTTTAAAATTAAGACGAAAAACAATTTAGAATTGTGTTTTGAAGTTTGACCATCCCCTAAAATATATTTAATGTTTTTAAGTATTGTGAAAATTTTAAAACTAAAATATAAGTTTAAAATTAGGATCTATAACGATTTAGAATTGTGTTTTGACGTTTGACCACCCCCTAAAATAATTTTAATATTTCTAAGTATTGTGAAAATTCGAAAAATAAAATTTGGAAATCGAATTTCGGCTTGGAAAAAATGGTCAAACAGCATAAGTTTAAAATTAAAATAAATAACGATTAAGAATTGCGTTTTGACGTTTGGCCACCCCCTAAAATAATTTTAATGTTTCTAAGTATTGTGAAAATTCGAAAAATAAAATTTGGAAATCGAATTTAAGCTGGGAAAAAATGGTCAAACGACATAAAATTAAAATTAAGATGTATAATTATTAAGAATTGTGTTTTGACATTTAACCAACCCTCAAACTAATTTTATTGTTCCTAAGTATTGTGAAAATTCAAAAAATAAAATTTGGAAATCGAATTTCGGCTTGGAAAAATGGTCAAACGGCATAAGTTTAAAATTAAAATAAATGACGATTTAGAATTGTGTTTTGACGTATGGCCACCCCCTAAAATAATTTTTATGTTTCTAAGTATTGTGAGAATTCGAAAAATAAAATTTGGAAACCGATATTCGGCTGGGAAAAAGTGGTTAAACGATATAAGTTTAAAATTAAGACGAAAAACAATTTAGAATTGTGTTTTGAAGTTTGACCATCCCCTAAAATATATTTAATGTTTTTAAGTATTGTAAAAATTTTAAAACTAAAATATAAGTTTAAAATTAGGATCTATACCGATTTAGAATTGTGTTTTGACGTTTGACCACCCCCTAAAATAATTTTAATATTTCTAAGTATTGTGAAAATTCGAAAAATAAAATTTGGAAATCGAATTTAAGCTGGGAAAAAATTGTCAAACGACATAAAATTAAAATTAAGATGTTTAATTATTAAGAATTGTGTTTTGACATTTAACCAACCGTTAAACTAATTTTAATGTTTCTAAGTATTGTGAAAATTCAAAAAATAAAATTTGGAAATCGAATTTCGGCTTGGAAAAAATGGTCAAACGGCATAAGTTTAAAATTAAAATAAATTACGATTTAGAATTGTGTTTTGACGTTTGGCCACCCCCTAAAATAATTTTAATGTTTCTAAGTATTGTAAAAATTCGAAAAATAAAATTTGGAAATCGAATTTCTGCTTGCAAAAAATGGTCTAAGGACATAAATTTACAATAAAGATCCATAACGATTTAGAAATAAATTTTAACGTTTGACCACCCATTAAAATAATTTTTATGTTACTAAGTATTGTGAGAATTTGAAAAATAAAATTTGGAAACCGAATTTCGGCTGGGAAAAAGTGGTTAAACGACATAAGTTTAAAATTAAGACGAAAAACAATTTAGAATTGTGTTTTGAAGTTTGACCATCCCCTAAAATATATTTAATGTTTTTAAGTATTGTGAAAATTTTAAAACTAAAATATAAGTTTAAAATTAGGATCTATAACGAATTAGAATTGTGTTTTGACGTTTGACCACCCCCTAAAATAATTTTAATATTTCTAAGTATTGTGAAAATTCGAAAAATAAAATTTGGAAATCGAATTTCGGCTTGGAAAAAATGGTCAAACAGCATAAGTTTAAAATTAAAATAAATTACGATTTAGAATTGCGTTGTGACGTTTGGCCACCCCCTAAAATAATTTTAATGTTTCTAAGTATTGTGAAAATTCGAAAAATAAAATTTGGAAATCGAATTTAAGCTGGGAAAAAATGGTCAAACTACATAAAATTAAAATTAAGATGTATAATTATTAAGAATTGTGTTTTGACATTTAACCAACCCTTAAACTAATTTTAATGTTCCTAAGTATTGTGAAAATTCAAAAAATAAAATTTGGAAATCGAATTTCGGCTTGGAAAAATGGTCAAACGGCAAAAGTTTAAAATTAAAATAAATGACGATTTAGAATTGTGTTTTGACGTATGGCCACCCCCTAAAATAATTTTTATGTTTCTAAGTATTGTGAGAATTCGAAAAATAAAATTTGGAAACCGATATTCGGCTGGGAAAAAGTGGTTAAACGATATAAGTTTAAAATTAAGACGAAAAACAATTTAGAATGGTGTTTTGAAGTTTGACCATCCCCTAAAATATATTTAATGTTTTTAAGTATTGTAAAAATTTTAAAACTAAAATATAAGTTTAAAATTAGGATCTATACCGATTTAGAATTGTGTTTTGACGTTTGACCACCCCCTAAAATAATTTTAATATTTCTAAGTATTGTGAAAATTCGAAAAATAAAATTTGGAAATCGAATTTCGGCTTGGAAAAAATGGTCAAACAGCATAAGTTTAAAAGTAAAATCAATTATGATTTAGAATTGTATTTTGACGTTTGACCACCCCCTACAATAATTTTAATGTTTCTAAATATTGTGAAAATTCGAAAAATAAAATTTGGAAATCGAATTTAAGCTGGGAAAAAATGGTCAAACGACATAAAATTAAAATTAAGATGTTTAATTATTAAGAATTGTGTTTTGACATTTAACCAACCGTTAAACTAATTTTAATGTTTCTAAGTATTGTGAAAATTCAAAAAATAAAATTTGGAAATCGAATTTCGGCTTGGAAAAAATGGTCAAACGGCATAAGTTTAAAATTAAAATAAATTACGATTTAGAATTGTGTTTTGACGTTTGGCCACCCCCTAAAATAATTTTAATATTTCTAAGTATTGTAAAAATTCGAAAAATAAAATTTGGAATTCGAATTTCGGCTTGGAAAAAATAATCAAACGACATAGGTTTAAAATTAAGATCTATAACGATTTAGAATTGTGTTTTGATTTTTGACCATCCCCTATAATAATTTTGATGTTCCTAAAGTATTGTGAAAATTCAAAAAATAAAATTTGGAAATCGACTTTCGGCTTGGAAAAAAGGTCAAACAACATAAGTTTAAAATTAAGATCTATAACGATTTAGAATTGTGTTTTAATGTTTGACCACCCCCTATATTAATTTTAATGTTTCTAAATATTTTGAAAATTCGAAAAATAAAATTTGGAAATCGAATTTCGGCTTGGAAAAAAAGGTCAAACGACATAAGTTTAAAATTAAGATCTTTAACGATTTAGAATTGTGTTTTGATGTTTGACCACCCCCTATGATAATTTTAATGTTTCTATATATTTTGAAAATTCGAAAAATAAAATTTGGAAATCGAATTTCGGCTTGGAAAAAATGTTTAAACGACATAAGTTTAAAATAAGGATCTATAACGATTTAGAATTGTGTTTTGACGTTTGACCAACCCTTAAACTAATTTTAATGTTCCTAAGTATTGTGAAAATTCAAAAAATAAAATTTGGAAATCGAATTACGGCTTGGAAAAAAAGGTCAAACGACAAGTTTAAAATTAGGATCTATAACGATTTAGAATTGTGTTTTGATGTTTGACCACCCCCTATATTAATTTTAATGTTTCTAAATATTTTGAAAATTCGAATAATAAAATTTGGAAATCGAATTTCGGCTTGGAAAAAATGGTCAAACGACATAAGTTTAAAATTAAAATCAATTACGATTTAGAATTGTGTTTTGACGTTTGACCACCCCCTTAAATAATTTTAATGTTTCTAAGTATTGTGAAAATTCGAAAAATAAAATTTGGAATTCGAATTTCGGCTTGAAAAAAATAGTCAAACGACATAAGTTTAAAATTAAGATGTATAATTATAAGGAATTGTCTTTTGATGTTTGACCAACCCTTAAACTAATTTTAATGTTTCTAAATATTTTGAAAATTCGAAATATAAAATTTGGAAATCGAATTTCGGCTTGGAATAAATGATCAAAAGGCATAAGTTTAAAATTAAAATCAATTACGAATTAGAATTGTGTTTTGACGTTTGACCAATCCCTTAAATAATTTTAATGTTTCTAAGTATTTTGAAAATTCGAAAAATAAAATTTGGAAATCGAATTTCGGCTTGGAAAAAATGGTCAAACTACATAAAATTAAAATATTTAGAATTGTGTTTTGACGTTTGACCAACCCTTAAACTAATTTTAATGTTCCTAAGTATTGTGAAAATTCAAAAAATAAAATTTGGAAATCGAATTTCGGCTTGGAAAAAAAGGTCAAACGACATAAGTTTAAAATTAAGATCTATAACGATTTAGAATAGTGTTTTGATGTTTGACCACCCCCTATATTAATTTTAATGTTTCTAAATATTTTGAAAATTCGAAAAATAAAATTTGGAAATCGAATTTCGGCTTGGAAAAAATGGTACAACGACATAAAATTAAAATTTAGATCTATAACGATTTTGAATTGTGTTTTGATGTTTGACCACCCCCTATAATAATTTTAATGTTTCTAAATATTTTGAAAATTAGAAAAATAAAATTTGGAAATCGAATTTCGGCTTGGAAAAAATGATCAAACGGCATAAGTTTAAAATTAAAATTAATTACGATTTAGAATTGTGTTTTGACGTTTGACCACCCCCTTAAATAATTTTAATGTTTCTAAGTATTGTGAAAATTCGAAAAATAAAATTTGGAAATGAGATTTCGACTTGGAAAAAATGGTCAAACAGCATAAGTTTAAAATTAAAATAAATTACGATTTAGAATTGTGTTTTGACGTTTGGCCACTCCCTAAAATAAATTTAATGTTTCCAAGTAGGGTAAAAATTCAAAAAATAAAATTTGGAAACCGAATTTCGGCTGGGAAAAAGTGGTTAAACGACATAAGTTTAAAATTAAGACGAAAAACAATTTAGAAGTGTTTTGAAGTTTGACCATCCCCTAAAATATATTTAATGTTTTTAAGTATTGTGAAAATTTTAAAACTAAAATATAAGTTTAAAATTAGGATCTATAACGATTTAGAATTGTGTTTTGACGTTTGACCACCCCCTAAAATAATTTTAATATTTCTAAGTATTGTGAAAATTCGAAAAATAAAATTTGGAAATCGAATTTCGGCTTGGAAAAAATGGTCAAACAGCATAAGTTTAAAAGTAAAATCAATTATGATTTAGAATTGTATTTTGACGTTTGACCAACCCTTAAACTAATTTTAATGTTCCTAAGTATTGTGAAAATTCAAAAAATAAAATTTGGAAATCGAATTACGGCTTGGAAAAAAAGGTCAAACGACAAGTTTAAAATTAGGATCTATAACGATTTAGAATTGTGTTTTGATGTTTGACCACCCCCTATATTAATTTTAATGTTTCTAAATATTTTGAAAATTCGAATAATAAAATTTGGAAATCGAATTTCGGCTTGGAAAAAATGGTCAAACGACATAAGTTTAAAATTAAAATCAATTACGATTTAGAATTGTGTTTTGACGTTTGACCACCCCCTTAAATAATTTTAATGTTTCTAAGTATTGTGAAAATTCGAAAAATAAAATTTGGAATTCGAATTTCGGCTTGAAAAAAATAGTCAAACGACATAAGTTTAAAATTAAGATGTATAATTATAAGGAATTGTCTTTTGATGTTTGACCAATCCTTAAACTAATTTTAATGTTTCTAAATATTTTGAAAATTCGAAATATAAAATTTGGAAATCGAATTTCGGCTTGGAATAAATGATCAAAAGGCATAAGTTTAAAATTAAAATCAATTACGAATTAGAATTGTGTTTTGACGTTTGACCAATCCCTTAAATAATTTTAATGTTTCTAAATATTTTGAAAATTCGAAAAATAAAATTTGGAAATCGAATTTCGGCTTGGAAAAAATGGTCAAACTACATAAAATTAAAATATTTAGAATTGTGTTTTGACGTTTGACCAACCCTTAAACTAATTTTAATGTTCCTAAGTATTGTGAAAATTCAAAAAATAAAATTTGGAAATCGAATTTCGGCTTGGAAAAAAAGGTCAAACGACATAAGTTTAAAATTAAGATCTATAACGATTTAGAATAGTGTTTTGATGTTTGACCACCCCCTATATTAATTTTAATGTTTCTAAATATTTTGAAAATTCGAAAAATAAAATTTGGAAATCGAATTTCGGCTTGGAAAAAATGGTACAACGACATAAAATTAAAATTTAGATCTATAACGATTTTGAATTGTGTTTTGATGTTTGACCACCCCCTATAATAATTTTAATGTTTCTAAATATTTTGAAAATTAGAAAAATAAAATTTGGAAATCGAATTTCGGCTTGGAAAAAATGATCAAACGGCATAAGTTTAAAATTAAAATTAATTACGATTTAGAATTGTGTTTTGACGTTTGACCACCCCCTTAAATAATTTTAATGTTTCTAAGTATTGTGAAAATTCGAAAAATAAAATTTGGAAATGAGATTTCGACTTGGAAAAAATGGTCAAACAGCATAAGTTTAAAATTAAAATAAATTACGATTTAGAATTGTGTTTTGACGTTTGGCCACTCCCTAAAATAAATTTAATGTTTCCAAGTAGGGTAAACATTCAAAAAATAAAATTTGGAAACCGAATTTCGGCTGGGAAAAAGTGGTTAAACGACATAAGTTTAAAATTAAGACGAAAAACAATTTAGAATTGTGTTTTGAAGTTTGACCATCCCCTAAAATATATTTAATGTTTTTAAGTATTGTGAAAATTTTAAAACTAAAATATAAGTTTAAAATTAGGATCTATAACGATTTAGAATTGTGTTTTGACGTTTGACCACCCCCTAAAATAATTTTAATATTTCTAAGTATTGTGAAAATTCGAAAAATAAAATTTGGAAATCGAATTTCGGCTTGGAAAAAATGGTCAAACAGCATAAGTTTAAAAGTAAAATCAATTATGATTTAGAATTGTATTTTGACGTTTGACCACCCCCTACAATAATTTTAATGTTTCTAAATATTGTGAAAATTCGAAAAATAAAATTTGGAAATCGAATTTAAGCTGGGAAAAAATGGTCAAACGACATAAAATTAAAATTAAGATGTTTAATTATTAAGAATTGTATTTTGACATTTAACCAACCGTTAAACTAATTTTAATGTTTCTAAGTATTGTGAAAATTCAAAAAATAAAATTTGGAAATCGAATTTCGGCTTGGAAAAAATGGTCAAACGACATAAGTTTAAAATTAAAATAAATTACGATTTAGAATTGTGTTTTGACGTTTGGCCACCCCCTAAAATAATTTTAATATTTCTAAGTATTGTAAAAATTCGAAAAATAAAATTTGGAAATCGAATTTCTGCTTGCAAAAAATGGTCTAAGGACATACATTTACAATAAAGATCCATAACGATTTAGAAATAAATTTTAACGTTTGACCACCCATTAAAATAATTTTTATGTTACTAAGTATTGTGAGAATTTAAAAAATAAAATTTGGAAACCGAATTTCGGCTGGGAAAAAGTGGTTAAACGACATAAGTTTAAAATTAAGACGAAAAACAATTTAGAATTGTGTTTTGAAGTTTGACCATCCCCTAAAATATATTTAATGTTTTTAAGTATTGTGAAAATTTTAAAACTAAAATTTAAGTTTAAAATTAGGATCTATAACGAGTTAGAATTGTGTTTTGACGTTTGACCACCCCCTAAAATAATTTTAATATTTCTAAGTATTGTGAAAATTCGAAAAATAAAATTTGGAAATCGAATTTCGGCTTGGAAAAAATGGTCAAACAGCATAAGTTTAAAATTAAAATAAATTACGATTTAGAATTGCGTTGTGACGTTTGGCCACCCCCTAAAATAATTTTAATGTTTCTAAGTATTGTGAAAATTCGAAAAATAAAATTTGGAAATCGAATTTAAGCTGGGAAAAAATGGTCAAACTACATAAAATTAAAATTAAGATGTATAATTATTAAGAATTGTGTTTTGACATTTAACCAACCCTTAAACTAATTTTAATATTCCTAAGTATTGTGAAAATTCAAAAAATAAAATTTGGAAATCGAATTTCGGCTTGGAAAAATGGTCAAACGGCAAAAGTTTAAAATTAAAATAAATGACGATTTAGAATTGTGTTTTGACGTATGGCCACCCCCTAAAATAATTTTTATGTTTCTAAGTATTGTGAGAATTCGAAAAATAAAATTTGGAAACCGATATTCGGCTGGGAAAAAGTGGTTAAACGATATAAGTTTAAAATTAAGACGAAAAACAATTTAGAATTGTGTTTTGAAGTTTGACCATCCCCTAAAATATATTTAATGTTTTTAAGTATTGTAAAAATTTTAAAACTAAAATATAAGTTTAAAATTAGGATCTATACCGATTAAGAATTGTGTTTTGACGTTTGACCACCCCCTAAAATAATTTTAATATTTCTAAGTATTGTGAAAATTCGAAAAATAAAATTTGGAAATCGAATTTCGGCTTGGAAAAAATGGTCAAACAGCATAAGTTTAAAAGTAAAATCAATTATGATTTAGAATTGTATTTTAACGTTTGACCACCCCCTAAAATAATTTTAATGTTTCTAAATATTGTGAAAATTCGAAAAATAAAATTTAGAAATCGAATTTAAGCTGGGAAAAAATGGTCAAACGACATAAAATTAAAATTAAGATGTTTAATTATTAAGAATTGTGTTTTGACATTTAACCAACCGTTAAACTAATTTTAATGTTTCTAAGTATTGTGAAAATTCAAAAAATAAAATTTGGAAATCGAATTTCGGCTTGGAAAAAATGGTCAAACGGCATAAGTTTAAAATTAAAATAAATTACGATTTAGAATTGTGTTTTGACGTTTGGCCACACCCTAAAATAATTTTAATGTTTCTAAGTATTGTAAAAATTCGAAAAATAAAATTTGGAAATCGAATTTCTGCTTGCAAAAAATGGTCTAAGGACATAAATTTGCAATAAAGATCCATAACGATTTAGAAATAAATTTTAACGTTTGACTATCCATTAAAATAATTTTTATGTTACTAAGTATTGTGAGAATTTGAAAAATAAAATTTGGAAACCGAATTTCGGCTGGGAAAAAGTGGTTAAACATCGTAAATTTAAAATTAAGACGAAAAACAATTTAGAATTGTGTTTTGAAGTTTGACCATCCCCTAAAATATATTTAATGTTTTTAAGTATTGTAAAAATTTTAAAACTAAAATATAAGTTTAAAATTAGGATCTATCACGATTGAGAATTGTGTTTTGACGTTTGACCACCCCCTATAATAATTTTAATGTTTCTAAGTATTGTGAAAATTCGAAAAATTAAATTTGGAAATCGAATATCGGCTTGGAAAAAATGGTCAAACGACATAAGTTTAAAATTAAGATCTATAACGATCTACAATTGCGTTTTGATGTTTGACCATCCTCTAAAAGAATTTTAATGTTTCTAATTATTTTGAAAATTTGAAAAAAAAATTTTGGAATTTGAATTTCGGCTTGGAAAAAATAGTCAAACCCCATAGGTTTAAAAATAAGATCTATAACAATTTAGAATTGTGTTTTAACGTTTAACCACCCCCTATAATAATTTTAATGTTTTTAAGTATTTTGAAAATTCGAAAAATAAAATTTGGAAATCGAATTTCGGCTTGGAAAAAATGATCAAACAGCATAAGTTTAAAATTAAAATCAATTACGATTTAAAATTGTGTTTTGACGTTTAACCACCCCCTTAAATAATTTTAATGTTTCTAAGTATTTTGAAAATTCGAAAAATAAAATTTAGAAATCGAATTTCGGCTTGGAAAAAATGGTCAAACTACATAAAATTAAAATTAAGATGTATAATTATTTAGAATTGTGTTTTGACGTTTGACCAACCCTTAAACTAATTTTAATGTTTCTAAGTATTGTGAAAATTCAAAAAATAAAATTTGGAAATCGAATTACGGCTTGGAAAAAAAGGTCAAACGACAAGTTTAAAATTAAGATCTATAACGATTTAGAATTGTGTTTTGATGTTATTATATTAATTTTAATGTTTCTAAATATTTTGAAAATTCGAAAAATAAAATTTGGAAATCGAATTTCGGCTTGGAAAAAATGATCAAACGGCATAAGTTTAAAATTAAAATCAATTACGATTTAGAATTGTGTTTTGACGTTTGACCATCCCCTTAAATAATTTTAATGTTTCTAAGTATTGTGAAAATCGAAAAATAAAATTTGGAATTCGAATTTCGGCTTGGAAAAAATAATCAAACGACATTGGTTTAAAATTAAGATCTATAACGATTTAGAATTGTGTTTTGATTTTTGACCATCCCCTATAATAATTTTGATGTTCCTAAAGTATTGTGAAAATTCAAAAAATAAAATTTGGAAATCGACTTTCGGCTTGGAAAAAAGGTCAAACAACATAAGTTTAAAATTAAGATCTATAACGATTTAGAATTGTGTTTTAATGTTTGACCACCCCCTATATTAATTTTAATGTTTCTAAATATTTTGAAAATTCGAAAAATAAAATTTGGAAATCGAATTTCGGCTTGGAAAAAAAGGTCAAACGACATAAGTTTAAAATTAAGATCTTTAACGATTTAGAATTGTGTTTTGATGTTTGACCACCCCCTATGATAATTTTAATGTTTCTATATATTTTGAAAATTCGAAAAATAAAATTTGGAAATCGAATTTTGGCTTGGAAAAAATGTTTAAACGACATAAGTTTAAAATAAGGATCTATAACGATTTAGAATTGTGTTTTGACGTTTGACCAACCCTTAAACTAATTTTAATGTTCCTAAGTATTGTGAAAATTCAAAAAATAAAATTTGGAAATCGAATTACGGCTTGGAAAAAAAGGTCAAACGACAAGTTTAAAATTAAGATCTATAACGATTTAGAATTGTGTTTTGATGTTTGACCACCCCCTATATTAATTTTAATGTTTCTAAATATTTTGAAAATTCGAATAATAAAATTTGGAAATCGAATTTCGGCTTGGAAAAAATGGTCAAACGGCATAAGTTTAAAATTAAAATCAATTACGATTTAGAATTGTGTTTTGACGTTTGACCACCCCTTTAAATAATTTTAATGTTTCTAAGTATTGTGAAAATTCGAAAAATAAAATTTGGAATTCGAATTTCGGCTTGGAAAAAATAGTCAAACGACATAAGTTTAAAATTAAGATGTATAATTATAAGGAATTGTCTTTTGATGTTTGACCAACCCTTAAACTAATTTTAATGTTTCTAAATATTTTGAAAATTCGAAATATAAAATTTGGAAATCGAATTTCGGCTTGGAATAAATGATCAAAAGGCATAAGTTTAAAATTAAAATCAATTACGAATTAGAATTGTGTTTTGACGTTTGACCAATCCCTTAAATAATTTTAATGTTTCTAAGTATTCTGAAAATTCGAAAAATAAAATTTGGAAATCGAATTTCGGCTTGGAAAAAATGGTCAAACTACAATTAAAATATTTAGAATTGTGTTTTGACGTTTGACCAACCCTTAAACTAATTTTAATGTTCCTAAGTATTGTGAAAATTCAAAAAATAAAATTTGGAAATCGAATTTCGGCTTGGAAAAAAAGGTCAAACGACATAAGTTTAAAATTAAGATCTATAACGATTTAGAATTGTGTTTTGATGGTTGACCACCCCCTATATTAATTTTAATGTTTCTAAATATTTTGAAAATTCGAAAAATAAAATTTGGAAATCGAATTTCGGCTTGGAAAAAATGGTACAACGACATAAAATTAAAATTTAGATCTATAACGATTTTGAATTGTGTTTTGACGTTTGACCAACCCTTAAACTAATTTTAATGTTCCTAAGTATTGTGAAAATTCAAAAAATAAAATTTGGAAATCGAATTACGGCTTGGAAAAAAAGGTCAAACGACAAGTTTAAAATTAAGATCTATAACGATTTAGAATTGTGTTTTGATGTTATTATATTAATTTTAATGTTTCTAAATATTTTGAAAATTCGAAAAATAAAATTTGGAAATCGAATTTCGGCTTGGAAAAAATGATCAAACGGCATAAGTTTAAAATTAAAATCAATTACGATTTAGAATTGTGTTTTGACGTTTGACCATCCCCTTAAATAATTTTAATGTTTCTAAGTATTGTGAAAATCGAAAAATAAAATTTGGAATTCGAATTTCGGCTTGGAAAAAATAATCAAACGACATAGGTTTAAAATTAAGATCTATAACGATTTAGAATTGTGTTTTGATTTTTGACCATCCCCTATAATAATTTTGATGTTCCTAAAGTATTGTGAAAATTCAAAAAATAAAATTTGGAAATCGACTTTCGGCTTGGAAAAAAGGTCAAACAACATAAGTATAAAATTAAGATCTATAACGATTTAAAATTGTGTTTTAATGTTTGACCACCCCCTATATTGATTTTAATGTTTCTAAATATTTTGAAAATTCGAAAAATAAAATTTGGAAATCGAATTTCGGCTTGGAAAAAATGGTCAAACGACATAAGTTTAAAATTAAGATCTATAACGATTTACAATTGCGTTTTGATGTTTGACCATCCTCTAAAAGAATTTTAATGTTTCTAATTATTTTGAAAATTTGAAAAAAAAATTTTGGAATTTGAATTTCGGCTTGGAAAAAATAGTCAAACCCCATAGGTTTAAAAATAAGATCTATAACAATTTAGAATTGTGTTTTAACGTTTAACCACCCCCTATAATAATTTTAATGTTTTTAAGTATTTTGAAAATTCGAAAAATAAAATTTGGAAATCGAATTTCGGCTTGGAAAAAATGGTCCAACGACATAAGTTTAAAATTTAGATCTATAACGATTTTGAATTGTGTTTTGACGTTTGACCACCCCCTATAATAATTTTAGTGTTTCTAAATATTTTGAAAATTCGAAAAATAAATTTTGGAAATCGAATTTCGGCTTGGAAAAAATGTTTAAACGACATAAGTTTAAAATAAAGATCTATAACGATTTAGAAATGTGTTTTGACGTTTGACCAACCCTTAAACTAATTTTAATGTTTCTAAATATTTTGAAAATTCGAAAAATAAAATTTGGAAATCGAATTTCGGCTTGGAAAAAATGATCAAACGGCATAAGTTTAAAATTAAAATCAATTACGATTTACAAATGTGTTTTGACGTTCGACCACCCCCTTAAATAATTTTAATGTTTCTAAGTATTGTGAAAATTCGAAAAATAAAATTTGGAAATCGAATTTCGGCTTGGAAAAAATGTTTAAACGACATAAGTTTAAAATAAAGATCTATAACGATTTAGAAATGTGTTTTGACGTTTGACCAACCCTTAAACTAATTTTAATGTTTCTAAATATTTTGAAAATTCGAAAAATAAAATTTGGAAATCGAATTTCGGCTTGGAAAAAATGTTTAAACGACATAAGTTTAAAATAAAGATCTATAACGATTTAGAAATGTGTTTTGACGTTTGACCAACCCTTAAACTAATTTTAATGTTTCTAAATATTTTGAAAATTCGAAAAATAAAATTTGGAAATCGAATTTCGGCTTGGAAAAAATGATCAAACGGCATAAGTTTAAAATTAAAATCAATTACGATTTACAAATGTGTTTTGACGTTCGACCACCCCCTTAAATAATTTTAATGTTTCTAAGTATTGTGAAAATTCGAAAAATAAAATTTGGAAATCGAATTTCGGCTTGGAAAAAATAGTCAAACGACATAAGTTTAAAATTAAGATGTATAATTATTAAGAATTGTCTTTTGACGTTTGACCAACCCTTAAAATAATTTTAATGTTTCTAATTATTTTGAAAATTCGAAAAATAAAATTTGGAAATCGAATTTCGGCTTGGAAAAAATGATCAAACGGCATAAGTTTAAAATTAAAATCAATTACGATTTAAAATTGTGTTTTGACGTTTAACCACCCCCTTAAATAATTTTAATGTTTCTAAGTATTTTGAAAATTCGAAAAATAAAATTTAGAAATCGAATTTCGGCTTGGAAAAAATGGTCAAACTACATAAAATTAAAATTAAGATGTATAATTATTTAGAATTGTGTTTTGACGTTTGACCAACCCTTAAACTAATTTTAATGTTCCTAAGTATTGTGAAAATTCAAAAAATAAAATTTGGAAATCGAATTACGGCTTGGAAAAAAAGGTCAAACGACAAGTTTAAAATTAAGATCTATAACGATTTAGAATTGTGTTTTGATTTTTGACCATCCCCTATAATAATTTTGATGTTCCTAAAGTATTGTGAAAATTCAAAAAATAAAATTTGGAAATCGACTTTCGGCTTGGAAAAAAGGTCAAACAACATAAGTTTAAAATTAAGATCTATAACGATTTAGAATTGTGTTTTAATGTTTGACCACCCCCTATATTAATTTTAATGTTTCTAAATATTTTGAAAATTCGAAAAATAAAATTTGGAAATCGAATTTCGGCTTGGAAAAAAAGGTCAAACGACATAAGTTTAAAATTAAGATCTTTAACGATTTAGAATTGTGTTTTGATGTTTGACCACCCCCTATGTTAATTTTAATGTTTCTATATATTTTGAAAATTCGAAAAATAAAATTTGGAAATCGAATTTTGGCTTGGAAAAAATGTTTAAACGACATAAGTTTAAAATAAAGATCTATAACGATTTAGAATTGTGTTTTGACGTTTGACCAACCCTTAAACTAATTTTAATGTTCCTAAGTATTGTGAAAATTCAAAAAATAAAATTTGGAAATCGAATTACGGCTTGGAAAAAAAGGTCAAACGACAAGTTTAAAATTAAGATCTATAACGATTTAGAATTGTGTTTTGATGTTTGACCACCCCCTATATTAATTTTAATGTTTCTAAATATTTTGAAAATTCGAATAATAAAATTTGGAAATCGAATTTCGGCTTGGAAAAAATGGTCAAACGGCATAAGTTTAAAATTAAAATCAATTACGATTTAGAATTGTGTTTTGACGTTTGACCACCCCTTTAAATAATTTTAATGTTTCTAAGTATTGTGAAAATTCGAAAAATAAAATTTGGAATTCGAATTTCGGCTTGGAAAAAATAGTCAAACGACATAAGTTTAAAATTAAGATGTATAATTATAAGGAATTGTCTTTTGATGTTTGACCAACCCTTAAACTAATTTTAATGTTTCTAAATATTTTGAAAATTCGAAATATAAAATTTGGAAATCGAATTTCGGCTTGGAATAAATGATCAAAAGGCATAAGTTTAAAATTAAAATCAATTACGAATTAGAATTGTGTTTTGACGTTTGACCAATCCCTTAAATAATTTTAATGTTTCTAAGTATTTTGAAAATTCGAAAAATAAAATTTGGAAATCGAATTTCGGCTTGGAAAAAATGGTCAAACTACAATTAAAATATTTAGAATTGTGTTTTGACGTTTGACCAACCCTTAAACTAATTTTAATGTTCCTAAGTATTGTGAAAATTCAAAAAATAAAATTTGGAAATCGAATTTCGGCTTGGAAAAAAGGTCAAACGACATAAGTTTAAAATTAAGATCTATAACGATTTAGAATTGTGTTTTGATGGTTGACCACCCCCTATATTAATTTTAATGTTTCTAAATATTTTGAAAATTCGAAAAATAAAATTTGGAAATCGAATTTCGGCTTGGAAAAAATGGTACAACGACATAAAATTAAAATTTAGATCTATAACGATTTTGAATTGTGTTTTGACGTTTGACCAACCCTTAAACTAATTTTAATGTTCCTAAGTATTGTGAAAATTCAAAAAATAAAATTTGGAAATCGAATTACGGCTTGGAAAAAAAGGTCAAACGACAAGTTTAAAATTAAGATCTATAACGATTTAGAATTGTGTTTTGATGTTATTATATTAATTTTAATGTTTCTAAATATTTTGAAAATTCGAAAAATAAAATTTGGAAATCGAATTTCGGCTTGGAAAAAATGATCAAACGGCATAAGTTTAAAATTAAAATCAATTACGATTTAGAATTGTGTTTTGACGTTTGACCATCCCCTTAAATAATTTTAATGTTTCTAAGTATTGTGAAAATCGAAAAATAAAATTTGGAATTCGAATTTCGGCTTGGAAAAAATAATCAAACGACATAGGTTTAAAATTAAGATCTATAACGATTTAGAATTGTGTTTTGATTTTTGACCATCCCCTATAATAATTTTGATGTTCCTAAAGTATTGTGAAAATTCAAAAAATAAAATTTGGAAATCGACTTTCGGCTTGGAAAAAAGGTCAAACAACATAAGTTTAAAATTAAGATCTATAACGATTTAGAATTGTGTTTTAATGTTTGACCACCCCCTATATTAATTTTAATGTTTCTAAATATTTTGAAAATTCGAAAAATAAAATTTGGAAATCGAATTTCGGCTTGGAAAAAATGGTCAAACGACATAAGTTTAAAATTAAGATCTATAACGATCTACAATTGCGTTTTGATGTTTGACCATCCTCTAAAAGAATTTTAATGTTTCTAATTATTTTGAAAATTTGAAAAAAAAATTTTGGAATTTGAATTTCGGCTTGGAAAAAATAGTCAAACCCCATAGGTTTAAAAATAAGATCTATAACAATTTAGAATTGTGTTTTAACGTTTAACCACCCCCTATAATAATTTTAATGTTTTTAAGTATTTTGAAAATTCGAAAAATAAAATTTGGAAATCGAATTTCGGCTTGGAAAAAATGGTCCAACGACATAAGTTTAAAATTTAGATCTATAACGATTTTGAATTGTGTTTTGACGTTTGACCACCCCCTATAATAATTTTAGTGTTTCTAAATATTTTGAAAATTCGAAAAATAAATTTTGGAAATCGAATTTCGGCTTGGAAAAAATGTTTAAACGACATAAGTTTAAAATAAAGATCTATAACGATTTAGAAATGTGTTTTGACGTTTGACCAACCCTTAAACTAATTTTAATGTTTCTAAATATTTTGAAAATTCGAAAAATAAAATTTGGAAATCGAATTTCGGCTTGGAAAAAATGATCAAACGGCATAAGTTTAAAATTAAAATCAATTACGATTTACAAATGTGTTTTGACGTTCGACCACCCCCTTAAATAATTTTAATGTTTCTAAGTATTGTGAAAATTCGAAAAATAAAATTTGGAAATCGAATTTCGGCTTGGAAAAAATAGTCAAACGACATAAGTTTAAAATTAAGATGTATAATTATTAAGAATTGTCTTTTGACGTTTGACCAACCCTTAAAATAATTTTAATGTTTCTAATTATTTTGAAAATTCGAACAATAAAATTTGGAAATCGAATTTCGGCTTGGAAAAAATGATCAAACGGCATAAGTTTAAAATTAAAATCAATTACGATTTAAAATTGTGTTTTGACGTTTAACCACCCCCTTAAATAATTTTAATGTTTCTAAGTATTTTGAAAATTCGAAAAATAAAATTTAGAAATCGAATTTCGGCTTGGAAAAAATGGTCAAACTACATAAAATTAAAATTAAGATGTATAATTATTTAGAATTGTGTTTTGACGTTTGACCAACCCTTAAACTAATTTTAATGTTCCTAAGTATTGTGAAAATTCAAAAAATAAAATTTGGAAATCGAATTACGGCTTGGAAAAAAAGGTCAAACGACAAGTTTAAAATTAAGATCTATAACGATTTAGAATTGTGTTTTGATGTTATTATATTAATTTTAATGTTTCTAAATATTTTGAAAATTCGAAAAATAAAATTTGGAAATCGAATTTCGGCTTGGAAAAAATGATCAAACGGCATAAGTTTAAAATTAAAATCAATTACGATTTACAAATGTGTTTTGACGTTCGACCACCCCCTTAAATAATTTTAATGTTTCTAAGTATTGTGAAAATTCGAAAAATAAAATTTGGAAATCGAATTTCTGCTTGCAAAAAATGGTCTAAGGACATAAATTTGCAATAAAGATCCATAACGATTTAGAAATAAATTTTAACGTTTGACTATCCATTAAAATAATTTTTATGTTACTAAGTATTGTGAGAATTTGAAAAATAAAATTTGGAAACCGAATTTCGGCTGGGAAAAAGTGGTTAAACATCGTAAATTTAAAATTAAGACGAAAAACAATTTAGAATTGTGTTTTGAAGTTTGACCATCCCCTAAAATATATTTAATGTTTTTAAGTATTGTAAAAATTTTAAAACTAAAATATAAGTTTAAAATTAGGATCTATCACGATTGAGAATTGTGTTTTGACGTTTGACCACCCCCTATAATAATTTTAATGTTTCTAAGTATTGTGAAAATTCGAAAAATTAAATTTGGAAATCGAATATCGGCTTGGAAAAAATGGTCAAACGACATAAGTTTAAAATTAAGATCTATAACGATCTACAATTGCGTTTTGATGTTTGACCATCCTCTAAAAGAATTTTAATGTTTCTAATTATTTTGAAAATTTGAAAAAAAAATTTTGGAATTTGAATTTCGGCTTGGAAAAAATAGTCAAACCCCATAGGTTTAAAAATAAGATCTATAACAATTTAGAATTGTGTTTTAACGTTTAACCACCCCCTATAATAATTTTAATGTTTTTAAGTATTTTGAAAATTCGAAAAATAAAATTTGGAAATCGAATTTCGGCTTGGAAAAAATGGTCCAACGACATAAGTTTAAAATTTAGATCTATAACGATTTTGAATTGTGTTTTGACGTTTGACCACCCCCTATAATAATTTTAGTGTTTCTAAATATTTTGAAAATTCGAAAAATAAATTTTGGAAATCGAATTTCGGCTTGGAAAAAATGTTTAAACGACATAAGTTTAAAATAAAGATCTATAACGATTTAGAAATGTGTTTTGACGTTTGACCAACCCTTAAACTAATTTTAATGTTTCTAAATATTTTGAAAATTCGAAAAATAAAATTTGGAAATCGAATTTCGGCTTGGAAAAAATGATCAAACGGCATAAGTTTAAAATTAAAATCAATTACGATTTACAAATGTGTTTTGACGTTCGACCACCCCCTTAAATAATTTTAATGTTTCTAAGTATTGTGAAAATTCGAAAAATAAAATTTGGAAATCGAATTTCGGCTTGGAAAAAATAGTCAAACGACATAAGTTTAAAATTAAGATGTATAATTATTAAGAATTGTCTTTTGACGTTTGACCAACCCTTAAAATAATTTTAATGTTTCTAATTATTTTGAAAATTCGAACAATAAAATTTGGAAATCGAATTTCGGCTTGGAAAAAATGATCAAACGGCATAAGTTTAAAATTAAAATCAATTACGATTTAAAATTGTGTTTTGACGTTTAACCACCCCCTTAAATAATTTTAATGTTTCTAAGTATTTTGAAAATTCGAAAAATAAAATTTAGAAATCGAATTTCGGCTTGGAAAAAATGGTCAAACTACATAAAATTAAAATTAAGATGTATAATTATTTAGAATTGTGTTTTGACGTTTGACCAACCCTTAAACTAATTTTAATGTTCCTAAGTATTGTGAAAATTCAAAAAATAAAATTTGGAAATCGAATTACGGCTTGGAAAAAAAGGTCAAACGACAAGTTTAAAATTAAGATCTATAACGATTTAGAATTGTGTTTTGATGTTATTATATTAATTTTAATGTTTCTAAATATTTTGAAAATTCGAAAAATAAAATTTGGAAATCGAATTTCGGCTTGGAAAAAATGATCAAACGGCATAAGTTTAAAATTAAAATCAATTACGATTTACAAATGTGTTTTGACGTTCGACCACCCCCTTAAATAATTTTAATGTTTCTAAGTATTGTGAAAATTCGAAAAATAAAATTTGGAAATCGAATTTCGGCTTGGAAAAAATAGTCAAACGACATAAGTTTAAAATTAAGATGTATAATTATTAAGAATTGTCTTTTGACGTTTGACCAACCCTTAAAATAATTTTAATGTTTCTAATTATTTTGAAAATTCGAACAATAAAATTTGGAAATCGAATTTCGGCTTGGAAAAAATGATCAAACGGCATAAGTTTAAAATTAAAATCAATTACGATTTAAAATTGTGTTTTGACGTTTAACCACCCCCTTAAATAATTTTAATGTTTCTAAGTATTTTGAAAATTCGAAAAATAAAATTTAGAAATCGAATTTCGGCTTGGAAAAAATGGTCAAACTACATAAAATTAAAATTAAGATGTATAATTATTTAGAATTGTGTTTTGACGTTTGACCAACCCTTAAACTAATTTTAATGTTCCTAAGTATTGTGAAAATTCAAAAAATAAAATTTGGAAATCGAATTACGGCTTGGAAAAAAAGGTCAAACGACAAGTTTAAAATTAAGATCTATAACGATTTAGAATTGTGTTTTGATGTTATTATATTAATTTTAATGTTTCTAAATATTTTGAAAATTCGAAAAATAAAATTTGGAAATCGAATTTCGGCTTGGAAAAAATGATCAAACGGCATAAGTTTAAAATTAAAATCAACTACGATTTAGAATTGTGTTTTGACGTTTGACCATCCCCTTAAATAATTTTAATGTTTCTAAGTATTGTGAAAATCGAAAAATAAAATTTGGAATTCGAATTTCGGCTTGGAAAAAATAATCAAACGACATTGGTTTAAAATTAAGATCTATAACGATTTAGAATTGTGTTTTGATTTTTGACCATCCCCTATAATAATTTTGATGTTCCTAAAGTATTGTGAAAATTCAAAAAATAAAATTTGGAAATCGACTTTCGGCTTGGAAAAAAGGTCAAACAACATAAGTTTAAAATTAAGATCTATAACGATTTAAAATTGTGTTTTAATGTTTGACCACCCCCTATATTAATTTTAATGTTTCTAAATATTTTGAAAATTCGAAAAATAAAATTTGGAAATCGAATTTCGGCTTGGAAAAAAAGGTCAAACGACATAAGTTTAAAATTAAGATCTTTAACGATTTAGAATTGTGTTTTGATGTTTGACCACCCCCTATGATAATTTTAATGTTTCTATATATTTTGAAAATTCGAAAAATAAAATTTGGAAATCGAATTTTGGCTTGGAAAAAATGTTTAAACGACATAAGTTTAAAATAAGGATCTATAACGATTTAGAATTGTGTTTTGACGTTTGACCAACCCTTAAACTAATTTTAATGTTCCTAAGTATTGTGAAAATTCAAAAAATAAAATTTGGAAATCGAATTACGGCTTGGAAGAAAAGGTCAAACGACAAGTTTAAAATTAAGATCTATAACGATTTAGAATTGTGTTTTGATGTTTGACCACCCCCTATATTAATTTTAATGTTTCTAAATATTTTGAAAATTCGAATAATAAAATTTGGAAATCGAATTTCGGCTTGGAAAAAATGGTCAAACGGCATAAGTTTAAAATTAAAATCAATTACGATTTAGAATTGTGTTTTGACGTTTGACCACCCCCTTAAATAATTTTAATGTTTCTAAGTATTGTGAAAATTCGAAAAATAAAATTTGGAATTCGAATTTCGGCTTGGAAAAAATAGTCAAACGACATAAGTTTAAAATTAAGATGTATAATTATAAGGAATTGTCTTTTGATGTTTGACCAACCCTTAAACTAATTTTAATGTTTCTAAATATTTTGAAAATTCGAAATATAAAATTTGGAAATCGAATTTCGGCTTGGAATAAATGATCAAAAGGCATAAGTTTAAAATTAAAATCAATTACGAATTAGAATTGTGTTTTGACGTTTGACCAATCCCTTAAATAATTTTAATGTTTCTAAGTATTTTGAAAATTCGAAAAATAAAATTTGGAAATCGAATTTCGGCTTGGAAAAAATGGTCAAACTACATAAAATTAAAATATTTAGAATTGTGTTTTGACGTTTGACCAACCCTTAAACTAATTTTAATGTTCCTAAGTATTGTGAAAATTCAAAAAATAAAATTTGGAAATCGAATTTCGGCTTGGAAAAAAAGGTCAAACGACATAAGTTTAAAATTAAGATCTATAACGATTTAGAATTGTGTTTTGATGGTTGACCACCCCCTATATTAATTTTAATGTTTCTAAATATTTTGAAAATTCGAAAAATAAAATTTGGAAATCGAATTTCGGCTTGGAAAAAATGGTACAACGACATAAAATTAAAATTTAGATCTATAACGATTTTGAATTGTGTTTTGACGTTTGACCACCCCCTATAATAATTTTAATGTTTCTAAATATTTTGAAAATTAGAAAAATAAAATTTGGAAATCGAATTTCGGCTTGGAAAAAATGATCAAACGGCATAAGTTTAAAATTAAAATTAATTACGATTTAGAATTGTGTTTTGACGTTTGACCACCCCCTTAAATAATTTTAATGTTTCTAAGTATTGTGAAAATTCGAAAAATAAAATTTGGAAATGAGATTTCGACTTAGAAAAAATAGTCAAACGACATAAGTTTAAAATTAAGATCTATAACGATTAAGAATTGTGTTTTGACGTTTGACCAACCCTTAAACTAATTTTAATGTTTCTAAATATTTTGAAAATTCGAAAAATAAAATTTGGAAATCGAATTTCGACTCGGAAAAAATGGTCAAACGACATAAAATTAAAATTAAGATGTATAATTATTAGGAATTGTGTTTTGACGTTTGACCAACCCTTAAACTAATTTTAATGTTCCTAAGTATTGTGAAAATTTGAAAAATAAAATTTGAAAATCGAATTTCGGCTGTGAAAAGTGGTCAAACGTCATAAGTTTAAAATTAAGATTTATAACGATTTGGAATTGTTTTCTGAAAAATTAAAGTGGTATATCTAATTTTGACTTGACAAACGACATGTATGCACAATAAGGATTCATAATGGTAGTGTCAAAATTCGAAAATTCAAAACTTCGACTATTTGAAAATCTTATTTTGACTTCACGAAAGTTACACATACCCCTATGAGATATATTATGCATTTATTTACTTATTTTCCTTATTAATATCTGAATTAATTGTCGTTGTTTATTTCCTCGGTGTTTCCAAAATTCCCATTTTTTAATTATGAAATAATTAAATTATGTAAAAACAATCTTTGTGCATAGAAATTACGATTAAACAAACTCTAAAATGCTACCCTGAGATTTCATATGCAGTTAAACGATCTAAAGAAACCAAATTATGAGAAGGACTGAGCGAGTAAGGAACAATGACGTAATCAAATTGAGGGGGTGAATATCGGTGTTTGAGTAATTCATCCAATCCCGGGTCTTGAAGGAAAAAATTTAACACCGAAATATTTTTGTGAAAACAGACAAATTATAATTGTCTAGACTAGGTAGGGTATACTCTGGTTCTCAGGTTTTGACCAATGCAATAATAATCTAAGTGATTTTCTAAAATTAATTTATTATTGTTTTATGAACATTTGTAAATATTTTCTTGTGAATTACACTTAATTTATGTAGGTAAGTTAATCATATTTTTACGTATACATATTTTTTTTTTATAACTTTCAACCCTACTAACTGAGATCTTGGAGATTTCCAAGGTCATTTGCGTGGGCGACGTTGCGTTTTAACTAGATATATATGGCAATATTTTTAATTAACTGTTTTGTCACATGAATTTTGCCAATTAGATAGTATGTACAGTATGTACACAGTAGGGTGACCCAAAAAGAGCGAATATTTATTTTAATTAAGTCTCCTATGAAAATATGTTATAGATCTTAATTTTAAACTTATGTCGTTTAACTATTTTTTCCAAGCAAAAATTCGATTTCCAAATTTTATTTTTCGAATTTTCAAAATACTTAGAAACATTAAAATTATTATCGGTGGTGGTCAAACGTCAAAACACAATTCTAAATCGTGATAGATCTTAATTTTAAACTTATGTCGTTTGACCATTTTTTCCAAGCCGAACTTTGATTTCCAAATTTTATTTTTCTTATTTTCAAAATACTTAGAAACATTAAAATTATTATAGGGGGTGGTCAAACGTCAAAACACAATTCTAAATCGTTATTGATTTTAATTTTAAACTTATGCCGTTTGACCATTTTTTCCAAGCCAAAATTCGATTTTCAAATTTTATTTTTAGAATTTTTACCATACTTAGAAACATTAAAATTATTTTAGGGGGTGGTCAAACGTCAAAACACAATTCTAAATCGTTATAGATCCTTATTTTAAACTTATTTTTTATTTTTCAAATTTTTACAATACTTGAAAACATTAAAATTATTTTAGGGGATGGTCAAAATTCAAAACACAATTCTAAATTGTTTTTCGTCTTAATTTTAAACTTATGTCCTTTGGCCATTTTTTGCAAGCAGAAATTTGATTTCCAAATTTTATTTTCCGAATTTTCACCCTACTTGGAAACATTAAAATTATTTTAGGGGGTGGTCAAACGGCAAAACCTACTTTTAAACCTTTATGGATATTTATTATGTCTTTATGTCTTTTGACTATTTTTGAACTAGAAATTGGATTGGGAAATATTCTCTTTGAATTTTTAACCCCTCTGGAGTCTTTTAAGATATTTTGGGGAGTGATCAAAAAGCATTACATCATTTTAAACGTTTTTGGATCATATTGTCTTTCTGACCATTGATCTATCGTTTAAAGTTGAAATGCATCCCAAAATTCTTATTTTTCTATAATTTACCCCCTTTAAATTATTTTAGGGGTTGTTAAAAAACATCTAAAGGGTGGTCAAACATGGTCAAAAGTTGGTTAACCCTATGGTGCAGTCAGTTTTAAAAAATAATAATTTCGGGGGGCCAGCGGGCACTCGGTCATTTATATTTTTTTAAATATTTTGGTTTCTGAGGGTGAGCTACATTTTACTTCAATAAATAATTGTTATAATCCGGCTCTGACTTTTCCCTCTTGTGCAACAGAGAAAGCAACGCTTCTACCTCGCTTGATCGCAGACCACGAGATCAAAAGTGCCGCCGAGAGTGTTTTAGCTGGATATGAATAAGCTGTGATTAAGTTATAATAACCTTACCCAGCTAGCACAAAAACATCCCATCTACGTTAATAAGCTGCAATTTTAGGCTCTTTACACAGAGGTTACAAAGTGAAGTTCGGAAAATATCACACTAGCACTTTTAAGGTACTTACCCTAAAAGTTGCTCTAAAACTTTCTATAGATGTTATAATGTGAATTAGTTTTACAGCATTATCAGTGTGTCCACGGATGGACTTAACTAAACTTGTAAAAATATTTATTTTAAATTAAAAACGTAATTTTTCATAATTTCTTTTACTTGTTAAAGAAATTCGATTCACATTAAGAAATTGTGAAAAATAACTTTTTTTAATTTGAAATAAATATTTTTACAAGTATAATTAAGTCCATCCATGGACACACTATATTGTTCTTTGTGTAATGTAATACAGAGAAGCTGAAATTGAAGTATAGTAAAAACTCAATCGAGACATGGAAATTTCAAATAAAACAAAATATTTATATAAATTTATTATTAAAATGAAATCAAGTAGTAATATCACAAAAGTAGAGGTAGGTATATCACAAACGCAGTTACACATGTGCAATAGTAGAAGCCACCTAAACAGGGTGAGTCGGGAGGAGCGCACCAAACTCTAGGACTATATACACGTGAAAATAATGTAAAAAAACTCATATGTTCTTATCCGATTTATATTTGTTTTTATGTTATGCTGTAATTAAAAATGTTCATCTAGCTTTCCACTTCTGAATTTTAACATTATCAAAGTATGCCCATATGTTCAAGGCTCAAAGGCATTTGATAATTCTGACGTTTTGATGAACTGTCAGTGTACAGTGAACAGTAACTGAACGTTTAATTTCGAATTTATATGATTGTTAGTGTTGCAAAATGCCAGATACTTATTCAAATTTAGAATATGCAAATATGGTGTTTGTTTATGGTTTCTGTAATGGAAATTTTTATGTGTAAATTTGTTTATTTGTTAACTTGGAAACAAATAAAAATCGGATCCCATGCAACATCATGCCGTCATTATGACGTGATTTTTTGGTGTGCGTTACGTCATTTGATGACGTGAAAATAACGTTATGGTAACGTAAGAATGTCACAGCGAAATGACGTCCTTCCCTATCGTTATTTTGACGAATCGATATCACGTTAAAGTAACGTGTATATCGGGTGTCCTAGGCTAGGCAAATTGACGTCATTATCACGAATCTACCTAACGTTAAAGTGACGTATATATTGGGTGTCCCAAGGTTGGATGTAATTAATAAAAATACTAAGCAGATGAAAGTTATTTATTTAATCCAAAAAAACACATGAAAAATATATTATAAAAAATAAATTACACTGGTAAATAAAAAAGTCATGTGCAAGAAACCAAAAGAAATAAAATTAAAAATAATATTAGAGGAACTGACACAACATACCTAAAATTGTAGATTTGATTTTAATTGGGGGTGGGCGAGCATGCTTTACGATTTCATAATCTTCAGTATCATCGAATGACAGCTTCGACTTTTTTTAATTTGGTACATCACTTATCATTATCATCTAAAATAAAAGAACTATTAAAATACAGACCACTGACAATTCTTAAAGATAAAAAATAAATTGTGTATCTAGTTGTAAAATCTGAGGGGATTAATTCACTGGAGATTGAGGTAGTAGCCCCAAAAACTACTTTCTCAGAGGTATGCATATATAGTCTGAGTTTATAATAAAGGTTATTAAAAAAAAAGATAATATATTCTGTGAGACGATAAAAGGTATCTAAATCAAGTGACCCCCACAAATCTTTTATTTTTAAATAAACTATTAAAAAAATACCCTGAAAGAACTCACAATCAAAAAATAAAAGTATAACATTACTCACCTGTCTTATATATTTCTTTATAAAGGCGGCCAAGACTTGTTTTTTACGCAGCATCAGCCATTTTCTGCTCACCTCACAACCGTCACACCGTCATCATCCGATTTTTCGAACTCAACAATGCCATACATCTGTAAAATACCAAATTCGGTTTAATATACTTTATTATTTTGTCATATTCTATTTTTTACCTTTTTCTAAAACATCTTATCAAATAAAGTATAATTTAAAAATGCACCACGTTCACGAAGTCACGGCTGTTACAAGAATCATGAAGATGGAGGAAACAGGAAACAACAATGACAATTGACATATGACATTGCCAGAAATATACGAAAAAATAACGTAATTATTACAAATTCTAAGTGACGTCTATTCTATGTTATCAATGCGACGTCAAATATACGTTACTGATTAGGATATTGTATTTCGGATAAATTAGTACTAAAAAATTACGTCATAATGACGAGTCTGTCTTGACGTTTAATTAACTTACAAAAACGACGTCAAAGTAACGTCATTACTTATGATAGTGACGTTTCTGACGAGTAAACCCAAAAAATCACGTCATAATGACGGAACCTTGCTGCTTGGGATACGAACATATGAGTTTTTTACATTATTTTCACGTGTATAATAAACTCCTAGAGTTTGGTGCGCTCCTCCCGACTCACCCTGTATAAGCACAAGGGACAAAATTAGCTTAATATTATAATAAGGTATCAATATTGCAAAGATTCACTAGAAGCTTAAACAGTGAACGATTGTACAAAAGTATATTTATGTAAGGTACGTTTTAAGATGGCAATTGTATGATGCTAAAAAACTAGATCTGTGAATAATAGATGATTGCAACAATGACTAGGTATATATTATACGAGATAGCTGAGTTCCCAGATTGCTTACCTGTACTCAAAGAGATATATCATCTTTTTAAAATCAGACCTTTTAACTTTTTTTTTGTATAGATATTTGTATATTTTTATTTTGTTAGTTTATTATTTATGCAAAAGTGAACAAAAATTATTTTATTCTAACTACATGTGGCTTGGAAATATTTTTATTTATACTATAATGTAACATAAGTATATGACAATTTATTAGAAGAGGATAAATTATATTTTTTAATAAAATGATTTTACTATTCCACAACATATTGAATAAAAAAGAGATTGACCTACTTAAACTATTATTGAAGAAAATTATATAGAAATTAAAGAAATATGCTCAAGTTTAAATCGTTGCACCTATTTTTATGTTGTTTTAAATGAAACCTCCAATGTTAGTGCATTGAATTTTTGTTTTAATTTTACAAATTTTATGCTTAATTAAGGATTTCCAATTTATTATGAAGATTTTATAAAAAAACAACTCATGTTTTTAGCAAGATATTCTGATGTATGCTCATGGGCATGGTCTGTGATTTTTCTCAAATTTTCTTCTAGTTTTGCACTTGCTTGAATCTGATGTTTTTTTTTCAATATAGATATACATTCACTTTTTATAAAATTTCGGATGTTATATATTCTTCTTAAGACAAGTCTGCTGTATTTATTTTGCTTCTAAAATTCCTAGAATGTCTTTAGGTACGAAGGAAATCTAAAATGCAATATTTTTAAAATGCATTTTCAGTTCGATTAAGTATATTATTACCCAGAAGTTTGTTACGTCCTTAGTAATAGTTAAGGATAAAAAGATAAGGACATCTTGGTTATACGTATTTATTTATCGAATACGATATATTACAATATTAATTACAGTTTTCAGGTACATCTGCTTAACTAAGGCCTAAAAATTAAGAACAATAATTATAATACTATCAATTAGGAATATAAAACTTACACATAGATTTAGTCATAAACTCTAATTCGTCCTCTTCATCTCTAGGTAGTACTTAATAACAGTTAGATATACTTTTATTAATCCCTTCACTCTCCGAATTATTAAATTTTAAGAGCCAGCTAGGGAAAATGGAATTACTTCCACTACTTACATCTTTGGATTGGCCAGTAACGTGGCAACTTAGTTTTGTATATCTCTTTCATAAAAGTATTGATAAGTAAAATGTAACTGGACATGTAGTTAAATGTTAATCTTCTCGTTTACCGATGTTTATCTACCATTATTTGTTTTTATTGTAGGTAAACCATTTTGTATTAGGGTTGCCACCTTTTCATTTCACAAAAACCGGACCTTTGTGAAATTTCTAACAAAAAAGTGCTTATAGCTTATAATTTTATAAACAAAGTCCTTCTGTCGAGCTTCCAAAAAAATAGTTCGTCATTTTATAATTTCATAAACCAAGTCCTTCTATCTAGCTTCCAAAAAAGTTATCAGATATTCCCGGACATTTTTATAATATAAACCAGCTCCAGGCTCTTCTGTCGAAAACTTCTACAAAAATATGATCCAAATATTCCCGGACATTTTGATAAAATTTACAACAGGCATTGTAATCTAAAACGAAGAAAATGGTTCAGAAAATAGTTTTCTATTTTATAGAGGATCCTTACCAATTCTACTCAAATGTTTAAATAATAATTATAAAATAAATTTTACAAGTAAAAAAAAAAACAAACATGAGATATGACAAGAAAAGTTGACAAGTGACAATTGACACAAACGTTCACGATTAGATTGTGATGTTCAGAGTAATTCTTGTATATACTTTTTCGTAAATTACTTTATTACGTTGTGTTGTGTTAACATAAAAGGTAGGTTAACTGGGTAAATAACAAATAGAAGTTTTGCGAGGTTTTGATTTCCCTCAACAACTTCTCATGAACGTTGCATTTACCTTGTATAGTAATGTTATTACGTTCCCTTAATGCAACATCGCCGAAAGACTTGGCAACGTTATGTGCTAGCTGGGTATGTTGTGCACATAAAAGCAATGAAAGTACAAGTTATAAAATAATAAGTTAAATAATATTGGTATCACAATTTAATTCAATTCAACTTTTACAATAACTACAATTTAACATTAACAATAACTATACAACTGATAACATTAACGTTTAACGTCTATCATAAAATTAAACCTTGAAGTCAAGTCGTCGACTTATATAGCTTGCCTCAACCTTCTAGAACCTTCTAGAACAATCCGGATTTTTCTTTGACAAGGAATGACATTTCGAAACATTTCTGGACTATTTTATCTTCTTTACATTTACTCGTACCTTTACTTATGACGACCGCAACACGCTGCAGGGTGCTGCGTAACAATATTAACGTGGTGTTTATATGTAATAATTACAACTTTTTGGTCATGAGAAGATTCAGCCATTTTATTCGGTCAAAAGGAACACAAATGTTCCGTCATGTTGGTAAAAAATAAACAAAAATGAAATTTGGATCTCATTCTGTATTATAATATTGCAATATGTAGACAAAATAAGATTAAGGGCCAGTCTTTTCACCTCTAAGTAAAGTTGAAAGTAACTACTTGCTGATTAAACTATAGGGTTATTGTGTGTTAATCTATCAAGTAAACCTACATGTTACTTTACTCAGAGGTGAAAAGATCGGCCCTAAATTAATATGTTTTTATTTAAAATAACTTTTATTTTGAAATATTTTTAAAGTTTATTTTTTTTTTCTTAAATTTTCAAATAAATTTAAAAAAAATGACAAGGCGCACTAATTTTTACAAACTAAAAGTAAATGTTACTCCATAAAATGTGTTTCGTCTGAGAATTTAGGTAGATTACACCAACTTTTTAGACAAAATGTAAGTTTACTATTAAGGTTTACCTAGTTGCATTAGTAAGATATTTATGATGTCATAGGCGCCGAATCCTCGGGGCCCTGGGTGCGCAAGCACCCGGAGCAGTTTTAAACAGGGTGCGGAGCACCCATAGCACAACGCGGACAAAAAGTGTCAATAAGTAAAATGAAGAAGCTGTCGTGGCCCAAGTTGATATAGCGACAGATGCCTCAATAAAATATCGTTCAGAGATGTGTTTTTTGTGATAAAAAAGTCGCCGTGTCTTGTCATAGACAACGCGTTAAATTTGGACTTAAGGGTTTATTATTCTTGGTGTATAAAACCCTATTACGTCAAAAAAAAAGATTAATAACGGTCTACAATTATCAAGACAAGATCTTTGTAAAGTGCCATTGAGCAAATGCTTGAGAGGAAAAGGGAGAACATTTGAAAGTTGCTCCCGATAAAACATCGTAAGAAGCACCATTTAGAGTTAGAAACAGCTCTCTAGTATTGCTGGCGAGAAACCAGGTTATCTACTAAAAAACGCTTAGACACGTCAATTTTGTTTTTTAGGGAGAAACATTATTTTGGCAGTTTCACCCCCTGAGCGGAAACCCTCTATCGGGGATGACACTCACCAGTTATATCTTAAATGTACAGATTGGTCGAATGATATGTTATTTTGAAGGTATTTTTACCTAGATAATAACTCTCAAGTTTTACATCGCTACTGTGGCTCACCAAAAGTACAAAAACATAATTTTTACATTATTAAAAAAAGGAATTGTTTGTAAAAATTCTACTTTTATTCCTGTGGCTTTCAATTATTATCAGATGACATTCTTTGGTCGCCGTAAAGTTGTAAGGTTTAGTTGTAAAGTCGGCATAAAAGTGGTATATCAGTGATAATGGTTTATTGCTGAGAGGGTGCCAATAATTTCACTTTTTTTGCGAACAATGAATGTGCTAATAGAACTGCCTAACTGTTTAACAATCAACATCAAAATCGAAACTACATTTTGGAGTTAGTCCAAACATTTTGGAAAACGGGGTCAGTAGCTAACAAATAATGGAAAATTCTATAGTAAATGAAGCTACAGAGATGGCGATTTTAGGACATGTTGTTTAAGAACCTATATTGAGTACAAGACAGTTGGCGATAACATCTGGTATTAAGAGACGTAGCATTTGGAAGATATTGAAAAAATATATCTGGTAAAAGAACTTAACCAAGCCGATTTTGATAGGCGAATACAATTTTGTGAAATAATGACTGAACGGGCATTAAATGATCAGCAATTTCTTTTCAACGTGTGTTTTTCAGACAATGCACTTTTTTCCTTAATGGTACAGTAAATTGTCACAACTGTCGTTATTGGTCCGATTCAAATCCCAGAATATTTCATGAAGTGCTTACGCAACATATGGAAAAACTGAATGTTTGGGCTGGCATTTTTAGTAACCGTATACTGAAACCCCTTTTTTTAACACAAAACTTTAACAGCAGAAATGTATCTGGAATTATTAGAAAACACTATTTATCCAACTTTACTCTCCGGATCTAAGCCAGTTGGATTTTTTATGGGGCCACTTAAAAACTAAAATTTATGCCACCCAGCCAACATCACTGGAAAATCTGCGACAACAGATAATTGATGATTGTCATCAAATCACCCCACAGATGCTTCAAAATATTCGAGATAATTTTGAACAAAACCTCTATTATTGCATGGAGGCCCAGGGTCAGCATTTCTAGCATTTACTTGAGTAACTGGTAAGCTTTTACAGAAAATAAAAATCGTTAAAAGATCATGGCTAGGAAGACAGTAGCGATTTAAAACTCGGGGGTTATAATCTATGTAAAAAACCTTCAAAATACCAGTGGTGGCTGCACCGATCATATAGGCGTTGCCAAATATCCCGTTTTAGGTGGGAGCCTCCAGCCTATCCAGCAATTGGACAGTTGACAATACCTTTTTTTTTTCAAGAAAATTTTTTATAAAATCAACTTTAAAATAGCTTTTTAAAAAACCGGCGCGGCGGTGCCTTTAAGTGAGGTGTGGAGGTTGGGGGGGATAGCCCCCATTTTTCGTATAGAAGCCGGGCACCCAAAGCAATTTTTGAATTCCGCCGCCTATGTATGATGTAATGTCATTTTGTAAGAAGTAACTCTAAAATGTTTATACCTGTTGGTCTTCATTAGATATATAAATAATAATCTATATATAAAATAAAATTGTATCATGACATACAACTTTTAACAATGTTTTTATATCCATATATAATTACCTAATAACATTATCTTTGTATAAAGTTATAAATTAGTTATAACTGGAGTTATAGCAACTACTGTAAAACGTATAATATATAGTTGTGTATATCCACCAAAAGTGGAATAATAATATATAATAATGGTATAATGTATTATATGTGTATATATGTGTATTATGTGTATTATATGTAAGTTGTTGAGTTTTAAGAAACGTTGTTGAAACGTCGGTATAACCCTTATATATTTTTTTGTGTTACTTTTGGGTACACTTTAATAATAAGTTCAAGGTACGACTCTAAAACTCTCATCAACAAAATTTGAGTCACCATTAATTATAAAGTAAATCAAACCGTGGATTTGATCTAAGCTGATACATTAAATTGTATATAAACACTTATTTCAGGAAACAGATATTTTGGTAACTTTACATTGATGTCTCTAGAAAATCGGTCATTACGAAGACTTTTTTGTTGCCAACAGTACTACTTTAAACTTACGAAAGATAAATAAAACATTACAGACACAATTAAGATGAGTGATGAGTGAAAAAGTATGTACAATATCAAAAAATTTGTGCAGAATTGCCGATTTAAAAAGAAAAAAAAATTGGTATTAGTTTTGGACGCATACTGTATATTTGTACATGATCTAAAATATAAACTATCACTATATAAGAATATTTAGTTACATAATTTAAATAAAAAAAACTAGATAATTTATATTTTAAACGAGGTCATTAGAAAAGTGAATAAAATTCTTATATATATTTTTTTAATATCCTGAAATACTTCTACTTATGCTAAATATATTGGTTTGTTTTATTCTTATTAGGTAATATGTTTTCATGTTTAAATTAAATGCTTTATGTATTTCTTCAGTTCTACTATTGTATAGGTTTTCAAGATATTTTATAGAATTCCAAATCCTTGCTGTATACCTAAATGTTTTAGTAGCAATAAAATATTTTTTGCATTATTATTATTATATTTTTAGACATGACAATAATGTCATATTTTGTTTTCAGTTCAATAAAAATGTACCTATTTTTTAAAACATTATTTTGTATTTTTTCATCTATTTGCAGTCACTATTTTCACATTTAAAATAATCCAACGCAATTCGTTTACGTACGCTACTGCTGAAGATTCTAATATGAGCGAGAAAGCCTGCATTAGAAAATAAAACAATGATTTCATTAGAGCGACATCTATATTGTATAGATTTATGCAGTGGTAGCCTATCTGTACATATATTATCTAAGCTGCCATCTATGGATAAGAGGCTAAACATACATTAGTTCCGTTAAACTATTGTATATTCATTCAATATTAAAAGTATCGATACTGTAGCTTACGATAATAAAGTGTATCGATACATTAAACTTACATCTGCATCGATACGCAGTATCGATACTTTTCTATGTGTCGAACATCGAACATCTCTACACTTCTCTCTCTACCCATGTTCCAAGCATTACCCCTACCTACGAAATGCGACGACGTACCACGTGATTCCCAGCCTGTTGGTGACAGCAGCGGTCAGCCGGTCAGGTCAGCCATTTGTAGTTCTTTATTGTTTTATTTCAACGTACAGTTTAGACGCTCATTTCGGCTTCTTAACAAAATTTAAGTTTGTGAATTTAATTGCACCTAATAATAATTAATTATTAATAACAATTAATAAATACTGGCGGCTTTAGTTGTCATTGTTTTAAATGTTTAGTAAATCTAGTTTGTGCAGTTATTCAAGATGTCTAACAGAAACAAAAGAACATTGTTTTATTTACATGGGTAAGCTTTTCATAATATTAGTGCTCCTCTGTATGTAGGAATTTCTTTCAGATTTTAATTGATTACTATAATAAAAAATAGTTATGTTCCAAAATAGTTATGTTCCGTATAACTTTATAATTTTGTTCAAAGATATATTCTTCAAGGCTTTTCAAAATAAAATATTTTCGTTCATACAGGGTGAATACTGGTTAAATTAGCCAGCCGATTGTACTATTTTATTTAATTTTTAGAACCGTTATGGTAATTGTGTTTTAAACTTAATATATTCTCGTTCGGCTCTTGGGGCTAGGGAAGTTCGTGTCGAAGTATTGGGGCCAAATATGGTACCTATATACAGGGTGTTTCAAAAATATTGGTCGATTAAACCGTACTTACCTATATACAAACGTGCACCCAAAAATAGTTACAGGGTGTATAAGATAAAAATTTAAATGAATTTTTTTAACGTTGCTCTTAAACCGTTTGGAATTTTGTCATTAAATGTTATAAGACGTGTTAGAATACCATGATGACTAATAATACCGAGGAAGAGGCAATATTTTTTTTTGGAGGGGGTCACCGCTCTTTTCTCCACTCAACTTTTTTGTAGTATAAAATTTAATTACAAATGAAACGCCACTGGAATGAAACATCCATTTGGAAACTTTTTTGTTTTTAGTATTTGTTTGTAAAAAGTTTAGTTTAGACGATACAGCCATTTGAAATGACAACTTAAAAATATTCAATGGAAATTCTACGTACGAAAAATATCAAAATCAAGTTTATTTTTAAATTACAAACTAATGTCATCAAAATAAAAAAAAAAAAATTTAACAGGTATTTAAAATTACATTCCTCTCATGTATACACTTACTACATAGTTTTTAACAATGAAAATCGAATTTTGATATTTTTGCATACGTATAATTTACATTGAATATTTTTAAGATGTCATTTTAAGTGGCTGTATCGTCTAAACCAAACAAATACTAGGAGATAAAAAAGTTTCCAAATAGATGTTGCATTTCAGTAGCGTTCGATTTTTAATAAAATATTATATTACAAAAAAGTTGAGTAGAGAAAGGGGTGGTGACACCCTCCAAAATCCTACAAAACTAAAAAAAAAATATATTGCTTCTACCTTGATTTTGTTAGTCATGGTATTCCAACACGTCATATAAAATTTCATGAAAAAATGTGAAACGGTTTAAGAGCAACGTTAAAAAAATTTATTTAAATTTTTATCTTATACTATTTTTAACTATTTTTGGGTGCACTTTTGTATATAGGTAAGTACGGTTTGATCGACCTATTTTTGGTATAATTTATTACCAATCTTTTTGAAACACCCTGTATATATTGATGTATTTTCCATAAATATAAAAATAACATTCAAATGGTATTGATAATTTTATTTTTCAAAAATTTTCGACGATTTTTTATTTATACATATCCACTATTTATAAAATAATTAGTTATACCTACCTTTTTCTTGTGTATATTCTGCCAATAGGTAGGTACATCAGTTTTAATTAAAAAATAACTTATGTTTATAATCAAAGATATAAAGATTTTTGGTTGAATTGGAAATTACTATTATGTACAGGGTTGCCAATATTGTTTTTTCATTTTTAAACATTTTATATGAATGTTTGCATTTTTAATGAAGACCCTGTATATTTTTTCATTAGTATCCACACAATTTAAATAGTGCAGTATAAACTTAGCCAATTTTTATTTGTTTATGACAAATTTAAAAAGTTAATTTTAACTGCTTCTTATCTGGTATAAACTATAAATGTAAACAAACAAAAAAGCAGGGTTCGAAAATATCATCATATTTATATAAATATATCACATGTTATATATTATTTTTAAATTTTAACACAAACACTTTAACAAAACCCTATATACTAAACAACAAAACCGTTTATTCTAACTCAAATTAAAAAGAAAAACAAAAATAATTAAATAAAATAAACAGATTTTAATATTAATGTTTAACACAAACATAATTAAAAACATATATTTTAAATTCTAAACAACAAAACCTTTTATTAGAACATTTATACCTAACTCTAATATAAAAAAGAAAAATAAACAGATTTTAACATTGATATTAGTATGTCCTCATCTGATGAATTATAAATATCAATAATGTGATTCCTATTAGTGACAATAACTTCAGAAACTTCAGATAAGGCTGGTTCTCATGATCAGTCAAGGTTCGTTTTCTTTTTCTCTATATTTTGATTCATACACTTAAACACCAAAAACAAAACAAATCTTGGTGAAGCTGGGAACTCCAAAGTCGGCGTGGCGATGCTTGCGCAACAGCTACGGTTGCCACTTTTTTGAAAAGTGAAGAAAGGACAATGATGCTGATGGGGGATCCGGTATACAAAAGGTCCCCATCCTTCTACTGGACTTAAAAAAAAATCGACAAGTGTGTAACAAAAAAACATTTTGCTTGAAAAAGGGACTGTCCTTTTCAAAAAAGGACAGGTGGCAACACTAGCAACAGCCGAATAAATCGCTAGTTATTATACTTTTGTACAGGGGCGTAAATTACTTTCAATTAGGTATACAGGGTTCTCTAGGAAACTGATACATATCAAAGTTAGGTTTATTAAATGGAACACACTGTATTTCCTTTTATATTTGAATTGTCCTCTCTTATATAGGGCATTTCACATGCTATAGGTATACATAACCAGTTTTATATAAAAATCATATTGATGTAAATGATCTGTAAGGATATACTGTGAAAGAAACCATTGAAAACTGATTTTTTTCACGGTTAAAGTTTTTTCAATATTAGATATTTATGTAGACATACTTTTTTTTAATTAAAAACAAATCTGTAGGTACAGGGTGAGTCAAAATTCAAATCATTTTCTCATTTTTTTTTTTTTTTAATTGACCACCCTTTATTCTATATCACCATTTATTTTATATCACCCTAATTATACTTTAATTTGTATTAGTCATACCCTATAGGTACCTAAAGTTAATAATTTTGGGAGATTTTTAAAATTAAATGACAAAAAATATCATTTACAAAATAGTTTAATTTTAACAAATCGATCACTGATTAATAGAAAATAGATTGTTTTTTAAATGGTAAATAGAATTATAACCAGCTATAATTTATTATCGACTGAATAAATTTCTGACAATACCTACCTAATGCGATTTTTACATTCAGTAGAAAAATAAATAAAAGTGGCAACCAAAAATTTAACATAATACCTGCTTTATTCTAAGTTTTATAAATGTTATTTTGCCAGATTTTATTTAATTAGCAACTCACATTTTTAAACATTCCCTGAATAACACTTGAAATACTTCTTTTATTCACGACTGAGTATGGTCATTAAAAAACTGGTTAGACTTTTTTAAAAACAAATATTGCAACATTAATGACATTAGTAATAACGAACCGTCAGTATTGGGGTTTAAAAGTCGATGTAAAAATGTGTTAAATTTTGAATAGAGTAAGTATTATAATGAAGTATGAGTACAATTGGTTGCTATTGATATTTATTTTTTACTGAATTTTAATGTACTATTAGTTCTCAATAACCTATTCAGTGAATAATAAATTATAGATGGTTAAATTTTAATTACTAATCAACGAACAATCTGTTTCCTTTTATTCAGGACCAGCTAAAATTAATGTATTTCCTAAATTCTTTTTCATTTAAATTTAAAATTCTCCCAAAAATTATTAACTTTAGGTACAAGAAATGATTACCTCAAATTAAAATTTAATCGAGGTTCTTTTGAATGATGATTAATTTAAAAAAAATAAGTCGGCATAAATATTAAATAAGAACGAAAATCTTTTAGTACAAGAAACATTGGTTTTCAATTTTTTTGCAGTGATCAATAATAGGGGGAAGAAGATTCAACCTTTACAGTTTTTAAATTATATCTCGAAAACTAAGCAAAATTCAGGTATAGTCAATAGGCTTTTTTTTATAAAGAAAGAGAGTTAATTTAAATGTTTGTAGAAAAAAAAACAAAATATCCAATTTTTTGTTTTATTCTACTATTTTGCTTTTTGCCTTTTCTGAGCAGAGATAGGTATAGGCGTTGCTTTATATAAAACATATAGATTACATTTTTTTTAAAATGGTGGGCTAAGAAAGTATTTTCGATGAAAACTGACAGATGTACAGGGTGGGCCACTTAAAAGTTCCACCCCCCCCCTTATCTTTGTTATTCATTAAGATGTCAGAATATTTTTTTGTTTTTTTAAAAGACTGGCACAAATACTTTTTTATGATCGATTCGCTTATTTTGTGCCGTCATGGCTTACTTCCGGTTTTTCCGGAATTAGCAGAAAGTCGCAATTTATTTTTTATTTTTAAATTGAAACCCACTATTTTTATTGTAAATTAGAATTTATGGGACATTTTTGTATAATAATTGTGTATTGAAAATTTTCTGGCAGCTGTCTTAATGGCCGCCATATTGGATAATATTTTTTCTAAACATGTTACTATTAATACATCTATGGAAAAAAAAATGTGTGACCTTTATAAAATCTTTGAAATTACCATTGAGACCCATTTACCGTATACCAGTGGCGTATCTAAGCATTTTTATTAGCAAACTGTTTAATAATCCCATCCGCTTTTATCTTGGTTGTTAATTGAGATATAGGAATAAAAACATTTTTTGTTTAAAAGCTTATAACAAATACTTTCATATACTGGATCCAGTTGGTCTGCGACGTTATGGCTTACTTCCAATTTTTTCGGATATAACTGAAAATCGCAATTTATTTTTTATTTTAAATTCGAAACCTGTTTTTTATTGAAAATTTGAATTTGTGGGACATTTTTGGATAAGAAGCGTATATTGAAAATTTTATGTCAGCTGTCAAAATGGCCGCCATATTGGATAATATTTTTTCTAAACATGTTACTAAATGTTTATGGAAAAAAATTGGGAATGTATGATCTTTATAAAATCATTGCAAGCTTCGAAATTCCTATTGAGACCCACTTACAGTACACCAGTGGCGTATCTAAGCATTTTCATTATTAGCAAAACCGTTTAATAATTCCATCCATTTTTATCTTCGTTGATAATTGAGATATTGGAACGAAAACTTTTTTGTTTAAAAGATTGGAACAGTTACTGTCATATACTGGGTTCAATATGTCTGTGACGTCATGGCTTACTTCCGGTTTTTCGAAAATAACAGAAAATCGCAATTTATTTTTAATTTTTAAATAGAACCCCCCTTTTTATTGAAAATATCAGGGACATTTATGGACAAGAATCGTGTGCTGAAAATTGTCTGTGAGCTGTCAAAATGACCGTCATATTGGAATTTTTTTTTAATATTACCATTTTTTTTTTTCGTAAACAAATTAATAGTAACATGTTTAGAAAAAATATCCAATATGGCGGCCATTTTGACAGCTGACAGAAAATTTAAATTTTCAATACACGCTTCTTATCCAAAAATGTCCCAGAAATTCAAATTTTCAATAAAAAAAGGTTTCGATTTTAAAATAAAAAATAAATCGTGATTTTCAGTTATATCCGGTTTGCTAATAATAAAATGCTTAGATGCGCCACTGATATAAGGTAAATAGGTCTCAATGGGAACTTTTAAGCTTACAAAGATTTTATACATCCCTATATTTTTTTCTATAAACGAATTAATATTAACATATTTAGAAAAAATATTATCCAATATGGCGGCCATTTTAACAGCGGCCAGAAAATTTAAATTTTTAATACACGCTTCTTATCCAAAAATGTTTCAGAAATTCAAATTTTCAATAAAAAACAGGTTTCGATTTTAAAATAAAAAATAAATCGCGATTTTCAGTTATATCCGAAAAACCAGAAGTAGGCCATTGAATCCATCATAAGAAAGTATTTGTTCCAGTCTTTCAAATAAAAAAAAATATTCCGATATCTCAATGAATAATGATGATATGGGGGGGGGGGGGGGGGGGGTGGAACTTTTAAGTGGCCACCATTTAGCCACTTAAATTTAGCTAGTTTTTTTTAGATTTTTGTGGCGTTTACCTTGATACCGTTTTAATTCTTATATTTCCATATGAACATTTATTTTTTATTGAAAAAAAAAAAAAAGATATTTAAATTAATTTGTCAATAAAAATTAATTTTTTACAAAAATGTAAAACTGATCGATTTAAAAATTAAGTCACAACTAAATATTCTTAATTTATTTTTACGATCTAAAATTCATTTATCTTTTTTTGCAATATAAGTTATCATATCCTATTAATTATTATTATTTTCATCCTACTAATATATAAATGTGAAAGTATAGATGGATGGATGTTTGTTGCTCAATCACGCAAAAACGGCTGAACGGATCTGGATCAAATTTGGCACAAAGATAACATATAGTCAAGAGTGGCACATATGCTTCTTTTTATCTCGGAAAAATATACGGAATATGGACATTTTTGAAAAATAATTAATTATTTTTAAAAAACGTTCAATTGGCTTTAAAAAGGGCATACTTGTTGCATGTCGCTAATATGCATCATTTAAAAGAAAACTTACTTCAAAATTTCTCAGTTTGATAATATTAAATCTAAAGATAATACATAAATTATAACTAATTAATTTAGAACTTTATTAAATATTTAGTGGATACTGAAACAACCCAAAAATAAATAAAGTGTTCCTTCAAATGATGCATTTTAGCGACATGCTACACGTATACCTTTTTTTAAAACAAATTGAACGCTTTTTCAAAATAATCATTTTTCAAAAATGTCCATTCCTAAAAATAATCTGAAGTAATAGATTGGCACGCCAATTTAGAACGCTCTGTACACGTAATTCAACAAAAAAGCTGGTATTCGTTTGTATCACCCAAAAAAACTTACTTTCACAAAATTTGAATATATTTACACAAAAAATACTTGAATTATCGTAAAAATATTTTCTCCACCCTGTAGCTTCTTAAGCAAGCAAAATTCTACGAAGGTAATGAACCTATTTTTATCTAAACTAACCACATCTGAAGTTTGGCCCATTCTTTAATGAACACCCCATGAAGAGTAAATAAAATGTATTCTGATGCAGAGTCCATACAAGATTTGAATTGTAAAATATTTTTATTTATAATTTTCACAATTTATTCTTGCTTTGTTTATAAATCGATCATTCTTAAACAAATTAACTTAAAATAAAAATAAAACTCTAAATAAATAGCTAAGTTTGAGCAGCTATATCTCAGTTCATTTTTATCCAAAAAACTTTTTAAGCCACCACCTTAAATGAAAATTAGTCTTTTTTTTCTATAAATGAAACAATGCCTATACCTATCTAGGCTCAAAAAACGCAAAAAGCAAGAATGAAAAATAAAATCAAAAATTGGGTGTTTTGCATTTTTCTTCCTTCCATAATTGTAATCGTGAGAAAGTCACCTTCCGAGATTATTACAGATTTTCACGTTTTACAGTCCCTATCTTATGGAAAACATGTTTCCGCATTCCGCCGGTATGTCTGTCGTCTGTCTGTTGGCACGATATCTTAAAAACAGCTTTATAGAAAAATTTCAAATGTTGTATGCAGATAAGATTCTTTTCTGGCTCAAAACCAGTTATACTTCCGATCAGTTATATACAGGGTTAGCAGTTTTTTAAAAAAAATATTATTTTTAAAAGTCGTCCGATTTCGACTAAAATTGGTAGGTATCTAAGAATCTTAGATATCAGAGATAACAGATCCTAAAAAAGTTTTTGAAAATTCAAAACGGCGTTGAAAGGAATCGCATTTAATCAAAAAAGGTCCCCCTTGAATAGAAATAAAAAGCGTCCTTTTGATTTGCGTAACTCGACCATTTTAAAAGCAGGCAACCATTTTTGGTCAATAACGGTGAACTTGACGAAGAATACCTAGCGGACGCGAATTGAGTTTTCGGGTAGGATCAAGAGGAAGATCGATGGAGAGAGAAATGTGAAAAAAGGTTTTTGGTTTGGTAGTTTTAATTTTAAATGATTAAAATTTAAGTACTTAGGCGTTCCCTGCTTTTATAATTTCTATATCGAGGGAAATTCTGAGTAAAATACCAATTTTTGAATATTTTTTACAAAATTATTTTGAATGTTTTGACAAAAGTTATTTGGTTGGGAAATTGCATTCTCTACAAAAAAATTTATAGCTGAATTTTGCTTTCTTTTCGAGATATAATTAAAAATCTGTAAGGGTTACATTTTTGCCCCTTTTTCCAATTTCCAACCTCTAATTCATTAGCTCTATGCGTTTTTTTTCTCTTTTAATGACTATTTAAATTTTTCATGTGATAAAAACACGTGAATGTGATAGTTCTTTATTGCCCTCTTTTTTTGGGACATAATAGCGTATTAGCAATTATTTTAAAATTGTTAAATATACATACTTAGAAGAAGCCAAAGGTATTGAATAGTGATATAAACGGCTAAATTTAAGGGTAATTTAATTTTTTTTTTTTTTTAGTTCAACTATATTATTTCAGCAATGAATTATTAATTAAATTGGGCGTGTATGGACTGCAAATATAGGCCCATCTCCGCCCGGCCTATTTGCGCTCACAACCTTTTTCGGTTCATCTCCGCATAAGGTTATGATCAACAAAAATACCCGGCTCCTTTCCGCCCAGATTTGCAGCCCCTTAATTACAGCATTTTAGATTAGTAGGTACATATTTACATACATACACGTAAATAAAAATAAATAAGGCATTTAATGTATATTTAAGTTCAATAACTAAATATACTGACAATTAGTTTGACAGAATTGGCCTTTATTTTAAAAATAATAGTCGTCGTGTGACCAAAATATGAACTGCGATTGGTGGATTTAATTTTTTGCAGTGTTGCAAACTGCTTGAATTCATTGGATTGTCTTCTAGCTAGAGGCTTTTTGTTTTTAAATTCCGCTTGAGATTTAACTAATCTGCAAATGATTGGTTTAAAAATTGTGGCCCAACCGAAGGATATTTTTGGGACTGGCACATGCATTATCAAAATAGAAACAACAATATCTCTTCAATCTTCAAAGTTAGTCATTCTTTTGTTGGGACCTAAAAAAAATATTTAAATTAAAAAAATACATAAAAACAACACTTTTAAATTATTTTTAATACCTGGTGTACTGAGAAAATCGTCGTGGGATTTAGTAGGGTACAGATTCATTCAGAATGATCAATTATTTCATTTGTTATGGGTGTGTGTCAGAATATTGTCAAAAGTACATTTTCAAATAAACATTTCCGAGTTGATCCAAATGAAAAACTACTGGGCTGGAAATGTTTTTTACACAACTGGTAGCTTTTGTGTAATTATTCACTGGTTATATTAATCAAGTCTTCGCGACTACAGGCTCTTAACAACATGGGAAACCTAAAAAAATACATTGTCATAGGTACATAAATATAATTTGATTTAAAAATGATAATAAAATAATTGTTTTGATTAAATAGCCAAATAAATAACATACAGTTAACATTGCTGCATTTGAAAAGTACCTCGTTTTACTCATTTTACTCGAAGCCGTTCTCGATGGGATCTGCTCCATGGTCATTTAAATTGCATAATTTATTTTGCATACCCTTCTGAAACTTTGGGAAATGAAAAATAACTAGCATTCGAATCCGTTCGAGGTAGACATGGGCGATAAACACATCTCTTTCTTTTAGATTCCATCAGTTCACTAAAAAATTATTTTGCTTTAATAAAATAAATAAAAATATGTAAATAGCTCAGCACATACTACAAAAAGTCTTCGATTAAAAACATGTTTACTGAACAATGTTCATAAAATAGACAAAGAAAAACACTACAATACACTTAAGAGGAAAATTTACATTACAAACTAAAAGACCTGCGGGGCAACGGTAGTTTAGTAGGTATAAAAATTACAACTTAAGGGTGGAGCCTAAATACTACAAAATTACTTCCGAGACTAAACAAAATCCGCATTCATTCATAATTTTAACAATTGCATGTAGATACGAGGGATACGTATTCCAAACTCGAACGCGAAGTTGGAACATATAGGAACCGAAAAATCAACACGGCTACCGACCTTCATCATTTCTTGAGTGAGTCAGAGTTACCTAAATTAGGGGAACCAGAATCGTATTTGTTTTTCTCGGTGCATTGCGAGATATTGTTATAACGCAGTTCGATTTTTTAGAGGGTTTTACATTATTTTTATATTTTAATTTAGCGAATAGACTTAGATTAAATTACATTTAGGAGTAAAGAGGTGTGAAATATAAATACAAATAACGGAAAAATAGACGATTGGTTCGAATAAGGTAATAGGATCAATTAATACAGGGTATTTATTAATTGAGTGCCGATACTTAAGAGTGTGAATCCTTGGGTGTTAAAGTTTTAAGAAAAAAATAACTATTTTATCATAAGTTTCTTATCACTCTAGATATTTTTATGAAATTTTGCCCAAAAAAAAAGTGTTTCCACTCATGGTGGATTCCTACCAAATTTCAACAAAATATCAAAAGCAGTTTCAATAAACTGGTTTTTATTTTCTCACGCGAAAAGGGTGCGTCGTACGAAAGTACGTCTATAAACCAAATTTGCTCCAAAATAAATAAGGATTTTAAAGATAATTTTGGTTTTTGGAAAAAGCAGTGGCGTATTATATTTTTGTTCAAAAATATTCAGTTCAAACCTGGTACGGACGTCACTGGTAAAAATTTAGAAGTCTTTTACGACAAAAAGGCGGGATTGAAAGTGAAAGTTTAGTCTGTTGGTACATAATATACTATATTTATATATCTAATTTTTAATATTACACTGAATGTGACATGGCTTTTTTGTTTGCCTTTTTTGGATTAACAAAATATTATTTTAATGATTTAAAATAAACTGCCAGTAATAATAATTATCTGTACTTAAACATATACAAAGTGAAATCATAAAACGACGCATCAAGAAAGCACCAAATTATTAAACTTTTAATTTACGTAACAAGTAATAAAAGTAATTTTAAAAAACCGACTTTAAAATCGTGCAGATGCCATCACCACATCTTAACCAAATTTATATGGGACCACCCCTGAGGTACTCCCTTACTAACGAAAAGAATTATAGAAATCGGACAAGGTGGTAAAGAATTATCGCTGAACATACATAAAAAATAAAAAGTTTGAGGATTTTCTCATGGACCCAATTATTAGATTTTGACCAAATTTATATGAGACCATCCCGGAAGTACCCCCTTTCCAGCAAAAAAGAATCATTTAAATCGGACTGTGTTAAAGAATTATCGCTGAACATACATAAAAAATATACAGACGAATTGAGAACTTCCCCCTTTTTGAATTAGGTTAAAAGGTTAAATAATAATCTATATTAATTGTATTAACTAAAAAACTACTATGTAGAGTTATCTTCTTAAATTAATCTTATATGTAAAAACGTGGGTTCGGTTCCTAGAAGAGTACCTAGTTCACTGTGCAGCTAAATTTATATTTATAATACAGAATTTTTTGAATAAATAAAGTTTACGGTTTAATTAAACACTAAGTTTTATCAGAAATAACATTTTCTGAAAAAAGTAACATATAGAAAGCAGACTTTTAGAAAAATAAATAAAATTTTTATATAATCACATAAATGTGATTTATCTTTTAGAATATTGTATATGTTTGTCAAAGTTTACTAATTTTTTAAAAAAAATAAATATCCTTCAAAATTTTTCTTACATTTTTTAAAACGTTACAAAATACCTTAATCCGTTTATAGTTATCGATTTTAAACAAGACAGAGACCGGACATCGTCGAAGAGAAACCGCGAAATTAGTAAAGAATTTTAACTTGATTAAAAAGCGTTCTTTCTCTTTCCATTTTCTATAAAAACTAATAGACCTTTTTGAAATCGGTATTCGCTGACTTTTCTTCTATTTTATTGCCTTGAAAATGATATGATTTACATAAAAAACAAAAACTAACTTATTATTTTTGTGAAATAAAAATATGTTGTTATTTTCACAATTTTCGACCACTCTTTGTTTCAAAAAAAAAAAAAAAATACGATGTTCTTCTGTAGATATTAACACATTCTTTAATTGGCTCTTTTTTTTAATATTCTTTAGTATTTTCATAATTTGGAAAACAGTATAGCATTGAAACTTCTATACCTAAAAAATTGTGAGTACGCTTTTAATTAATTGTCTGTTTTTTTATCTCACCATGTCTCGATAAGTTATATAGAAAACAAATCTTATTTTGCTCTGAATTTATGGTCCATATCGGGTGGCTTTAAAACTAAATAAAAGATTTTAGGAGATTTTTTAAAAATTTCTCAAAATTTTAAAGCAGTGACTCATTTCCGTCTTTTCCACAATACAAAATCAGCTTGTCACAATCGTTTTTCTCTCATTTATAGACATTGGCTAACTTTTTAGAAAATTTTCTCTTGCAACGCGCCTCAAATGGTGCGACAGTCAAAGCCATGTGCGAAAGCAAGAAAAAATATTTACATTACTTTAACGGATTGAAGAGATATTAACATGCTGGAATTAATAATTATTGTTGACTCGAAGAGGTATTCATTAAACAAAAACATATTTATAATTCACATCTCAGTGTATACCTTCCAATTTCGGATATATTTTTTAATACATAAATGATAAAATTAATTTAATATAATTGAGCGAAATTACTGTATGTAAAAAATAACATGAATTCAAATCACTAAATAGTAGACAAAGATATATATTTTGTTGGTGTCACCCTCTAGACGAAAAAGCTTTAACGTATTTCTATTTTTATTGTAATAAAAATAAATGCTCCTGTAGGCAAAAATTAAATATATTGTTCTAGCATTTTTTAACATTTCTATTTCTTTTTGTTTCTTTTCTTAGATTTTTTTCAAAAGAGACTGATTCATATTTTTAAAGTGACTCCAGAGTGGTATGGGTTAAGCCTTTACCTGTACATAAAATTTCTTTTAGTAAAATTAAAAAATAATCCGCAAAATTGGTGTACTATGAAACCCTTGCATATAATATATATACCAATCTTAGTATTACAGAAATAAATTACGTAAAAAATAAGGTGTACAAATACGTAAAATTTATTCATCCCTCGTAAAACATCAGTAAAATATATTATAAATTGTTTTCATTCACAAATGTTAATTTCTTAAAAATCTATCAGAGGCGCCACTTTCCAGACGAAAAATCTTGCAATGTAAGGGTTTCGTAGTACCCCACTTTTAAAGTTTATTTTTGATTATTTTTAAAAGAAAAAAATATGTACGTGTAGGTAAAGGTTAAATCTATGCTCCTCTGGAATCACTTTTTCAAAATTCAATTTAGTTTTTTCTAAAAAAAATTGAGAAAATGGGTAAAAAATGTCGAGTTTTGTATTTTTTTTTAGAAAAAACAGTTTCAAATTTTAAAAAAGTGTCTCCAGAGGAGCATAGATTTATCCTTTATCTACACGTATATATTTTTTTCTTTTAGAATAAGTCAAAAATAAACTTTAAAAGTGGGGGTACTACGAAACCCTTGCATGCTCCGCTCTACAGCCAAGTAAATACTCCTCTTAAATTCGATAAAAAAAAATCATAAATTATAAATGACTGATCCTGACACATCAAAACAACACTCGTGACATGACAGTTTTGCCGGTTATAAAATGGCGGCCCTGATCATGCGCAAAAAATTTTGGACCCCAAAAATTGACGTGCCTTCGCTTCTGTAAAAGTATTCTGTGATCTGATTATGTTCAAATTTCTGAACGTACCGGGATGACACACGACATACTGTCAATGTCAATAGTGTCATAAGTATGTGGTTGTTTTATGTTGAATGTTGACTTCCTGCAGTTTCAGTTGAGATTTAAAAAAAATATATTTGAATTTTGAATAGGTATTTTGATATTTATCCTTAGTAGTGCTCGAGTGTGTGATGTAATTAAAACTAAAATGGATAGGTACGTTTTATTTCATTTATTTTAACGAGAATAATTAATTTTTCATTGATTGCTGTAGATTTGTAATTAGATCAAAACCAGCAGGTGACCATACAGAACAAAACCCTAAACCGAGCACATCGAAGGCAACGAATTACCAATCAAATATTAGACCAGTAGCCCTAAATCCTCCAGTTAATGTAGAGAATATAAGTTCTTCAGAATCTGAGAGGGATGAAACTGAAATTAGTGCACCACCAAAAAAAAAAAAATATTGTCAAAAATTCAAAAATGGGTGGACGCAACAATTCAAATGGGTAAAAATGGACAACCAAGGAAAACCAACCTGTGTTGCATGCAACCTAAAAATTCATTGCAATATTTACAATATTAAAAGACATGATGCAAGTACAACCCATAAAAAAAATGTGGCTAAAGTAGAAAGAACCCCAAAAATTACAGAAATTGTATCAAATGAGCCTGAAAAAATACACAATTTACAAGTTAAACGTGCCGAAAAAAATTTATGTGTGTTTTTACAAGAGCACAATCTTCCTTTTTTACTAGCAGATCACTTGGCGAAGTTTTTACCTCATATATGTCCAGATTCAAAAATTGCAAAGTCTTTGGCTTGCATCAGAACTAAAGCTACTTATATTACAAAGGAATGTTTGGCAAAACAACAGCTAGACGATTTATCTGACATTTTGAGATCTAAGCTTTTCTCTCTAATAATTGACGAAACTACTGACATAGCCACTGAGAAATCTTTGGCCTTGGTTGTAAGATTCTACAATGATAAAGAAAAGCAGGTAAAGGATCATTTTTTTGGGTTAATTAAAGTAAATGAATGCAATGCAGAAGCCATTTTTAACCACATTGTTAATTACTTTAAAGAACTTAAAATTCCAATTGAAAATCTTATTGGCTTCGCTGCAGATAATGCATCTGTCATGATGGGGAAGCACACAGGAGTTCAATCCCGATTTAAAGAAATACTACCTAATATATTTATATTGGGCTGTATTTGTCACTCATTTCATCTGTGCGCGGGTGCAGCCACCAAAAAGTTACCTAGAGGGCTGGAAGATTTTATCAGGAATATTTACAACTACTTTTCTAATAGCAGTAAAAGGATTGATCAATTAAAGGAATGTCAAGTTTTTGTTCAAATGAAACCATCCAAGATGCTTCATCCAGCGCAGACCAGATGGCTTTCTTTGCAGGTAAGCAAAATTAGTACTTGAGGGTTTTTGTGATTACTTTTTTATATGTTTTAGGCAGCTGTTGACAGAGTATTAGAGAACTGGGAGGCATTGACTTTATTTTTTACTAATGAATGTTTTGAGCAGGAACTTCACTCCTGCACTGAAATTTTGAATAAATTGAAAAGCTCCATTTATAAGGTTTATTTTAAATTCTTTGCATATGTACTTGATATTGTTAATAAATTAAACTTGGAGTTTCAATCAGAAAAAACCAAAATTCACTTGGTCCAAAAGAGAGTTAGAGATTTTTATAGAACTATACTAAGAAATTTTATAATTAAAGATCATTTAGATAATACTCTTATTACCAGTATTAATCCGTCCAATCCTAGGAATTTTATTGAACTAAACAAAATTCATTTTGGGGCACAGGTTGAAATAATGCTCAATGAGTTTAATATTGATTTAAACGAATTAAACAATTTTAAGATTAGGTGTCTTGACTTTTATGTTGAATTATGCATTCAAATAAAAAAACGATTTGATTTTAATAACCCTGTGTTAGAATATGCATCAATATTTGATCCAAAAATAGCACTGTCTGGAGAAATCGGCAGTATTGTGATAAATACTAAAAAATTGTTTCCAAATTTAGTTACTGATATGGAAAAGCTTAATACAGAGTGGCGTTTGCTGGCAGATATTGAAAGCCTTAATCAAACTGCTAATTATTCTTTCCAAGATTTTTGGTATAATATTTTTAATATGAAAAGTGATATGGATCAGTTTATTTTTCCACACCTCTCTGTATTGGTTAAAGGCATCCTTTCATTACCGCATTCTTCTGCGGCAGCGGAAAGGGTCTTTTCTCAGTTATTTTTATTAAAAACCAAAATTAGAAACAGACTGGATGTTGATACATGTTCCAGTATTATTCATACCAAAGAATTCGTAAATAACCATGGTATAAAGAAATAAAAGGTAGGATATCAACAGTGTCAAAAATAGGACAGCCACGCGCATGACGTCACGCGTAGAGTTGGAATAGGCGCGAATTTAAAAATACTGACGAACTGTGAGGAAATACCTACACAACTTATAGAAATTTCATGAAATATCAGAAGTTAATTTTTTAGAAATTACATGAAATATCTAAGGATAATATTATGGGATAGGTAAAAGCGCTAGAAAGCAAAATAAATGCAAATACATACATGAAAAAATATTTATTTTAAGTAACAGTTTTTTGCATTTTTCTTTTTAATGTTTTATTTTTGTTATGCAAATTCGAATTAAGTTTTTTAAATTTGAAAAACATTCGACTTCTAAAGAATAATTCTTTAACTTTGTAAGAACAATTTACATTTGTTGATTGTTCAATTAATTTTGATATATATGCCTTATCCAGATTTATGTAGTCTCCATTAAAGTCACTAAATATTTTTTCGAGTTTACTTATTTGTATCATAAAGGCATCTGAAGCTTTTATTAACCCGCCCTCTGAGAGATGATCAGTCCATGTATATGAAGTGCTAGGAGTGTCGAAATGTAAACACGGTTCTACGTTTAAGGTCTTGCAAATAAACCCTGCTAAATGTTCCAAACTATCATATTTCAGTTCGGAAAAACCGCTGCTATGAAATATATCTTGAGTGGGCAAGGCAATATTTGACTCTTTAATTTTCTGCAGAGAACTAGTAAGCAGTTCTTCAGATAATCCTTGCATATCTGGCGTGGAATCCTCTACCACATTTGCGTTAACGGGAAGATCTCCCATATTTTTTCCTATTATATAGTCCCTCATTCTATATTTGAATTCCAGCGCATCTGGATGATCGTGCAAACCTCCTTTGGCACGAATGACACCAAAAAAATGTTCCAACGCGTCTTGATTTAAACGGTAAGTTAATACATAAGAGAGTTGAAACTTTCTTTGGAGATCCTGAAATAGTAGTGGCAGAGCAGTGTTTGTCATAAGGATTCCTAAAAGTTAGAATGTTAAAGTATTAGAATTGTTTAAGTCTGCAGATATTACCTTTCTGAAACGGCATGAGGGTGGTTTTGTTTTTTACCATAACAGTTGCCATTAATTTGGACATCCTGTCCAATATGTCTTGTTGTGCCTCTAGTTGAAGTCCGTAGGCATGTTTTCTAGGACGAGTATCTTCGTTAGGGACTTTGACATTGAGGACATCAAACCAATCATTTACCTGTGTGAAAATGATAATATGTATATATGAAAATGCGGGTACTAACGATTTAAAATATTTACCAGCTCAAAAAATTCGGAACATTCCATCCAGTTTTCATCAGCAAAGTATCCCAGCATGCCACTCCTGCTGACGGCCTTGGATATTGTCCGGGAAAATAATTTGCTAGCATATTTTACTTTCTGCCGTTGTGCACCTACCACGTGGACGCTGGCATGCGTTATTTTATGGGCAATAGATAATTCAGATTTACCGGTGAACTGCAGCAGTTTATCTATTATGTTAACGTTGATCTCATTATTATTGATCACAAAACCATAGTCAACAAAATTATTTCGAATTAATTTTAACAAGTGTGGCACGTCTGCGAAAACGTAAACTTTATTAGCAGCATCATTAGGACGTGGACGGGAAAAGTATGGTTTTGTATAGGTTACACCCAATTCCTTATGGAGTGACCTATTTCCACCGCCTAAATCACTGACGATACCGACCACTGAAAATCCAGCGTCTTCCACACTAGTAATAATACTATAGAGTTTATCTTTTGACATTTTACCATCGTAGTCAAAAAAAATGGGCTGTTTCCAGTGTCCTACCAAACCTCGGATAAGAACAACCTGAGCATAAGCATGCGGTAAGAGAACTTGATCAGACACCGTGTCGTAAGAGTACACACTTCGTATTTTCATCTCATCGAAGGACATAATACATATTTTTTCAGTCGAAGTTAAGTCTGTTCGGCTTATGAATTCGATAACAGGTTTTAATATCCCTGGGGAAATTTGGAAATTTTTTTTCCAAGATTTTAACGTGGAAATGGCTGGAAATGGAAAACCTCTTTTTAACAGTAAGCGGTACGCTCTAGGGCCACTTGCATATAAAACGATGGCCTTTGAAATATCCTCGGCCTTCCATTTTAACCGACTAGATCCCCCAGAAAGCTTTTGGATATGCCTCGGTGAAAATACCTTTTCTACTGCAGCTTTTTCCTTCTCCAGCTGCCGAATTCTCCTTTGGAGTGCCTCTATAGTTGGTATTGACGCCATCGTATTAACGCTACAAACATTTAAACATATCAATAGCTGTCAAGTATATTGCAAAATGACAAAAAATTAAATAAAATAAAACTGTATCCTTAAAAATATAAAGCAAAACTAAAACCATACCCTTTGGTACGTGTAATAGGAATAATATTGTCACAACTAGCAGTATTAAGTGCTACTTCATCGCAATCTCTAACGATTTCCTCTTGAATTTCGCTACAAATAAATACGAACGAAACAAATTAGTTAAACTAAATCAAACGCCACCAATACCATGCCCAAATATGGATTTAAAACAAAATGATGTACTAATTTAAAAAAAAGAAGGGTAAGTAAGCAGTAATAAGTCACGAAAACCCATACCTTTCCTTCACAATGTTCTTAATTATTTGTCGATGCTCTCTCTTGGCGGCCCGTGCATCTCGCCCCATTTTTGCACTGCAGTCACTAGTGGATGCTTCTTCAGTGTTGCTCGATTTTAGGGGCAAATTTAATATTGGTATAGCATCGGGTTTTAACAGTCGCTTATTCTTATAACCAGCGTAATTGAGAAGTTCTGCTTTGAGATCTCTCTTATAATCTAAATGTTGAAAATGCTTGGAACACACATGTGAATTTTCAGTTTTAAATTAATCTGCACGGCCACAGGCCACTGCCCACTTCTGACAAACCTCTTTCTGTCGAGGAAAGCGAAAAAACATAACTTCTTTTTTAAATGCTTTGCTTTGATTGTCACTTTTACATCCGTAAATTGCACACCGCATTTTTTATAAACGTTTTTCACTGATTCCACACACAAACAACAAAGTTAACAACATAATATAATAAAAATATTCTCTAAAAATCTTATAAATTACCATTAACGACTTTATTTGTACACCATGGACTTAAAAAAACTACTGTGACATCTATCTGTCAAGTGATATTTTCTTCGCGCCAACTTTACAAACTCTACGCATGACGTCAGCGCCGCCATGACACCATGCGCGATATCCCCCCCTGGTAAATAACTATACTTGTTATACATGGACTCCTTCCTCAAACTTACTAAAAAGAAAGTTTAAGTGATAAAAATTAATCATGGGCAAGAAAAAGTTATTTGTTTCCTTTTTATTTTGAAAAGCTTGTATAAGTAATAAATGTCTTTTTTTTTATATTTTTGTTGGCTGTGTTTAATGTTTTTTCTTTATCTTATACAGCTTTTTAATATTTAGGATGATTTGTTTTATTTCTATTTTTTTTATATGTTTACTGTTTTGACAAGTTTTCTTTTTGGGTAAAGCTAAATACGTGTATGCATTTTTGTTTGTTTTTTAAAATATATTTTTATTTTGTTTTTAAATATATTTTTAGTTTTATTTTAATTCAAAAAAAGACTGTCCCTCATTAGGCATTCCAACGACAGTTGACATTCAGCGTCAGCGATCTAATTGACATTGACAGAGTCAATGGTATATATTTATATAGAATGCTTTAAAACTTGTCGCATTGATATTCATGGAGTGTTTGGAGCAGGGACCCGGACCGTAACCGAAAATTACACCTCATAAAATTTACCCCTAAGTAACCCGATTTACCCCTATTTTTAGCGAAATTTGCCTCGGAAAAAAATTTGCTTGTGGCAACACTGGCTGTCGGCATTCGACTGGGCGGACATGCCCTACCTATATGCCGAAGCCTCTCCCATATATCGGGCCGAGTCCGGCATCCGCCAAGCCTCTTTCGGCCCAGTTACGGTGCCGATAAACTGTCTTTATTGGGTTGAACTTAAGGTGATTACAGCACCCTCTTATAATTTTCGGACAAGGATATTTCAAAAAATAATTTTTTTAGAAAATTTAAATTCAGGCAAAATAAATTAGGCAATAATATCTAAAATATGCATATTTTTTAAAGTTTTAATTCCTTCCAGTTTCCGAGAAAAAAAATCAGAGGGCTTTAAATTTTGAAATATAATGAAAATAAATGCATTCCTCAACATTAGTATTCTTAATATAATCCCTAAATTTGAGCTCTTAATCTCTTGTTAATGATTTTTTAAAATTCGCCGAAATTAGTGGCTAAAACGCCTCGTTAAGTGCGTCTTTCTAGTGTAACGCGTCTGTAACTATCGTATCGTACACTCTGACTCATCATTCGTTTCTTGCAACGATTTACACCAGTTTAAACCAGAAAATAGCACTTAACGTGGCGATTTAGCCACTAATTTTGGCGAATTTAAAAAAATCATTAACAAAAGATTAAGAGCTTAAATTTAGGGATTATATTAAGAATAGTGATGTTGAGGAATGCATTTATTTTCATTACGATATTTCAAAATTTAAATCCCTTTTTTTTTCTCGGAAACTGGAAGGAATTAAAACTTTAAAATATATGCATATTCTAGATATTATTGCCTAATTAATATACTTTAATTTTTTTAAAAAATTACTTTTTGAGATATCCTTGTCCGAAGCTGCTGTAATCACCTTAAAAGTAGCCATATTTAAGACATGTTTCAAAATACTCGGTATAACAGAATCCAGCACTTTCGCCACTATTCGTTATCTTAATGTGCTATTATTGAGATTAAACATACATTAAGATGAGTTATTATTGTGTAGAATCGATAAATAATACAATTTATATTTTTATTTCGTCTATAATTATAAATAATTTGTTAATTTAAATAAAACTATATGAAGTCAATTTAATTACGAGTATTAAAGCAAAAAAAATAAGCGCGTAAGATGGTCCTGTGGTCAGCGTTCTTGCCTTCCAACGGAAGATTCAAGTTCAAATCTCAGATGGAGAAAAATAAAATAATTTTTTTCCTTCTTGTTTATTTTATTTTATAAATTAGTAAAAGTGATAAATTTTTTTATCTCAATAACTAAAATAATTTTTAATATTTGTAGATTTTGTTAGTAGGTCGTAGAAAAAATATACTGTACAACTCGAGTGGATTGTCCATATCGCACTTAAGACGAATGAGCACTCCGCCTACGGCGTCGTGTTTTCTGCATAGATTGGCACAAATATATCATGTGCACAAATGAAAAAAAATTGATATACAGGGCCGTCCTTTATTACCTGTTTTTAAGGCATGAATAGAATATATGCACGCGGCATATGTTTGCAATAATTTAATCAATCACTGCGTGTATATATTTTATTCACGTTTCTATTGGATATTGTACCTAAGTATCGCTTCGGCAGTCAACGTTTTTATTTGTTGTTTAATTTATGTTTAGTTATTATTTTAAAAATGCCTATTTTTCTTATTGATTAACCGAAAGTGGACACGTAATTTTTATTATTAATTGAAAATAGTACTATAATTCTGAATTGATAAAAAAAGTGAAAATAAAAACAATATGAAAACATAAATTACGACTCTACAAATGAAGTGAAATTTTATGATTAATTCAATTTCTGTTTTCTTACAAAAACATATCTGAAATATTTATCAGCAATATGTAATAAGTTGCATACACACAGTGTGTATGTAAGTTGATAATATATACATTTTTTATTATCCATTTTACGAAAAAAAGTTATTCTGCATAAAAATTTATGCATGGTCTAACCGAAAATGCAACCACCGGATATTAAATTTTTTCAGTCGGTTACAAGGTTTGTCAAAAAATATAATTTTGTTAAAGAAATTTGCTAATGAAATTTGATCAGATGATTGAATTTTGAGGTTTACGCCATGCACAATTTTTTATGTAAAGTAACTTTTTTTCTAAAATTAATAGTAAAAAAAATTCAATATGCTAGGTTAACGGCATATGGGAAACCTTTATTATTACTTTTAGGGAAGAAAATATTCTTCATAAAAAGTTGTGATCTAATACCTAAAATTTTAACCATCTGATATCAAATTTTATCAGTAGTATACGATGTTTCTCAAGAGAAAGTTACCTTTATATTTGGTATACCTCGTGATCATATTTTAGGTTTTACACCATGCAACTGTTTATGAAAAATAAGTTTTTCCTCTAAAATTCATAAAAAAAAGTTTTCCATATGCCGCCAACTTACGTACCTACATATGAGATTTTTATTGATGCAGATTTAAATAAAGTATTGTGGGTAAATAAGGTAATAAAAACGCTTTTTTTATTACATTTTTTTTTATTTGTCCTAAAACTTTTGATGTTTTTCAAATAAAGTTGAGTTAGTTTTTGAGATATTTCCACTAAAAATTGAATTTCGTTATTTTAATATATTTAGAAATTCTGAAATTTTTAAATTTCGATTTTTTTTTATTTAATTTAAAATTTTATATCCAAATAACTTTTTAAATAGTGACGTTAATTTAGGAGGGATGCGGTATTACGTACCAATGCTGTTCGCCTCTGGAAAAGTTAATTTAGGTAACCAATTTTTTTGCTGATAGGTGGATATTATGACACTTAAAACGTTTGCCAAATTTAGTAAAATTGTACTGAGCAATGAAAAAAATACGTGTAGCACTCGGGGACTGCCGCGGTAAAGCTATTGCATAGCATTTTTTATTAACTTATGCAATTATAATTATTTATTTATTTTATTTATGCAGTATTTTTTTTCTTTGATATTAATTCAAGTTTTTTCTTTAATATTAATTCAAGTTACACTTTTTGAGCGTGGTGAGAAACCATTTTTTTTTCTTTTATTGAATAAATGAGAAGTTAATATTGTTTAAAATATTTTTATTATCTTACAATACATGTAGGTTATTCAGGAATTTTTATCATGCCGGTCGGAGTGGTGGGTGTTAAGTTTATTTTCGTTACGGAATTTCTTGATTTGGTCGCCGCGCTCAAAGCCCGCGATAAAAGCTATGCAATAGCTTAAAAATATAGCCATAAATAATTTTTGTAACATTTACATTTTTATGATTTAAGCTTGTTATCCGATGTCATTCGTTTTTCTTAAATCCTCAATAGTTAATAGCTATTCTTAATAATTCATTTAGTATATAAACGATGTAATTACTCTGTTTTCCTCCATTTAATTCTATCTGCAGCATACTGTAATCATTTGTGGTCAACTTTAATACCCTGTCGACGCTTAATTCGCGAACTCACATGTAGACATTTTTAGAGGCCGCTCTAGTTGCGACGAATTCAGGTTGTTTTCATGACGCCCGAGTTGCTATCACAACTAGTGGAAAACATACCTTATTATCATTTATAGATCGTGACCTGAATTAAACTAAAATTTTGCAAATTTATGCAAATTCTTAGAATAATATTAAGTAGGTACTTAGGAATTATATCATTAATATCTATTTATTATAATAATTTATAATAAATTGCACAAATTAATAAATTCAAAATGTGAAATAAAGAACATTCGTCGGTAAATGTATAAACACTTGTTTCAACAGAAAACGGATAAAATTAAAATATGTGTAATAGCTTAAGCTCTAGAATTTTTTTTATTTTACAAAAATCCCTTTCTACATTTAGTTTAAATTTTGCCCATCTGTCTGATTAATAAAATAATGCAGTGTCATCTGAAAAACCGATTATATCTTCAGAACTTCTAAACGAAAATAGTCAATTTAGCCCATAAACGGTCTCCGCAATTCGGGTTGGGAATTAAATCCTTTTTTTATTTTTATCTTTATACCTGTAAAATGCGTGCCCGCAGTTCAAGTAAGTGGGTCAAAAAAGGTTGTTGCTTAATTTTTCTCCGGGTCAATTCGCTGCAGTGGGAATACACAAATATTACGTATTATTTACATATGAGTAAAAAATAGTACTATATAAAATACACAAATAATACACATACTACACTAGCAGTATACTCCTCATTCAACAATATTCTTTAGTCCAGTCATTTAAGCTTAAATTAGGTAAGAATCTCGGAATTCGAGATACCCAGCTGTAAGTCTGTAAATACTTGTATATTGACACCCTAAAAGTTGTCTCAAAACCTACATAGTAGTAGGGTGTACGCAACTATTAAATTTCAAGGTCACAAAAATCTATTTTTGGGCTTTTTTTGTAAATATCTCATTTCCTATGGGTTTTTTGCTATTTGTATTTATTATCAATATTGTAGAATACAAAATTCTCTACAAATTTTGTTTAAAAAAATTCAGACTACAGTAAGAACGTAAAAGCTATGGAGCAGCAGAGAAGAACTGCTGCACTTTCAAAAACGTATGAAGTCTGTTTCGACGAAACAATGGTTGTACCAGTTACTCAAGAAAAATTCTTATCAAATCGAAATAACAAATATATGCTCATTAATATGTTAATTTAAAAAATAGAAGCTGCAAATGTTACTACTAAACAAACCAGAGATGATGCGGATGTTCTTATTGTTGAAACTGCAATTGAAGAATCAAAGTCTGAAAAAACTGCAGTTATAATAGGACAAGATATTGATTTGCTTGTCATTTTAATTGGGCGTACACTGTCTTACGAACAAGAAATTTTCTTTATAAAAGTTGGGAAAGGAAATGTAAAAACGGAGATATACTCGACTAAAAGTTTTGATAATTATCCTCATTCCAAAACACATATTTTATTTCTGCAGGCATTAAGTGGCTGTGACACAACTTCTGCGCTTTTTAAAAAGGGAAAAATCATTTTTAAAAGTTTTTGAGAACCTGACAAATTTGGATAAACTAGCTGCAGCATTTTAGGAAGAAAATTGTTCGGCCCAGAGATTATTAGAGAGTGGAACTCAAACCTTATTGGCAGTCTATAATGCTTTGAAATCCGTGAAAAGTCTCGATCATCTTCGTTATATGCATTACGTCAAGTCTACAAAACTTAATAAACCTGTGCAGCTTTCAAATATTCCACCAACAAGTTCAGCTGCTCATCAACATTTCAAACGTGTATATTATCAAGTTCAAACTTGGTTAGGGCATGATTTGGAACCCCAGGTATGGGGTTGAGCAATGCGAAACGATTTTCTGGAGCCTATCATGACAATTTTACCACCTGCTCCAGAAGATTTGCTAAATACAATTTTCTGCAACTGCAAGAGTGGTTGTGCTTCGCGATGCGGATGCAGGAAAGCGGGCTTGCAATGCCCTTTAGCTTGTGGCCAATGTAATGGGCAAGCTTGTCTTAATGCTCTACCATATCAGAGCGACATTAACGAAGATGGAACCTTGGACCCCGAAATCATGGAAGAACTTGAGACAAATGTCGTTAAAGACGATAATGAAGACCATGAAGAGGAAGAAGATGATTACAATTATAAATTGTAGTTTTTGTACCCTTTATTCCATTTTTTTACTTTTAATAAAAATAAATGTATTGAATGATATTTTTTAATAAAAAGATTAATTCATAATTTATTTGTTTTTTTTTTTCATCATGTAAGAAGTTATTAATATTAATTAGGTTAAAATTCAAATATAATTCCTATATTTTCATTAACAATTCTGCAATTACATGGGCAGGTAAGTGTTGTTAAATAAATTAATATTGAATAAAAAGTGGATAGGTTAGAAAAAAAATGATAAAATATAATATAATAGTTAACAAAAATTGACAAATATTTATAATCATTGATTTATCGATAGTTCATCAACTATATATGGCGCGTTTTCGACCGGTGGCACCGGTTGACCTGAAGTGATGCTGTGACCGCGCGCTCTCCGCCCTCTATCTCGAAAACGGTTTACCGTATGAAAAATTTTTTTAAACAAAATTTGTAGAGAATTTTGTATTCTACAATAGCAAAAAACCCATACGAAATAAGATATTTACAAAAAAAGCGCAAAAAAACGATTTTTGTGACCTTTGGTCTTGAAATTTAATAGTTGCGTACACCCTACCATATGTAGGCTTTGAGACAACTTTTAGGGTGTCAATATACAAGTATTTACAGACTTACAGCTGGGTATCTCGAATTCCGAGGTGAACTTACTATAATGACTGGACTATTGTGTTGAATACACTAGTAGTATAGGTCATTCTAAAACTGAAATAAAACAGGGTGTTCTATAAATAAAAGCCTGTATATACGTTGACAGTTTTTAATGGTAATGTATATTTCCCTACACAGTATATGGTCGAAATCTGTAAATATTCTCATAATCATTATCTGATAATACCTGAAAAATTGTTTGTCTTGTCGTTTTTACTTTGGCTTTCTCAATTGATTTTCTATATTAATATACTCTTTAACAGTGACAACAATGTGAATTGTATATTGTATTTATGTTCTTTCAGAAAAATACATCAATAGATTACCATCTGCAAGAGGTTGATCTCGCCGAAATTGTGAAACTTTTACTTTCTACCTACTTTCGACCTACTTGAAAAATAAAGGATTAACTTCATTAGGAAGGTTTTATGTATTTAAATACCGGCGAGGAACCAAATGACACAAAGAACAGGTAAATGAAAAAGTACGCTAACCAAATTACATGTTACTATTAAAACTCTATCTTTGTAACTAATTTACATATACCGTAAATCGGGTGACTTTGACTCACTGTCAAAATTTAAACTTAGTTTTTAATTGTTAAATAAAAACTCATTCAAATTCGCATTTTCGCCATAATTTAGTCTTCGGTTATAAAAATGATTAAGCAAAAATATGTCAAATGGTCTAATTTTCAAATAAAAAATTAAAAAGGGGTGTGCAAAGCCACCCGCAGGTAGAGGGTGATTTTGACTCGCCCATCATTTTACATTGTTTTCTCTATAATATTACTTGCTGGTTTAAAACCACCCATCACAATTGTGGGTAAAACACATTTTATCATTAAAAAAATATTTTTTATTGCTTATGGTAAAGATAATAACAAAAAAATACTTGTGGCACTCGGGGACTGCCGCGGTAAAGCTATTGCATAGCATTTTTTATCAACTTATGCAATTATAATTATTTTTATTTTATTTATGCAGTATTTTTTTTTCTTTGATATTAATTCAAGTTTTTTCTTTGATATTAATTCAAATTACACTTTTTGAGCGTGGTGACCGATTAATTTTATTTATATATTTATTTTTATATATTTTTTAATTTGCCTATTTTTATTGATTCATATTTATTATCTTTATTTTTATTTTTTTTTTTTAATATATTTATTTAGTTCTTTTTTATTTGTTATTATTTTTGTTTATTTAATGGAACTTCAAGTGGAGACCAAACTGTCGGGATGTCGTTTTTATTAGTTCACTCCTCATATTTTCCATGTCAGTCAAGCTAATAATTTTACTTCAAAATTTATTTTGCCATATAAATTCGTATAATATATTGAAAATTTCTAAATTTAAATTGTTATAACTTAAAACAAAAAATACGTGTGGCACTAGGGGACTGCCGCGGTAAAGCTATTGCATAGCATTTTTTATCAATTTATGCAATTATAATTATTTATTTATCTTATTTATGCAGTATTTTTTTTTCTTTGATATTAATTCAAGTTACACTTTTTGAGCGTGGTGGCCGATACGAAAACAATTTTTTTTCTTTTATTGAATAAATGAGAAGTTAATATTGTTTAAAATATTTTTATTATCTTACAATACATGTAGGTTATTCAGGAATTTTTATCATTGCAACTATAGGTTTATGGTAACTGAAATAAGAAACATAAGTTTGAGACTTGATATCCTCTAAATATCTGGAAAATACCGCGTCAATGGTGGTCACATATTTTGTTGTGTATTCTTGTGGATCATTATTCATTTTCAAATTCAATTTTGTCCAAAATTGTGTCTAAAAGAGATAGAATCAGTTAGCAGCTAGTCTACACGCATACGTCTAGTCGCATGCACACAAACACCGTTCCGAAGTCTGCCGAACTGAAACGACGTTAGACAATGCACGGCTTTCAACGCCGCACCGCTGTGCCGGTCGGAGTAGGGGGTGTTAGGTATATTTTCGTTACCAAATTTCTGTTTCGATTTTTTTGATTTTTTGATTTTTCAATTTTTTGGTGTTTCGGGTTTTTCGATTTTTCGGTTTTTTGATTCTTCGGTTTTTCAATTTTTCGAGTTTTCGATTTTCTTTTATTGAATAAATGAGAAGTTAATATTGTTTAACGCCGCACCGCTGTGTCGGTCGAAGTGGGGGATGTTAGGTTTTTTTTCGTTACGGTCGTTACGGAATTTCTTAATTCGGTCGTCGCACTCAAAGCCCGCGATAAAAGCTATGCAATAGCTTAAAAATATTACAAATAACAGTATTGTTGGTTGCATACAAATTTTATCACCTTTCATTTCGATTATTTTGCAATGAGTTAAATGTTTTATGCTACAAAAAGCGTAAGCGTCTAATTGTCTTTAAATAAAGTGTTTTGGGTAGTTTTAATACCTTACAGTTCAACCAGTGTAAGTTTTATTTTAAAAATAGGACATATAATTTTTTGTGAACAAAAATAAGTATTTACTGATTTGAACTAAAGTGACCCATGCGGGTCAAAGTCATCCGACTTTACGGTACCAAATGAGGGCATTAAGTAATTAAATATTGTAAATGTAATGCACATGAACGAAGATGGTTTTTACAGAACACACGATCTCCCCATACATACATGTAAAATAATCATCGATGTTTATGTCTTGAGAGTGGTAAAGATATATATGAAATTATTAATTTTGTACTCCATACCCTGTAGAGCTGCAAACTTAAGGTCCATAAGAAAGTTTCCATTAATGACCTGAAAACAAACATACTAAAATTTGAACAAATTCTGTCAGTACCCAAAATCAATGTAAAAAGTGCGTGGTCCTTCATAATACACCTGAATTTATACTACATATAAAAATCTTACCCTTACCCCTAACGGAATGTACAATTTTGTTTATAATATATTGTAATGATATCATACTGTATATCATTTACTTTTTTTTTTTTAATTTAATTATAAAAATTATTTACCTCGGCTTTCTTTTTCTTAATCTCAGGGGTGTTTCAATTATTCAGAATAACACTTGTTTTATTTTGTTTAAGCTTCTTTTATTTATTATATTTTAACTCATTTAATTTTTTTTTTATATCTTTTTTAACTTTTATTTATATTTTATTTAACTTTCATTTAAAATTTATTTAGATTTCATTTAAATTTTATTTAACTTTTATTTAATTTTACCTTTTATTTTATTAATTTGTATTTATCAATAATCAAAAAAAAAAAACTTATGCCTTGACTTGCTTTACTACCTGTGTGTTCAATATTAAATAAACAAATTTCTTTTAATACCAGAATACAACATTTATTTTTAAACACAATGTTAAAGAAATCCCTATCTTACACTGACAAATTAACAAAATACCCCTGTATTTACATTTATTGGGGTAACAACTAAATTACTACACCTACACTAAACTCATTCGCACCTCATTTGCACCAACTATACTACATACTATAATTAAAATCTACAAAAAAAATAACTACTAACAACGTCTTTTCTCATACAATTTGTTAAACCGTGATCTAATTGTAATGTCTATAAAAGCGTTACTCACTGTTTTATTACGAAATTGTCCATCTCCACAAGTATTTCTTAATGTCTTCGGTTTGTTTCTCCTATTCTGGGTTTCTTCTATATATCTCTCCGGAATGATATTATTTTTGTAACCTTATTGTAACAAATATCTTACTACTTTCTACTTCATTTACGTGTCTGGTTATAAATTTGTTTATTTAATGTGTCTTATTTATGATTTTTACAATTCCTTTCTATATTTTTCGATCAATAAAAATTTTTTTGACATCATTTTTTTTTAATTGACATTTCACCCACAACCTTCAAAAACTGTCTCCTCCTTTGATATCCAATTCAAAATAAAAATTGATATACAGGACGTACTCACAATTCAATTCATTACACAAAAAAATACTGAATGATACATTTATGATAAAGTTGAATTTTAAAATTTATTATACATTTTAATTAATAATAAATTGTCACTTTGAACATTATATATATATATATATATATATATATATATATATATATATATATATATATATATATATATATATATATATATATAAAATTAATATTAATACCTTTCTGACATTTAATTAAAAAAATTGAATATGTTTATAATCAAAGATTGGTTGAATTTGAAATTACTATTATGTATACTACAGAGTGGCCAAACATCTTTTTTAATTTTTAAACATTTTATAGGACCCAGTAGGTAAGTATAGAAATATTTCCCCAATAAACGCTGCACCCTGTATATTATTGAATGTTAAGAGTAACCTACTAATACTGTATTTAACCCAAGAATGTTTTTTAGTAATATTGCAAGGTAGCCAAACAATACATTTTTTGCGAAATTAAAAAATAATATAGGCCCTAAATAAAATTATCATATAATAAAGTTGGCTCTTATTTTAAAATTATTCAACCTGCTTACTTACCAAGATATCGAATAGTAATTGAATCAGTTCAATTTATAATAAGTGTACCGAAAAATAGTATTTATTTTAAAAATGCAAATGTTTTATTACTAACTGGTTTTAATATTACCTTAGAGGCAAAACAACAGAATCTCTTTATAATGCATGACATTATTCCTCTTTGGGCCTAATCCACTTTGTCAATGTTTTTATGTATGTGATTTTGAAATGGGTATTTTCTAATTTCATAAGAAAATGATTAAAATATAAGAATATTTTTTGACAGATCGAATCTAAAAACACAGTGCTGTCTAACAGAAAACAATATTTTTAATAATTTCCTTGTGAATAAGGAATCAGACGAATGAATGGTCCTGTATTCTTGGTAATACATTTATTGTAATTTTCTAAAATTCATTTCGTTACACAAGAATTCTGAGCCTTAATTGTTTTAAGAAATATGTCTCGTTGATCATATATGGACTTATCCTGTATCCAAAAAAATGTAGCATAAGTTTAAGAAATAAGAGATTTTCAAATAATTGCAATGATTTCATTGGCAAACAGTAATAAAAAAGATAGGAACATAATTACACCGGGTGTCCATTTAATGTGTATTTTTTTTTTGATATTTCAATTTATGTTACAGATATGCAAACAAAAATTGTATGGATTTGAAATATTTATGCTTAAAAAATGCTTTATATATACACCAATACTGCTTTTTACCCGAGAAATAATTTTGATTAATATACATTTTTTGTTAAGTTAGCAAATTGTGCAGGTCCTAAAAAAATGATCACAAAATTAAAGTAGGTTAGCAATTGCTTTAAAACTGTTCAATCACAAACTTAAAGGATCTCCAAATAATCGATTATAGATTTATTTTTATTATGGCCTGTTGAATAATTTTTTATAGTTACAGATTTAAAAACATGATTCCATTTACAAACACTTTCATATTATGATGTAAACGGTAAAATAACGGGTAAAAATAGTAGAATACAATAATGCTTTTCTCTATGTTATTTTTCAAAATACAACAAATAAGATGAACAACCGTGAAAAACTTTTTTTATTATTAAAGGTAATTATCTACTTACATTTTTTACTCAACAGTAACAGCTATACTGCAGGCAGGTGAAGCTATGTGAACTGCACGCCCTCACTCCAAACTCAACATAAGCAGCCCAATCAGGTCTTTGGGCAGCGACGCTAATTCTGCCTCCACAAGAGGCCAAGAACACGAGGCAACTAAGGACGAGAAAAGGCCGCGATCAGTTACAACTGTGAGGAATAACACGAAATCACCCCTTCCACCTTTCGGAAAAAATAATGGTGGCATAATAACATCAAAACCTGTCCAAACTACAATGCAGGATCGAGAAGCAGTTAAAGAGGTAACAATCATTAACTTGCAGCACTAAAAGTTGGCTACGGCAACATTATGCCGCCGCCTTGATGAGTTGCAAGATACAATGGCATTCATCCAGGAACTATGCATAGTAAAAACCAAAATTGTACGTGTAAAAAATTTAAATGGTTTAATTTTTAGTTTTCCCAGCAACCAACAACCTAGGACCGCCTAGGAAACACAAAGTTCACTCAATGGTAAACCCTTCCATCTCCAATTTAACTGTAGTTAGGGTGGAATATGCTATCAAGAAGAAAACGAACAACGTTGATCCTAGCATCTGCTCCCCTCCCCTCCGACGTAACCACCTCACCACCCAGCATAGAGATGGAGGATTTCATTAAATACTGCCTGAATCAGAAGTTTGAGCTGGTAATAAACTGCGACTCAAAGGCTTTTCACTTCAGTTGGAGCAGTAAGGATAACAACGCTAGAGGTATTTCTCTATATGATTATATAATTATCAAAAATCTATATTTTTAATATTACTACACCAACATTTTTAAACCCTCGCAGTCAAATTTTAATAGAAATCACTCTATTCACAACTGGCACCAATAATAATTCAATAAAATTATTAACTGACAAGTATCTGATGTCATATCAATGCCAGACCAACGCTGGTTGTTATTCAAAATAAACTTGATGGTGCCGACCTCCACGTTATCTCGGAACCCTAGGAAGTCAGACAGGGTAAGCTAAGCTCACCTCCTCCAAGAGGTTCTGAGAGAGGTGGAGGTCGAGAAACCAAATAATCGAAAAGTACTCGAACACTAGCCAATGCACAAAAACTAGTATAAGAAATCGTGCTCCTTGAAGGTGATCCAACACGATCAGACGACTACCTCATGGTGGTGTCACGAGTTGGAACGCCTCATGAAGATGGCCAGGAAATTCTTTAATCAGACAAGAATCACAAAATTCAAAGAGGACTGAGACACAAATCTCACCTTAGAGAATACAAAAAAAGTTAGAAAAAACGGATATGCTTGGATCGATACTACTAGCACAGGAGAGTTAACAATATAAAAAAGAAACATAGGGCTAGTTCCACCACAGAGATCTCTGTCGTGGAACAGCACTATGTTTCTTTTCAGTATTGTTCTAGTCTGTGTTACTAGTAATATGGACAATAAATAGACTACACAATAACAGCGATGCATGCAGAGCCTACTGCGAAGAAATCAAAGATTTCCCGCAGGCAGCAAGGCTTCAAAGAGCTCTATCAAGAAATCCACACGCAGTATTAGTGTGCTAATTAGAGGATAGCATGAAAAGTGCAAACTTCGAAGATAGTATCAAATTACTGCTGTCAACACACTTCCTTGATTCGGTCATTACAGACGTGGCCGAGGGTGTGTGAAGTTAGCATCTTAAATCTCAGCATCTCGTATTTTAAGGAGAGTTCTTATGATGGCATCCGATATAGTTCTATATGTTCTGATACTTTTTATCAATAGTTTTGTCAAATTTACTAAAAAACTGCAATGTAATAAATAAAATAAAAACAGCAGACGGTAAATCGATAGTCTACTAATAGTTCTGGAGTGCTTGTTCGTTTGTATAGCTAAATTATGTCCTCCAGAAATAATGGAATGGGTTATGTGGAAACGACAATTTCGTCCATTTTGGTTTTATGCGATTTTTCTATAATTTTATTGAACGTGAGCCGTTTGGTACGAAAAAGTAACAAAATATCACGCTATAACTTCTAGAACTGCTTTAGTTCGAAAACATAAAATGCTACACAAAATGTGACCTTTTCGAAATAAATACGCTGAAACGCGTTTTGGCGTGTCCTCCGCATCGGGCTATAAGAATAAAATTTCGGTTTCAAATTGTTAAATCAGCAATGAGTTTTTGTTGTAGTTTATGCAAAATACTATATTTAAAAATGGGTTCATTTTATCATCTTTTTCACTAGCAAAGCCTGTCGGAAACAAAGCGAATCTTCCTGCTGAATAGGTATATAAAGCATATACTGCCAAAGTAAGTCCCTATCAATATAAAAAAATTAACAATTAACGTGGGTTCTAATCCCGTCCACGGCTGAAAAAAAAATAATTGTTTTTTTTTTCAGCAATTTCAACTTACAATTTTTTTTTAATAATTTTTTTTTTCTTTAGTGTACGGCTTCAATATCTAAGGTCATTAGCCTAGTGTTCTATGTAGGTTATAATAATTAATCGAACTAAAAAGTAAAAAGTTAAAAATAATTTTTCAAATAAGCTTAAAACAATAATAAATGGAAAATACTAGTATTATGGTGAAAAAAACGTGGGACGCTTTGTCCATATTTCTCGTACATCGAGCGCCCGATGCTTTTTTCACAATAATACTAGTATTTTCCATTTATTATTGTTTTAAGCTTATTTGAAAAATTATTTTTAAATTTTTAGTTTGATATGCTCTAAAAGCGTGTTTTTTAGTTTTTTTAAACTATATTTTTATAAAAATCATTTGCTTAAGTTACTTAACTTATTAAATAATATATGAAACTATATTTCTTTAATAAATAATGTATCAGATTTTCAATTTTTAATGTTTTATTCTGAATACATTTGGAAAAGGGCAAATATCAAACAAATATAAAAATATTTTAAAGATATAGATTTTTCAAAAATTCATGGAAAAAAGCTTTAATTAGCTTCCTCACATACTTATAAATATATGTACATAACCATTATGTGCACGCAAATTGATTTAAAAAAAGTTTTTAAGCTATTGCATTGAAAAATCAAAAAAATCTAAAAATCGAAAAATAAATTCTGTAAAGAAAATAAACCTAACACCCCCACTCCGACCGGCACAGTGGTGCGGCGTTGAAAGCCGTACATCGTCTAACGTCGTTTCAGTTCGGCAGGCTTCGGCACGGTGTTTGTGTGCGTGCTACTAGACGTATGCGTGTAGACTAGCTGCTAACTGCTCATAACTGATTCTATCTCTTTTAGACACAATTTCGGAAAAATTGAATTTGAAAATGAATAATGATCCACAAGAATCCACAACAATATATGGGACCACCATTGACGCGGTATTTTCCAGATATTTAGAGGATATCAAGTCTCAAACTTATGTTTCTTATGTCAGTTACCATAAACCTATAGTTTCAATGATAAAAATTCCCGAATAACCTACATGTATTGTAAGATAATAAAAATATTTTAAACAATATTAACTTCTGATTTATTCAATAAAAGAAAAAAATTAATATCAAAGAAAAAACTAAAATATTAAAGAAAAAAAAAATACTGCATAAATAAAATAAATAAATAATTATAATTGCATAAGTTGATAAAAAATGCTATGCAATAGCTTTACCGCGGCAGTCCCCGAGTGCCACAAGTATTTTTTATTTCTATTGTATAATTGGGTGTTAAGTAGATGTGCCCTTTCCCAAATAACCGATTTATTTATACATATCATTCTCAACGATAGTGAAATGCTGTCAGATTATGACGAGTTTTAGAACACATAATGCTCCTAAATGAGAATTAGAGCCCTCCTGCATGAATAATTACAGGGAATAATTAGAACAATTTCTAGAGTATAAAATATTTCTAAATAATAATTGGGATAGCCCTGCATAAAATCCCAAAGTGTTCTAGCCTCTAACACTTTCTGATTAATTTCAAGTAATTATAAAAATATAATTTAGATAAAAGAGATATGCTGACGAATGGTGACGATTTTTAAAACATGTAGAACTAAATGATATAATAACTACTACAACTAGATCTGCATGAAATTATAAAAAGTACTAACCTTTAGCAGTTTCTGATTAATTTTAAATATTAGTCATAACTCTTTCGAAGTATTAAAGCTTATAAAAAAACGAGTGGTAAATATTCCATCAATGTCTGGTTTTTGATTTGTTTTTATATGCCCTGTTGAATAACTTTTAAAGGGTTTTGGATTTAAAAACATGATTCAATTTACAATCACTTTCATATTAGGATGATAACGGTAAAATAACGGGTAAAAATAGTAGGATACAATAATGCTTCCTAGGTTATTTTTTGAAATTCAACAAATAAGATGAACAACTTTTTTATTATTAAAGATTATTATTTACTTACATTTTTTTCTGAACAGTAATACTGCAGGCAGGCGGAGCTATGGGAACTGCACGCCCTCACTCCAAATCCAACCTAAGCAGCCCCATTAGGTCTTTGGCAGCGACGCTAGTTCGGTCTCTATAAGAGGCCAAGAACAGGACGCAACCAACGATGAGAAAGAGCCACGATTAGTTACAACTGTGACGAACCACAGGAGACTACCCCTTCCTCCTTTCGGAGGAAAGAATGGTCGAATAATAACCCCAAACGCTGTCCAAACTGCAATGCGGGATCGAGAAGCAATTAAAGAGGTAACAAGTATACACTTGATACACTGTAACTTGCAGCACTAAAAGTTGGCTAGGGCAACATTTTGCCACTGTCTTGATGAGCTGCAATAGTATTCATCCAGGAACTCTGAAAAATAAAAAACAAAATTGTACGTGTAAAAAATTTAAATAATTTAATTTTTAGTTTTCCCAGCAACCAACAACCTCAGACCGCCTAGGAAATACAAAGCTTACTCAATGGAACACCCTTCCATCTTCGATTTAACTGTAGTTAGGGTGGAATATGCCTTCAAAAAGGAAAAAAAAACGTTGATCCTAGCATCTGCTTACCTCGGCTCCGACGCAACCACCTCACCACTCAGCATAGAGATGGAGGATCTGATTGAATACTGCCTGAACCAGAAGTTTGAGCTGGTAATAGATTGCGACTCAAATGCTTCTCATATCAGTTGGAGCAGTAAGGATAACAACCCTAGAGGTATTTTTCTAGAGAGGCCCAGATAACAATGATACATTCTTAGTATATACCTTTTAAGAATACGCATATGCTGAGAATATACTTTATTTGCATTTAGTACATTCTCAGAATATACTAAGCATATGTTACGTGACGTTGTTTATACGTGCTATCCAGATACTGAGAATGTACTTCAAGTATGTGTACAGTATGAAATAGGTATCTACTTAAAATTGATAGTACGTTCTAAGTATATGCTAAGTATTTACATATATCATATGCTAGGCATATACTAGACACCCTAATTCAGGATGTTTCATTAATATTTAACATTAAAGATTAAGTGTATATAATGAAAGTTGTGGCCATATTTTAAAAAATTCATACCTATTCTTATTTTTATTACAAATTCTTTCTTTGACCTTAACCAACCAATATTTTGTTATATCAATTGCTTGAGTTTCATTTGCTTGATTCCATTGGGCCTTCATTGAACCTAAAAAATAAAAAAAAATTAACAAACTTGGTACATATACAAATTAAGTGTACATAGCTAATTAATGAAACATTTTAAATATTTTTGTCGAACGTAAAATATTAAAAAAATGTACATGGCATTCTACTAACAGAAACAAGAGTTACATAAATGATTATTATGTTTAGTGAAAGTATAAATATATTTTTGTTAATTAATTACCACAATTTTGTAGTGTTCGTCCTCCTTTAGCTAATTTTCTAGTTCTTCCAGGTCAATTTCTGGCCTTACAGGATTTTTTTCATAGAAAGTGTCTACGTAGTTCTGGTAACACTATATTTTAGTTTCAATCCGCCATTAGTATTAACCATATTAATAAATTCACACTGGCAATTACTATTTGGGATATCCTGTGTTCTAACATCACTTATAGGTCCTAAAAACTGCAAATATAGTAAAATTTGTTTATTTTTATATAGAACACACGCTGCAATTAATTTTTATTAACTTCTTACCTATTCTATTACAAACTAAAACGAGATCAAAAATTTTTGTAGGAATTGTAGGTTATGTTATTCTTCTTCTCTTCTATTGTTTTTTGGCCTGAAGACTCAACATTAGTGCATTTGCTAGCGAATTATCAGATCGGCATCTGGGAAAAATCATATATGTATATAAACGTGTTTTTACATGTATTTGGTGTTATTTTTTACCTGCAAGCATTAAAAACATTCTTAGAATATGAGGTACATGCTGGGTATATGACTTTTAGTATCTTCTAAGAATGTCCTGTTGTAGCACGTGCTCAGTATATACTTTTTGGAATATACTTTTAAGGCACGTTCTCAGTATATACTTTCTAGAATATACTTTCAAAGTATAAACAAGGTATGTTCTAAGAACATTCTAGAAAGGATATACTAAAAAGAACATAAACAGAACGTTCTTAGTATATTCATAGAACATTGATGTTATATGGGGGGTGATTCAAAATTGAGTGCAAATATTTTAAGGGCGTATTTACCAGCCAAAAATAAGAAAAAAATCATATAATCGTATGTCCTAATTTGCTTCGTTTTGTAGATAAAGTATTTAAAAAAATCTCACTTTGAGACGCCACTGGAATAAATAATGAATGAAATTTCATAACACCAATAAAAATTTAGTGGGACCTATTTGACGACAATCTCCATCATTTAGTAATTAGTTTTTTACTTGTTTTAATAGGGTCAGGCACAGATTTTGATTTTTTTTTTGAAACAAATCTAGATACGAGTAAAGCTCAAAAGGCAAGAAAGATACATTATTGATCGCTTAATCTAAAAAAAATTGTCAAAAAAACAGTGCCGTACCATAATTTTACCTATAACTATCAAGTAGGTAGCCCCCTGAGACGCCACTGGAATTAATAAATTTATTTTATACTCACCAAAGAAAGGCACTTATGACGACAAATAAGCCTACCAAATTTTATTTAAATCGGCTGAAAGGTTTTTGAGTAATTGATAAAAAAACCGATTTTTTTAAAACTATCTAGAAAACGAAGCAAGTTAGGACATGTGATTATATGAAAAAAATTTCTTATTTTTAGCTGTTACATACGCCCTTAAAATCTTTGCACTCAATTTGCACCCTGTATTATTATATAATTATAAATCTCTATATTTTTAATAATGGTACTACGACAACATTTTTAAACCGTTGCAGTCAAACTTAATAGAAATCACTCTATTCATAACTAGTATCAATAATTCAATAAAATTCTTAACTGGCAAATATCTGATGTCATTTCAATGCCAGACCACCGCTGGTTAACATTCAAAATTAACTTGATGGTTCCGACTACGACGTTGTCTCGGAACCCTAGAAAGTCAGACAGGGCACATATGCTCACCTCCTCAAAGAGACTGAGAGAGGTGGAGGCCGAGACACCACACAATCGAAAAGCTGTGGAAAAGTACTCGAGCACTATCCAATGCACAATAAACAAATACTATAAGAAATCCTGCCCTTGAAGCTGATCCAACACGATCAGACGATTACCGCGTGGTAATGTCACGAGTTGGAACACCTCATGAAGATGGCTAGGAAATTCTTTAATAAGACATGAATCACAAAATTTAAAGAGGAGTAAGACGCAAATAATAATAATATGTCTTTATTAACTAACATCCAACAGAGAATAAATGCAAATATAAAAATAAATAAATAATACTGTTTATACAAAAAAAATACACAAATAAATAATAAATTAGGCATGTAGCCGGAATAATAATATATAGTAATATAAATGTTAGTTAAAAGGCGCAGGATCAGCATAGCTGTTCTTCCTCAAGTGCCTCAAAAAATAAATAAACAGCCCAGAACAAAAGCAAAAATATAAAACAAAACGTTAATTGAAATTGCCGCACAAAATCACAAAAGAACAAAATCACAAAAAATCACTACTACTGCATTGCTCATTGAATAAAAAATTAAATATTTTCTTTTTAAATGTATTTGAATTTAAGTTTTTTGTAACTATATTGTAACTATATGAAATCTAAAAGATCTTTGAAACATGGTGGTTCTATGTTGTGGGATCGTTAAGAAATTCTTTTGCCTAATTTATTAACTAAGGTTAAGCAAGGGTCGTATACGTAGTCACATTGATTTGCATGGGAAAGTACAAGAGCATCGCAAAGATTACTTTTTAATTTAATACTTAAGATATTCCTGTTTGGATAAAGAAATTTAAGATTAGCGTAGGCTTTCTGTAATATAAATGAAACATGGTCTCTGAATCTTAATTTTGAATCGATAATTACACCCAAGTTCTTATTTTTTTCGATAATATTTAAATTATTATTACCCATTTTAATCACTAAATCATTAGCGGCAATGTTACCAAAGGTGATCATATGTGATTTCGCTTCATTAAGCACCAAATCATGATTCTGAGACATCTCAATAAGAGCAGATAGATCAGTATGTATAATTTTTTCCGCAATACTCACATCTTCTCTATTAAAAAAATAATATAGTTGGGTGTCGTCTGCGTACATATGCATTTTCATGTGATTCAGGCTACAAGGAATGTTACTAACATATACAGTATAAACTATCGGACCGAAGATTGATCCTTGCGGTACTCCTCTATTAATAAATCCTTTAGTAGATATTTCACATCTATAACGTACTTGTTCAATGGCTGTTTCACTTAAGCCTATAAATTCTAATATAGCAAATAGTAATTTATTATTCAGCATATCGAACGCTTTACTGTAATAAAGTAAAATTAAAATTCCACTTTTCTTTTTATCTAATTCGATGAAAATGTCTGTAATATTTAATAGAGCAGTACCGCAACTATAACCTACCCTAAACCCTGACTGTTCTCGTGGAATTAATGAGAACCTATTTAAATGTTTCTTTAATTCAAACTCAATTGCTCTTTCTAATATTTTAGACAAAGTTGGGAGCACGGTTATAGGACGTAACTCATTTAAATTAGACGGGGATTCAACTTTTGGTATAGGCGAAACTACACCTTCTTTCCAACAGATAGGAAAAGTGGAGTTTGTTAAACAAAAATTTATGAAGTGGGTAATATATGGTAATATGTACGGACATAAAAAATTTATAAAAGTTATATTGATACCATCTAAACCGGTGGCTTTCGTTTTAAACCGTAGTATAAAATTTGCTGCGTCCAATTCCGTAATGGGATGAAATTTAAATTTGGATTCAAAGTTAGTTTTTAAGTTATTCCTATAAAACTGGATGGTATTTTCATGTGGTTTATTGCTAACGCTATTTATAGTAAGAAAATGATTGTTTATAGAGTTTGAATCTGTATCTACTCATATTTTGTTTTTAAAAATACGGGGTGATTCCATAAAAATTTGTTTGTTTGTATTTCGGTTACTAGCGTCATATAATCTTATTATAATTAAGATAAATATAGAGTTACATACCTAAATAAATAAGTCGTTTTCTCCCGATAAGGAGTAATCATAATCAGTTTCCTCACTTCCCAAAGAAATAATTGGTTCTATTAACATATTAAGTTTCCAGAAGTTCTCTTCCTCTGCTATGACATGTCTTATAGCGTTTTGCCAATTGTCCGGTGAAATTTTTGATATGGAGTCTCATATAATAGTTGACGAATATCTTGTTTCTCCCTTCATTTGAGCCCAGATTAGTTCAATGGGGTTAAGTTTACCGTGATAAGATGATAACTGCAACACTTTAACTTTTCTTTTGCTATTTCAACTACACTATAGTTCTTAAATTTTAGTGAATGTTGTTAACAAAACTACAATAGCTCTTTTTTGAGTAATCCTCTTCTGCCACTATTTCTTTGGTAATTAGTCGATCGATTTGTTTTTTCCATTTAGTGTTAGGTAATAGTTCCTTTAATCTTGAATGGTAAATGGCATCGCCATAACTATATGAGTGATAATTAAACGGCGACCTTTACCATTTAGAAATTTTAAGCCAGTATACAAACCTGCTATTAATACCTATCTCAGGAGGACAAGAGCTATTATAATTGAAACAATTTAGCGATACAAATAAACAAGAACTCTAGAACTATTTCTAAAACTTTACCGTCTGCTTTTTTTATTTAATATTTTATTTATTATATTGGAATGCTAACTTCCGGCCGCCAGTATCTCATTTTTTAAATTGTAGTTTTCGGTAGTAAATTCGACAGAACTATTGATAAAAAGTATCTGGAACTATAGAACTATATCGGATGCCATAGTAACTTTCCTTAAAATATGAGATGCTGAGATTTGAGATGTTAACTTCACACACGTTGTGGCCGACTAGGCAGAGAAAGAATACAACCCCTCTGTCTACAATTGTCAAACTGGCAAAGACATTGTTGATGAAGGAAATATTAAATGAACTCCCCCCTTTAAATCGCCAGGACCTGATGGTATCTGTTCAGTCCTACTTTAGTGGGGTCTGGAAGGATTCACATCTCACCTGGAAGGTATATTCAGATCCTCGTTGGCTCTGAGGTATATCCGCAAAAAAATGGTCTTCATGACCAAACCTGTAAGTAAGGATTACACTATCCCAAAAACACTGGCCAATTAGCCTGGCATCGTTTTCCATAAAAACATTGAAAATATTATGCCAAAGGAAGATAAGGGATGTGGTGGTTACAACACTACTACATCCAAGTAAATATGTATAGACTCCAGGCAGATCTACTGATTCAGCCCTTCATCTAGTTGGATATAGACCCTAATAGCACAGTATTGTTTCACGAACATTCCAGAAACATGCACTTGGGACATTAGAAACGTCTCTGTCATGTTTCTTATTTTCCCTCAAACATACCTGGGATGTTTCTGGCAATGACCATGTCATCATTTGTAACGTATGAGGGACGTTTCATAGAGACGTTTGTGGAACATCCTGCGATGTTGCTCAAATGTCTTAGGCAAGTTTTTATACCATTGCTGGAACGTTTCAGAAATGACCTAAACGTTTTTTAGTAGGATAATAAAATCTATTACTTTTTTTCATAAATTTATTTGAAAAAAAATTGACAAAAAAATAAAAATTGTTATTTATTACCTTTGATTCATTTCGTCCATTTCTTTCCGGAGCCCTCTTCAAGCAGGCATCTATTTTAATTTCTATTTCTTTTTTGTTTGCCAATTTACCGAATCTGAAAATGTTTTATTTATTTATTTATTTATTTATTTATTTATTTATAATACAATACTCTACAGGTCATAAACCCAATTACAGAGCAGGAATTGACAGAATATAATTATTAATAGATCACATTTTTTATATGAATGTTAAGCACATAAAAAGAACTTGTATTTCGTAATAGGTAACAAATTAACTAAGATAAAAAGTGAGATTTTATATCTGACAAATTGCAACTAAATATATCAAGTTTATTGACAATAGAATTTGTTACTGTACACATGGTATGGAGCGGAGAATTTTCCAGAACATTTGTGCGAGATGTATTTATATAAAAAGTATTCGGGTGCCTGGAAGAAATTCTGGGAATGCAAATATTAAACTTTTCTAATAAGGTTGGGCAGTCAATAATACTTTTAATAATTTTATAATAATCACGCCTTCTATCGAGACTGAAAAAGTTATGCTTTTGTAGTAATTCAGAGTGAGGTGTACCTATTAGAGGATAAATGCCATCAGTTTTGAGGCTTAGCAGTTTTAAAAATCGTCTTTGAATTGCTTCTATTCGATCTATATGATACTGATAAAAGGGGCTCCACACAACTGAAGCATATTCTAACTTTGATCTTATAAAAGCATAAAATAGAGTTTTAATTAAATGACAATATAAACAATTGATATTAAGTTAAAATAATTACCCATAATGGCTTTAGCTATTTTTAACTTGGCGACTTCCTTTTTTCCAGTGAAAAAAACAAGTTACACAACTCGTACCTTGAGGGGAGCTATACATCTTCTGATAAATTCACATACATTATTGCTACCTTGGATTTTAAAATACAATACCTAAAATAGTTATTTTTAAAGTTAACAAATAAGGAAATAATGACTAGAATGTATAAAAACCACATTTTGTTAAAGGAAATTAAGTTACCTTCTTCATTTTGGCTTGAATAGCTTGCACGTAAAACGATGGTTTCTACATTTGCCAAGCCTGATCAAATTTCGAATTGGAAGTAATTTTTCATGCAGCTTTACCATAGTCCTCAAAAAGTCACCAACTATACACTTCAATCCGGCCTCCTATTATCACTTTTGGTTTATTTAAAAGTTAATAGAGAAGTTGTTTATTATTTTTAAACTCATCGAAACTTTATTACAAGCGAGGCCTAACACCATTTTATTTTCAACTGTCAATATCAATGAAATGTCTGTCATATGTCAATTGTCATTGGATCTATTATACGGTAGGCGTATTCCGTTATTACTCCGCGAGCAAATCAAATATGAGGTCTACTCCTTTTCATCTAAAATATCGTTCCATTCATACAATTTGTATAAATGAAATGACATTTTCATAAGTATTGTAGCTCAGTGCTACACTTTCAATGCAAAGAAATAGATTTCATCACGAGGGCTTCTGTCAATAGTATATTTTTTTAACTCGCGGAGGATTAACCGAACTCTCTGTCTTATTTGCTTTGCACTTTTTTTTTTTTAAGAAATAAGATAAATTTGACCTATAGCAGGTGTCTTGTGAAATACAAATATTGTTCAAAATGTTCAAATTTAATATTATAGTTAGATATTATTGTAGATTTCTGGTGATTGTAGTAATTTTATAATTTCAAAAATTTCAGAATAATATTTAAAACGAAAATAAAATACCTATACATAAATACGATGTTTCTAAAACGTTCTTGAGAAATCATTCCAGAAACGTTTCTTTAGAGACATCGTAGGGACGTACCATTTATGTCAGAAACATAGAAACATACATGGAACCTAAATGGGATGTTTCTGGCAGATTGGTGTTATTAGGGGAGAGACCCTTTGAAAATAGAAGTCTGCCTTGAGTTTTTTTATAGACATAGAAGGTACCTTTGACAAGACCACCTACCTCAAGATGGTTAATTGATGGATATATAACATGATCTCAAAGCAAGCAGTAAATATAAATGTAGAAGGTGTGAATATAAGAAGCTTGGTTGCAAGCGGATGTCCTTAGGGAGGGGTACCGTCACCTCTACTTTAGAACATGGCATCCTCATCATTTTTCTCAATAATGACACCCTCTACACAATAGTACAGATAACCTAATTCTTCAAACAGAGAATTTTGAGAACATACTCTGCGAAAGAATGCAAGTAATTCTCAAAATAGTAGAAAAGTGGTGTAAGGACCATTAACTCTATCAATCCCAACCAGACAGAATTAGTCCTTTTCACAAGAAAAAGGATGAAAACCCCTGAAGTCGACTGAACGACTTGTGTAGGGGAAGGGACGGCTATTATTATTATTATTTGTCGTGGCGCTCCGGGGCGACTTAAGGATGATTGATGGTGTCATTTGACTTACAGGTGAGGAAAACCTCACCCACCATCATCGAGACGATAATGTATGGCGATTTTATAATCTGCATGTCATATCAACAGAAATTGAATTTCCATTAATACGGCACACATCAAATCCTAAACCCAACCATGCAATTTAATTAAAAATCCACATGGTCCGGTCTGGGATTCGAAGCCCAGCAGTCTCGGACTCATAAACTCGCCTATAAATGAATATAAGCGCGATAGACCGCTACACCATCGACCCGATTTAGTGCAGTTGTCTGGATACGAAAACCCACAAATTGACAGCTACCCGCAAACTGGATCAAATTCAAAGAATAACGTATTTCAACATAATAGATGCCATAAAAACAACACCAACCAGAGCCGTCGAAACCAGCCATTCTTAGTTTCACTCTTCTTGATATTTACATCAAGGAGATTGCTCTGATCACAATGACACGACTCCGTACGGTTGGAATAGAACCTGATGTAGAATGCAGACTAAATTCAATTTACTTATTAAGTGTAAAGGTTAAAGAAAAGGTCCTTTATTTCTCACAAGTCAATAAATTGACTTGTGAGAAATAAAGGACCTTTTCTTTAACCTTTACACTTAATCCCTACTACTCACATATGGCTACCCTCACTCCAAATCAATTTACTTATTTTGTTGTGAATTTACCTATCTGGCGATACCAACATGTTGGCCTATTATTTATGTATAGTGCGCTATCAGTCTATAATTGATCGACAGCTGTTTGAAATTTTGAATTAAAAAAATGTACAACCATATTTTAAAATTAATCATAAATATACAGGATAGTTAATAAATGAGAGATGAACCAAACTTATAGGTTGTTAAACCAAACACCCTGTAAGTAGTTACTCATAACAGATTTTTATTCACATCGTGAAACAATTTTAATAATCTTAACATTCTTAAAAATGTTTTGCATTTTTGTTCAATTGCTATGATGTATATAGGGTGCGTTAAAACGCTCCACTTTTTTGGCATTCCTTATACCCAAAAATATTTTTCTTATGATTTTTATTTTATCATGTGTGTGTGGGGTTAAGATATTGACTGCAGATCTAGAAGGTTCTATTAGATTAGACTAACCATTTTTTTTATCGCAAACCGAAATCCGAAAGGTCAGAATTATCTAAAATAAGTTGTAGAAACAATTTGAAAATTCGGAAACAAATCTAAAAATCCCTCTATAAATTATTAATACCGTCCCAGAACCCCAAAGGTGAAAATAAATACTTGTACATTTAAAAAAATCCTGTTGGCGCTGGGATTTAAACCCAGACATCGTTGTTCTGTACACAAATGCCCTACCTCTAGACCATCACAACATTGACAGTCGAGATTCCTAGGTGGCAGTTTGATGTAGTAATTCGGGCGAAGCGCCGTTTCAGGCTCAGTCTCAAATACCTAATTGAGAACTTATTCCGAATCCGATCGTTTAGTTCGATACATGATGTTTCTATTTTCTCTTTAACTGTTCAATCTGAATTGTTTCGTTGTTTTCGAAATATTGAGAAAACATAAATAATGTAACCTTCGGTTAAATATTCATTTATTTGGAATATTTTTTTGGCATGTTGTAATCATATAAGATTAAAAAAAAATTGAGTATTAAACATTCATGTTAAATTTTTAATTGTACCTTCTATATAAACTTAACGTTACTGAACCTGTGTATGAAGTTTTAAAATACATTTTCGGACAATTTGATATTAATTATTTAAAAAATAGATTTAAGTACCTACCTTGATTTGTAGTTTAAAAATATAAATGTTTGTTCAATAACATACTGTAATGTTTATTGTAAACAACAGTTTATTTGTAAATAATTTATTTAAACGCTTATTTCATTTTATAACAATAAAAATTCTAATTTATATATTTCGAATATCTTTGAATTGTTCACTATTTATCTTCACTGTCATATCTATATCTGACTGCGTTGTTCCTCCACCAATATTTATATACAAATTTAAAATTATGGTAAAGGTTCCAGAATGTTCTTTGCCAAAACTAGAAACATTGTCCCGTTCTTTCTCGAATAGTAATCGAAAGCGCCTCTACCATAGTCGTCACATATGTTTGGTCTTAAGGAGTTTAATTATGTATGATAATCGGACAAGTTGAGCATCAAATGCCAAATAAAACAGAGAGGGACTTGTAGGATTAGAGCGTGACTGAATAATGAAATGGCTCACATTACAAAACTAAAAACTCTTGAATATAAACAAAAATTTGCCAAATTGTAACAAATTTTACACATACTCATCAGTAGTTATATTCCCAAGGACAGCGATAATTCAAAATAGGTTGCCAAAAGCATGTTGTTTGGCAACCTAGTATTTTATACTTTACTGTACCACTTCACCACATTCGCAATTAGGCATTCTGTTTCGGGCTATGGAATTCTTCTACTCGATTCCAAGTCACGTAGATGGATTTCCCTTCTGCTACGGACTGTATTATTCTATAGGTGGTTCGAGCACCAACTTCGGGATTTTGAATTCACTTTATAAGGTAACTAAAGTAACTTACCAGGTAGGTATGGGTTGATGTTTTTTGGTGGCGGCAAAGCCGCCACCCTACGATATGTCGTTGCTTCGTTTTCTTCTTCCATATTTATGGACTGGTATGCGCAATCGAAAGAAATTATGTGAAAAAGTTTACGTTTTCAATTCAATTTTAGCTGTGTCCGGCCGTTGGAGTCTATGTCGGTCGGCGTAGCCAGGTATGGATTGATGTTTTTTGGTGGCGGCGAAGCAACCTACGTTGCCTCGTTTTCTTGTTGCATATTTATGGACCGGTATGGGCAATAACAATTTTCCATTAACTATTGAACAAAATCAAAACAAAATTATTTAACTTGAAATTATTAAAAACAATGTAGCATGACAGCATAACATAACCTCAATCAGAATTACCTATCTACGCATGCGGAAGCCAGGGAGCCAGAGTGAATTCGTTTCTCTAGACGCGAGTCTGGTCACGTGTGAGAATAATTCTGACTTGTGCAAACTCGAAAGTCGAAAACAGCGCTGATCACCTTTTGTCCTTAACAACAAGCTCTGGTGACGTAGTGTCGTGTCTCTATTGGTTGAACGGAAATTGAACGTTAACTTGTTGTATTTTTAAACATTTACTGAGATAGGCTTATATGATGAGAGAGATGCAATTTGCATTGTTCTAACCATTGTTGTTTGCTTATAAGAATGAGTCGATTCTTAAAATAACTTTTATATTGAATGTACAGGGTAGGGTGGTTATATATTGTTTTTGTGCGATTGAAACATTATTTTAATTTTATTTATAGGTTGAATGATGAACTATGATGTTATTTTTATGTTACCTTTTCTTTTCATTATTTATACAGGGTGGGTTATAAGAGTAACTCACGTATCTTGTTAAAAAAGGTTTGTCATTTTTTAACACATTCCAAACAAAAGAACTGTCGGTGGGAAGGTTTGGCATGTCTAAAGGGTTGCGACATACGATGTATTCTATCTATGTCTAGTTTTTTCAGTTGGGTCATTGCAGCTTGTGAATAGAGAATGAATCCATAGTCAAAAATTGATCATACGTAAAACATATAGACGTAAGATTTCGGGGTCTGCTCCTCTAGGAACTTACTGCTGTTAGAATATTTAAACATTCTTCTGATTTTTTGATTATTTTCTCCATGTGTTCCTTTAAAGTAAATTCCGGTCCATTGTCATACTCAAATACGTTACACTAGTACACATTGGGAATGTGGTATCTTGTAACAAAATTTCGGTTTAAATTGTTTGCTTCCCGCTGAACATACATGCATGCATTAGTTTTTTTGCATGGGGTTAATCCTTTCTAGTAACATCAGTCCTGGAATACTCCATAAAAAATATTTTTTCTACACTCACATGGATATTCCAGACAGCACAAATAGGTCCATTGGACGTCCATTCGATAAACAATTTTGGAAGACTGGACGTCCAAAGATGAGTTTTTTATGGATTTGCGACGTCCAGTGAAGTATACAAATGGCACACTTTTGACCATTTATAGGACGTCCAATTCTGGATTATATTTGGACGTTGAATACTGGACATTCAAAAAAGTGCATTCCTGGACTATATTCCATTGAGACCATATCCGCTACTTTTTTTACACAACCGCAACTCACCACACACTATTTTATATTATTAATAATTAATTTATTTATTATTTTCCCAACCCCCCATACACCATTTATTGTTTTATTAAAAATCACTTGACCAGAGCAGGGATCGAACTCAGGCCACGTCCATTATCGTTCTAGGCATTCAAGCGCTAGGCGACCTCGACCAAGTAGCCACTTGAAAAATTCTTTCTAGATATGGTTAAAATAGAATAAGATTTCATACTTCCGCTGATAGAATAAAATGTAATAGATTTAATTTGTCAAATTTGGATGACCAATTCTATTATCCGGTAGGCTAAATAAATAATGACCTAAGATGGACGTCCACTGGATGTCAAAATAATACTAAACTTAAAATTAAGTCCAAAAACAGACGTCCTCTTGACATCGATATGCAGCTGTCAAATTAATGTTCATAAACGGACATACACTGGATGTCCGAATACATATATGGACGTTCTGGCCCACAGAAAAACTGAAGAAGGAGGTTTGAATAATAGGCGGGAATTGTTTCCTTGTTTGTATTTTATCATATCGCGCTTCATGCTCTGCGATCACACTAAATATAAAACCGTTTTTACACCCATATAATAATTAAAAAATTAATAAATATTAAAAAAATCAATAACGGTATTAATGCAATCTCTAATACAATATAGGGATAATTGTTATAAATACGAGTATGTATAGTTAAAGCTAAATTTTATTATTAGGAGGTGGTGTAAATCTGTCTTTGATAATAAATTAGGTTATGTTGCTATTGTACTAAAACATGATATGTTTCTGGAATATGTAGGTGAGTAAAATTTAATTCATCCTAATTATTTCAGATTTAAGTAATTTATAACTGTAAAAATATACTGAGGTTCTAAGGATGTCATTAACTTATAGTGCCTTCGTCAAATTTACTTGCAAAATTAACGAGCAGGTATTGTAGTACCCCTCATGACAGGTTCACACATTTAAAAGAATATGATAAAAAAGGCATTTGATTTATGCTCAAAAAGAAACTTTTCAATTTTTTGGGTACTCTTCATGAACATATTTATCATATACTACCTAAGTATGGACATATAGAATGTGTTGTTAAAAAACTAATTTTATGGGGGCATTTTGTCCATATTTCTCGTACATCGAGCGCCCGACGCTTTTTTCACAATAATACTAGTATTTTCCATTTATTATTGTTTTAAGCTTATTTAAAAAATTATTTTTAACTTTTTAATTTGATATGCTCTAAAAGCGTGTTTTTTAATAAAAATTAATAAAAATTAATAAAAATTAATAAAAATTAATAAACATTAATAAAAATTAATAAAAATTAAATTAATAAAAATTAATAAAAATTAATAAAAATTAATAAAAATTAATAAAAATGAATAAAAATTAATAAAAATTAATAAAAATTAATAAAAATTAATAAAAATTAATAAAAATTAATAAAAATTAATAAAAATTAATAAAAATTAATAAAAATTAATAAAAATTAATAAAAATTAATAAAAATTAATAAAAATTAATAAAAATTAATTAATAAACATGAATAAAAATGAATACAAAAGAATAAAAATGAAAAAAAAAAATAAATATAAAAAAAATTAATGAAAATCAATAAAACTAATAAAAATTAATAAAAAAGGAAGTCATGTATTTTTTTATATTAATAACACGACTATATGCAAGCAAAGTCGCGAGCAAAGCCGCGGGCAATAGCTAGTTAAATATAAAAGTGAGCTTAAAATATTGCATTGAGGTATGCCCAGAGAAGTTGTCCTAGGTCCTGTAGTATTTTCATCTATGAATGGTTTTATTTAAATAAAGTTTAATAATTCTTTCAGATAATTTGCGACTGAATCCAGTTCGTAACATGTGTTGGAATAGATTAAGAAGATTAACATTATCATAAGATCCTTTAACGTTTACAAATAGAGCTGTAACCGATTGGATATTTGAGAAGAACATATTTATGTCTACTACGAGATGTTTTCGATTGTGGAGTAGCTTTTTCTAAATCCAAATTGGTAGTGTGGTAACTTCTTGTTTGACTAAAGCCATTGTGCTATTCCTATTTTGACTATTCTTTTGAATGAAATTAATAAAAATTAATAAAAATTAATAATAATTAATCAAAATAAATAAATAAAAATAATGAAAATTAATAAGAATTATTAATACAATTAAATACAATTAAATACAATTAAATACAATTAAATACAATTAAATACAATTAAATACAATTAAATACAATTAAATACAATTAAATACAATTAAATACAATTAAATACAATTAAATACAATTAAATACAATTATACAAATGAATACAAATGAATACAAATGAATACAAATGAATACAAATGAATACAAATGAATACAAATGAATACAAATGAATACAAATGAATACAAATGAATACAAATGAATACAAATGAATACAAATGAATACAAATGAATACAAATGAATACAAATGAATACAAATGAATACAAATGAATACAAATGAATACAAATGAATACAAATGAATACAAATGAATACAAATGAATACAAATGAATACAAATGAATACAAATGAATACAAATGAATACAAATGAATACAAATGAATACAAATGAATACAAATGAATACAAATGAATACAAATGAATACAAATGAATACAAATGAATACAAATGAATACAAATGAATACAAATGAATACAAATGAATACAAATGAATACAAATGAATACAAATGAATACAAATGAATACAAATGAATACAAATGAATACAAATGAATACAAATGAATACAAATGAATACAAATGAATACAAATGAATACAAATGAATACAAATGAATACAAATGAATACAAATGAATACAAATGAATACAAATGAATACAAATGAATACAAATGAATACAAATGAATACAAATGAATACAAATGAATACAAATGAATACAAATGAATACAAATGAATACAAATGAATACAAATGAATACAAATGAATACAAATGAATACAAATGAATACAAATGAATACAAATGAATACAAATGAATACAAATGAATACAAATGAATACAAATGAATACAAATGAATACAAATGAATACAAATGAATGCAAATGAATGCAAATGAATACAAATGAATACAAATGAATACAAATGAATACAAATGAATACAAATCAATACAAATCAATACAAATCAATACAAATCAATACAAATCAATACAAATCAATACAAATCAATACAAATCAATACAAATCAATACAAATCAATACAAATCAATACAAATCAATACAAATCAATACAAATCAATACAAATCAATACAAATCAATACAAATCAATACAAATCAATACAAATCAATACAAATCAATACAAATCAATACAAATCAATACAAATCAATACAAATCAATACAAATCAATACAAATCAATACAAATCAATACAAATCAATACAAATCAATACAAATCAATACAAATGAATACAAATCAAATCAATACAAATCAATACAAATCAATACAAATCAATACAAATCAATACAAATCAATACAAATCAATACAAATCAATACAAATCAATACAAATCAATACAAATCAATACAAATCAATACAAATCAATACAAATCAATACAAATCAATACAAATCAATACAAATCAATACAAATCAATACAAATCAATACAAATCAATACAAATCAATACAAATCAATACAAATCAATACAAATCAATACAAATCAATACAAATCAATACAAATCAATACAAATAAATACAAATAAATACAAATAAATACAAATAAATTATTATGAATAAATAAATACGAATAAAATATGAATAAATACAAATTAATAAATACGAATTAATAAATACGAATAAATGAATACGAATAAATTAATACCAATAAATGAATACGAATAAATAAATACCAATAAATAAATACGAATAAATACGAATAAGTAAATACGAATAAATAAATACGCATAAATTATATACGAATAAATACGAATAAATAAATAGGAATAAATAAATACGTATAAATAAATACGAATTAATAAATACGAAAAAAAAATACTCATAATTAAATAAATACGAATAAATATATACCTATAATTAAATACGAATAAATACGATTAAATAAATAGGAATAAATAAATAGGAATAAATAAATAGGAATAAATAAATAGGAATAAATAAATACGAAAAAATAAATATGAATAAATAAATACAAATAAATAAATACATATAAATAAATACGCATATTTAAATAAATACGAATAACTAAATATGAATAACTAAATACGAATAAATATATTCGAATAAATAAATTGTAATAAATAAATTCGAATAAATAAATACGAATAAATAGATGCAAATAAATATATACAAATAAATAAATGCGCATAATCAAATAAATACGAATAAATAAGTACGCATAATTTAATAAATACGAAAAAATAAATATGAATATATATGAATAAATAAATTCGAATAAATAAATACGAGTAAATAAATACAAATAAATAAATAGGAATAAATAAATAAACAGGAATAAATAAATACGAATAATTAAATAAATACGAATAAATAAATACGAATAAATAAATACCAATAAATACGGACAAATAAATACGAATAAATACGAGTAAATTAATAGTAATAAATCAATAGGAATAAATAAACACGAATCAATAAATACGAATAAATAGGAATAAATAAATATAAATATGTATAAATAAATACGAATAATTAAATAAATACGCATAATTAAATAAATACGAATAAATATATACGTATAATTAAATACGAGTAAATAAATAAATAGGAATAAATAAATACGAATAAATAGATACGCATAGTTAATTAAATACGAATAAATACATTTTAATAAATAAATAGGAATAAATAAATGCGAATAAATAGATACGAATAAATAAATACGAGTAAATAAATATGAATAAATAAATACGAATAAATTAATACGCATAAATAAATACCAATAAATACGAATAAATAAATACGAATAAATAAATAAGAATAAATAGATAAGAATAAATAGATACGAATAAATAGATACGAATAAATAGATACGAATAAATAAATACAAACAAATAAATACGAATAAATAGGAGTAAATAAATACGAGTAAATAAATACGAATAAATAAATACGAATAAATACGAATAAATACGAACAAATAAATACAAATAAACAAATACGAAAAAATAAATATGAATAAATGAATTCGAATAAATAAATACGAATAAATAAATACGTATAAATAAATACGAATAAATAAATACGCATAATCAAATAAATACGCATATTTAAATAAATACGAATAAATAAATACGCATAATCAAATAAATACGCATATTTAAATAAATACGAATAAATAAATACGAATAACTAAATACGAATAAATATATTCTAATAAATAAATTGTAATAAATACATTCGGATAAATAAATACGAATAAATATATACGAATAAATAAATACGAGTAAATAAATTCGAATATATAAATTGGAATAAATAAATACGAATAAATAAATACGAATAAATAAATACGAGTAAATAAATACGAATAAACAAATACGAATAAATAAACGAATCAATAAATACGAATAAATAAATACGGATAAAATAACTAAGTTATTAAAAACAAATTTAAAATTAAAACTAATTAAAAATAAAAATAAATGTTATTGTCAATAGAAATAAATTAAATTTAATAATAATTAAAAATAATCAATAATAATTAATAATAATTAATAATAATTAATAATAATTAATAATAATTAATAATAATTAATAATAATTAATAATAATTATTAATAATTAATAATAATTAATAATAATTAATAATAATTAATAATAATTAATAATAATTAATAATAATTAATAATAATTAATAATAATTAATAATAATTAATAATAATTAATAATAATTAATAATAATTAATAATAATTAATAATAATTAATAATAATTAATAATAATTAATAATAATTAATAATAATTAATAATAATTAATAATAATTAATAATAATTAATAATAATTAATAATAATTAATAATAATTAATAATAATTAATAATAATTAATAATAATTAATAATAATTAATAATAATTAATAATAATTAATAATAATTAATAATAATTAATAATAATTAATAATAATTAATAATAATTAATAATAATTAATAATAATTAATAATAATTATTAATAATTAATAATAATTAATAATAATTAATAATAATTAATAATAATTAATAATAATTAATAATAATTAATATTAATTAATAATAATTAATATTAATTAATAATAATTAATAATAATTAATAATAATTAATAATAATTAATAATAAATAATAATAATTAATAATAATTAATAATAATTAATAATAATTAATAATAATTAATAATAATTAATAATAATTAATAATAATTAATAATAATTAATAATAATTAATAATAATTAATAATAATTAATAATAATTAATAATAATTAATAATGAGTAATAATAATTAATAATCATCAAATAAAACTTTACGTGCAAAATATGCCAAAGACGGCATTGTCGGCTCTGAATGGCCACTGCGAGTTTATTTGTAAAATCTCCATTTATTTTTCAAAATGTCATGGACAGTTTAAATAATAACAAACTTAGGTAATATTTTAATATTTAGTACTTCATTAAAACATATTTCTAGAGTATTAAATAAGTTGAGAAAAGAAAAAATCAAAATTAACCAAATAAATCTAAGTTTTTACAAAAATCAATTGCTTATTTGGGTCACGTAATAACACTAGGTAATCTTAAATTCAAAGAAATAAAAAATCGGATTTTCCTTTTTATCTGCGGCGTACAAAATTTGAATTTGTATCACTTTCCTCAAAACTTCTATTTTCTGAGATACAAGAATTGATCTGAATTAATGAAACCTAAATCGGATAAAATAAGGGTAATACAAAATATCCCAATTCCACGAACACAAAAATAAATAAAATAATTTTTAGGTCCATTAGGCTATTATCATAAATTCATTAAAGATTTTGCAAATATTACAGGTATTAAGGTATTTAGCATAAAATAGCATCACCCACATTTTTTTTAAAATAGCTTTATTTTAATGATATAAAAACATTTTTATTCAGTCAATCTTCAAATATACAAGTATTAGAAATTAAAAATTAAAAAAAACCGACTTCAAAAACGTGCAGATGCCATCATCACATTTTAACCAAATTTATATGGGACCACCCTTGAGGTACCCCCTTAATAACAAAAAAAAAAGAATCATAAATCGGACAAGGTGGTAAAGCATGATCGCTAAACATATAAAAAATGAAGAGTTTGAGGATTTTCTCATGGACCCAATTATTAGATTTTAACCAAATGTATATGGGACCACCCCTGACAAAAAAAGAATCATTGTAATCGGACACCGTGTTAAAAAATTATCGCTGAAAATATTGTGACGAATTGGGAACCTCCGCCTTTTTTGAAGTCTGTTAATAATTATTGACTTCAAATAAATCAAAATTTGACTGTAAGTCGCCATTTTGATTACACTTTTCCATCGAAGTGCGTCCGTCATATCGCAAAATATTGTTTATGTTGTCTCTTTCTACAGCATTATATAGCAGGGGCAGAAGTTGGAAAGGCTTTTGGTAGGTAGAGAGGGGGTAAACGTCAAACCACGTCGGACGGCTTCGAGAATTTCGCAGTAATAGGTTTTTCCGTTAGTCACTCTAGTGTAGGAATGAACTACACCAACGGACACTAAACCTCTCGTTTGACCCGGTGTAAAACCCACTATACCTTCCTGTCGGCTTTGTAGTGACCACTGCTGGATATTTTCTCCACCAGCTATTTAGCAGGAGTAAATTACACTCGACAAATGTTTAAGGAATAAGGAGGAAGTAAATTAGAGCTAATAAGGTGATGCAACTGGTGTAATTTATAATAGTGGACACTGCATCAACAACGAACGAAAGAACCTAATGAGTGTCGTTTCATAGAATAAGTAATTTTAAATTGTTACCAGCGGAACCGGACAATCGCATGTATTTGTGAAGTATAAATAATTATTAAACATGTATTATAATATCCAAATCATAATTCTACAAAATTTTAACAGCTATTCACAATTTATTAAACTAGTTACTCGAAATTCTTAACATCTGTAAAATAATTTTGTACGCCAATGTATCGTGTCCACTTCAGTTAGATCCGCCGCAAACCTGTCAATTTATGTACATATATTGGGAGAACTGCCAAAAGCCTTTCCAACTTCTACTAGTGGTGGGAAATACCATTCCTTTACGATACCGTTCCAAATGATACCGCGACAGAAAAATACCGCGACAAAATACCGTACGCCTACCACTTAAGAAATTTTATAACTGGCACCATGAGCTTCTGTAATAATTTTATTTTTAATAAAATGTGTGCTGTGTATTTCATTTGTTAAATTATTTAACTTTTACTACTTACTACATTAGCAATAAGTAAAAGTCCATACAATAAAACGCGACTTCATATCAGTAGACATCGGTATTGATTATACGGGGTAGTTCTTAAGTACGTTTAGATATTTAAGGGGGTGATTATTATTAAATTAAAGTGCATTTATTTTTTTTTTTTTGTTAATTTCTGTGTATTCGTTCATAGTCGAATTAAAACATTTAAATAGATTAAAAAATATAGCACCTATAAGAAGTACCAGATGACATGAAAACAACTCGCTGAGTTTTTAAAATATCAGCAAAAATCAATTTTTTTCTCAAACTTTTGACACCTTGTTTAAAAATGGAGCATTTTGGAATCTATGATTATATGAACTTTTATTCTCGTCTTGGCCCAAATTATCACCCCCCATTAAATATCGGAACATACATTTTTACCGCGAGATATACATAAAGGTATAGTGTTTACCTTATGCGCCCCACACACACGCTACTATTTCAGCGTTTTGGCAGCTGACGTTGCTGCAAGCGTTTTCGACGCTCATGCAATTTTAACCACACTCAAGACTTTTAGTAGTTAGCGATTCCCCTACGAGAAAGGATTAAAAATGTCGTTTAAGCAAAGAAAAATGCAAGTGCACTAATTATAATTGCTGAAAAGAAAAAAACTAAAAAATGTCGAACATGGGTTAAAGAGTGGTTGCTGAAAAATGATTCGTTATCACATATAAATCTTTTGAATGAATTAAAGCTACATCCGGATAAATTTTTTCTATTAGAATATTCTTTGCTTTTTATTATCCACAAGCACTTTTTTATTTAAATAATTCAATGAAAGCAGAAATAAATTCTTCTGATTGTGCGAAACGTCAATTTTCCGCCATTGTTGAGACACACAAGGTATTTTAAAGCGTTTTGCCGACTTTCTTGACGCAAATATCAAACACGACTGATATCGGCTGCCAGCGTTTTCGTGTTGCGAGCTGATCTCCAGCAAGGGAGCGCGCGAACACACGCGTTTTTCGGGCGATTTTTGTGCGTCTAGGACGCTTGCGACAACGCTAGCTGCCAAAACGCCATAGAAATAGCTTATGTGTGGGGCGCATTAGAATATAAACTAAAAAGGTGACGCGGATGAAATGTAACTGTAATCGAGTGCAGGGAACAGTGATACAGTGACTTGCTTTTCAGGCAGGGCCGCCGAGAGCCAGGTCGGGCCCCGCGACAATTTTATAAAAAAGTTAAGCCTTTTCAATATCACATTTCTAAACAAAAATGTCTTTAAGCAAAAACTTCTCCTCTTTAGTGAAATCTCTAAAAAAAAGGTCCCCAAAAAAAAACTTCTCCTTTTTAGTGAAATCTCTAATCTTGTGACGAACTTCTAAAAAAAGAATAAATGTCCTCACCTAAAGCTGCAGGGCCCCCCCTTATGCCGCTGCCCAGCCCCCACTTGAGCCTGGGCCCCGGGAATTAGTCCCGGCTACCGCTCCATCTCGTCGGCCCTGGGTCCCAGACTAGCAGTATTGGTATTGAAGCAGTTCAGTGTTGCCACCAGCCGATGAAGAAATTATCGTGCAGTGCTGTCAAAATTATCGATTTTTCTTGAAAATTATGTTACAATTTTTTTTATTTTGTTGTTTTGGAAAAAAACACGTCATGCTTATTTTAATTTATTTTTAGTGGCACAAAAAATCAAATAACAATAAATAACACAAAAATTTAAATCTAGACTAAAATTATTCGGTATCAAAATGAATATCAACATTTCCATCTTCCTTCTATTCATACGATGTTATTGATCTAATCATCTCCTTTGTAACATTCGCCGTTTAAACTTTGAGAGTTTTAATAGTGAATTTAATGTACCACTGTACTAATTCTTTAAACATGAAATTATTAGATAAGTCACAAATTTGGGAAATTTTGTACCAGTATTTGTCAATTAATATTTAATTACATACCGTTCGATTTAACTCTGACTGGCAGTGCAATCGCCACTGATTATCAATTTCTCTCATAAGTTCATTGTTTTCAGGATTTACAATTCTGGGGAAACTCGTGTAGTCGGGGGATTCCCCGATCCGTGAAGCAAGAGACGTTTTCCAAGTACAGTAATATTTATGTAGATGGCGTTTGACTTTTATTATAGTTTTTTTTATAATTGCCAAGAGGGATCAGCACTTATTAAATAAAATAATTTTAATTTGTTAATTATTTTCGTACAGTAAGAATAAAGCTTGCGAAGTTAAAAAATTCCTAGACTAAAAAAATATGTTACAATTATCGAATATGTTACACATTATCGTTTACCTTAATTTTAAGCTAAAATTATTTTACAATTCCATAATTATGTTACAAGTGGCAACACTGAAGCAGTTCCAAAGTAACCGGTGGTTTCGCTGTGGAACACGATAACGCGACGGTAATAAAAACTACCGCTACAAAGTAACAGCTCCACAGATACCGTCCACCTCTAACTTCTACCCCTGCTATACCTACCAAAACCAAATGCGAGTACCACGTGATTCCCAGCCCAGCCAGCTACTGACGCCAGCGGTCAGCCATTTGTACTTTATAATTTCAACGTTTAGTTTAGACGCTCATTTCGGTTTCTAAACAAAATTTGAGTTTGTGAATTTGATTTTACCTAATCATAATTAATTATTAAATACTGGCGGTATAGTTTGTGATTATTTTAAATGTTTAGTAAATCTAGTTTGTGTAGTTAGTTACCTAAGATGTTGAACAGAAACCAAAAATTGTTTTATCTACATGATGGTGTAAGCTTTTCATAATATTAATGCTCCTCTGTATGTAGGAATTTCTTTCAGATTTTAATTAATTACTATAATAAAAAATAGTTATGTTCCATATAATTTGATAATTTAATTCAATGATATATTTTTAAGGCTTTTCAAAACAAAATATTTTCGTTCTTACTGGGTGAAGACTGGTTAAATTAAATTAGACGATTGCACTATTTTATTTGATTTTTAGAACCATTATGGTAATAATTGTGTTTTAAATTTAATAATTTCTGGTTCGGCTCTTGGGGCTAGGGTAGTTCTTGTCGTGGTATTGGGGCCAAATATTGTACTTACCCATATCTAAGATGGAGTGGGTTTAAATAAATTAACTTGGAATTTTTTCAATAAAACATACATAATTATCCGAAATTTCAAATAGTATTGATCTTATTTTACAAAAATTTTCGATCTGAACTTGGATAGTTCGCATGTGAGGTTTGAAATTTAAAAATACAATGCTGATAAATTTAAAAAGTTAGAATTTATAAAACAGTTGAAATCTACGAATTTTTTATACAGAAATGTCCAAAATTTGTTTTTATTCAGGCATACCCAGGGTTGGCAGGTACAGGTTTTTTTGCACCTAGGTTTTTTAGGTTTAAAAAAAAACAAAGTAAAAATTATGCATTTATAGGTTTTTTAAGATAAATATTAGGAATTCGCAATTTTCTACTAAAAAGAGTATATAAAAAGCGAACGTTATATATTAATAATAGTGACAATTAAAAAATAATAAAATTATTTAGTTTTCATTTTTTAATTTTTTTTTTTTTTTTTGTTTACAGAATGTGATTTTTTTAATATAATAAAGTTCTATTTTTCAAGTTTTGCTTGCTTTATTAATAATAACTTTTGACACCTATATGAACAAAAAACCTATAAAACCTTAAAAAACCTAAATAACCTAAAAACCTACTCATATATTTTTAATTTCTTAGGTTTTTTCCAACCCTGGGCATACCTTTTTCTAAAACTGAAAATACTACTATTTTTACAATAATAGTCAATGATGCAAAGATTTTTGGTTGAGTAGTAAATTATTATTATTTACAGGGTGGCCAGAAGTCTTTATTTTTAAAAATTTAACAGGGATGTTTGCATTTTTAATAAAGACCCTGTTTTCATCAGTATGTACAAAATATAACACAATTATTTTCCTTATGGTATTTACCTTATACACTTTCTTATACCTATTTTTATTTATTTTAGAGAAATTAAAAAATTTGCCAATTATTTAACAAAGTGAATTAAAAATGTTTAAATTACGAAATTAATTTTAAATGCTTTTAATAGAAAGAAGGGTGTAAAATATGAATAAGAGAAATATATAGAGTCATCAAGATAAATTAATGAATCTAGACCTACTAATACAAAGTTTAATAAAATTAATAATATGTTAACAAGTAAGTCAATTTGATAATTTCGTTATAATGTAGTGAATAACAAAGGTAGGTGTAGTTCAAAATTGGTCTTTAAAATGTATAATATATATATATAAATATTTTTATCTATAACCATTTAAAAACCAACAACTTTCGTCACGTTTTACTCCAACCGAAAACGCAAGTTCCGACACCACTGATAGAATATCCTATAACGTTAACTTTCGTTTCTAGTGACGAAAGTAAGTGGTTGCAATTTCAGATATAAAATTATTGTTGCAGTCTCAGAATTCATTTTTAGAATTTTATAAAGGAAAAGTTTAATTATAATATAAATACGAAAATATTTTTGAACGCCGCCAATATTTTTAAAGGCCGTTAAATATAAAGGAATTGTTACAGAATAGACCCCAGTAGATGTCAAAACAAACATGGTAAAACGGGGTTTACCCCTAAATCGCAGATTTCCTCGAGGTCACTTTAAAGATAATTTAACTCATTCAAACTTCTTGTACAGGGTGTCTGATTAAGGACTCGTAGCGGCTGTATCTCAGAAACTATTGATCCTACGGCTTCGAAAAAACATTTTTTATAACAAAAACGGTCTAGAGAAAATGCTGAAAATTATTTTGAACATTCTATTTTAACCGTTAGAGGGCGTAATTCGCTATGGTAATTCAAAAAAATCACTTATCCCCTATGTCTAATAATAGTAAGATAATAATAATAATCATCAAACGGTAATTTTGATTAAATTTTACAAAAGTTTTATTCAAAACTTTTTGCTCTATTCAATAAAATAACAGGTAGGGGCGATTGGGAACCTTAATTTAATAAATGTATTATAACTACGGTGTCGTTTATCAGATTTTAAAAAACTTTGTATCGATTAAAAGCAAATTGATTGTTTAGTAAAATATTTCAAAATAGTTCTGATTCAGTTGTTTAATAGAGCACTAGGTGGCGTTGTATAAGCAGTAACCATTTTTTTGAAGTTTTCTTGAAAAATTTAAATGGAATAGAAGCTGCTGTCTCAATTCAACTAGACAGAAACTTGATATTTGCATTGAAAAAGATGGAAAACAATTCGAGCACTATCTCTAATTCCTGTATTGCATTCTCGATTTTGTTCTGTGTTTAGTTACTTGTTTTGTTGTATTTTATTAATATATTCAATTTTTATTTCGCAATTAGTTTTATTAAACCAGTAAACTTACACTAAAGAGTTAATTTAAATCCGATTTTAATATTTTTTATCTTAATCGCTTTACAGTTAAGCTATCGAAAAATTACTGACGTTTCAAAGCCAACTAGATTAAAATATCAATAATTTTATTTATTAATATTTGAGTGGACTATTCACCATTAATAGACATTTGCTTATATTCGGTTAGGAAAAAGATAATCAAGACGCGGTTTTTTGTTTCTTGTCAGAATTTAATTCTCTTTTTAAATAACGTATAAAAATTGTAACATTCCATTTAAATTTTTCAAGAAAACTTCAAAAAAATGGCTACTGCTTAAACAACGCCACCTAGTGCTCTTTTAAACAACTGAATTAGAACTATTTTGAAATATTTTACTAAACAATCAATTTTCTTTTAATCGATATAAAGTTTTTCAAAATCTGATAAACGACACCGTAGTTATAATACATTTATTAAATTAAGGTTCCCAATCGCACCTACCTGTTATTTTATTGAATAGAGCAAAAAGTGTTGAATAAAACTTTTGTAAAATTTAATCAAAATTACCGTTCGATTATTATTATCATACTATTATTAGACATTTATAGGGTAAAAGTGATTTTTTTTTTAATTACCATAGCGAATTACGCCCTCTAACGGTTAAAATAGAAAGTTCAAAATAATTTCCAGCATTTTCTCTTTTATTTATTTTTATTTATTTATTCACGGGTAACCCCATTAAAAAAAATACAATATTAATTAGAATAAAAACAGCAAAATAAATACTTAACAAAATACTAAACTAATACTAATATAGGTAATATAAAATACTATACAAAATATAAAATATAACGGCATCAAATAACAATTATAAAATCAGTTAGAAAATGAAGACAAAAAAAATGTTAGACTTCCATATTATTTAAATAAGTCCTGAGAGCATTAATAGTTCCAAAAATATCACAATTTTTACATTTCAACTTATTACATTCACGTAACATTCGACTTACTGGTGAATTAAAGGCATAATTAGTGGTATGTAGTGGTATATTAAATAAGTCGAATTGTCTAGTCCTACTAAAGGTATTAAAATTAATAAGACCTACTGCTTGGGGAGAATCAATATTCCCTGTTAACAATTTATTTATAAAAATTATATCAGAAACTGTTCTTCTAAAGTGAAGTGATTTTAAGTTTAATTGAGAATTAATTGAAGCATATGAGTAATCTCCTCTTATATAACCCATTTTATAGGCGCATATTCTCAAGAATTCTTGACCGTTTTTGTTATAAAAATTTTTTTTCGAAGCCGTAGGATCAATAGTTTCTGAGATACAGCCGCTACGAGTCCTTAATCAGACATCCTATATAGTAAGCCATGGTTATAGAAAAAGTATAGTGTTTTACTCGTCGAAAAGCTTTTTTTGCAACATGAGAACATTATCAAACTCGGCTGCGCCTCGTTTACAGAAAATGTTGCTTTCGTCACGCGTTAAACAATATACTATTATTTTTTTAATTTGATTTATTAATTTTAATTATATTACATAGTTATATGTTTTATTAAATGCAATTAAGGTTTCAACAAAATTAATATGTATTTAAAACATGGCTCCGTATACTACAAAATACGTCGGCATTTTCAAACAAAAAAAATTAAACAGTGCTGAATTTACTTTGAAAATATTTAGGTCTGGCAAAGAAAAATATATATATTTTTTGTTAAATTAAACATCCTGTAGTTTATTTCAGTTTTAGAATTATCTAATAATACCATATTTAATCCTACAATATTTTTGAAAAATATTGCAGGTTGTCTTTTTTAATTTGTTTGTGAAATTAAAGAATGATCAGACCCTAAATAAAATTATCAAAAATTAGGTAGATTAGCAATAATTAAAAAAAAAAAATATTGCGACGAATCTATAACCTCCTCCTTTTTTGAAGTCTGTTAAAAATTGTTTAAAACACGGACTTATAAGATACAAAGCTAACAAATAGTGATGATAGAACTGGTTCATTTTATACAGAGTATTTTGAAACGTGTCATAAGTATCAAGTTTTTCAAATGGAACAATATATTTTAGCATAAGATTCTTTACAAAATGACCTATTTAACGATACCAGTGCCTATAATCTATATGATTGATAGTTTTATAATTGGAGATACGAAAAAATTTTTAATACAAAAGTTGTACGACTATATTTGACAATTATTCTTTAATATACAGGGTAGTTTATAAATGAGAGGCGAACTAAACGAAACACCCTGTAGGTATTTAATTAATTGGTGGTATAACATTAAAAATCTGATGTGTCCAACACATGACTTTTCTATCTAGTTATTGTAGGCTTTTTCCGGTTATTTTGTACAACCTATTACAGCATCTCTATAAATGTTTAGAGGATAAACTAAATATATACATTGTCCACATACATCTACCTCGAAACATTTTTCTATAGATATTCATGGAAAACGAAAATACTGAAAAATTTAAATTTCCTACAATTTTTTCATTACGGTCCATTTTAGAAAAATCATGCATAAACAAAAATTATAGAGATCGATATCGCAAACAACTTTTATTTTAAAAACTTTCATAAAAATCAGAATTTTGCACATTTTGTCAAATTTCTCGAATACGGATTATTTCAGGAAATTTTTACAAAAAACAAAAATTATAGATAATAATATTAGAAGTAACTTTTATTTGAACAATTTTTTTCTCCAAACATTAATAACAGATATATTCCATAAAATATAAAAGTGGCCTCCCATAAAGTACCCCCCCAGATGTTCCGACTATGTCCAAAATTTAATCATTTTACGTCAGGCCGAAATAAACCTTAAGTTTAAAATTTAATGTTTTTTTCTTTATCCGTTTTTGAGTTTTCTTCAAAATTCGAAATTTACACATTTTCTCAAATATCTCGAATACGGTCCATTTTAGAGAAATTATGTATAGAATAAAAATTATAGAGAATTATATTACAAACAACTTTTATTTGAACAATTTTTATAAAAAATTATTTTTTTTACATTTTGTCAAATTTCTCGAATACGGACCATTTTAGGAAAATTTTGTAAATAACAAAAATTATAGATAATTCTATTAGAAGTAACTTTTATTTGAAGAATTTTCTTCTCCAAACGTAAATAACAGATATATTCCATAAAATATAAAAATAACCACCTATAAAGTATCCCCCCAGATGTTCCGACTCTGCCCAAAATCTAATCAGCTCATTGGACGCTGAAACAAAGCTTAAGTTTAAAATTTGGTGTTTTTCTGTGTATCGGTTCATGAGTTATGCGTTATGCGCGCGCCCACACACACACACACACGCACACACACACACATCGCGAAAATAGTCAAAATGGATTCAGGGGACCTCAAAACGTAAAAATCCGTCAAAAACTCGAGGTCGAAAAAAATCATGATTCCTATACTTTCCTTATATCTGTATACAGATAGGAAAGTAAAAATTGAAAAAATTGTAACCTCACGTTCTGACACACCCTATGTACAAATGAATAAGTCTTATTAAAATTTGTTGCCAATGTAAAAACAATCAAATATTTGTAACTACCTACAGGGTATTTTGCTTTACAAAAGTATAAATTTGGTCAGATCCTCGTTTTTGAAACACCTTGAATATTTAAGAATAATTGTTAAATATTGCCATACAACTTTTCATTAAAAATGTAAACAGTTATCGATCAATTGCGCACTGAAACATGTTATCGACGGATAGGTAAATTTATATAGTAGTTTGTTCAACAAGAGTGAATATGGATAATCCACTCGAGTTGTACAGTATATTTTTTCTACGACCCAATAACTTCATATAGTTTTATTTAAATTAACAAATTATTTATGATTATAGACCAAATAAAAATGGAAACCCTATAATTTATCGATTCTACCTAGGAATAACTCATTTTAATGTATACTTAATCTCAATAATTAAAAAATACACTTCCTATTTTTTCGTGTTTGGCATACGACTAGTATACAAGTTAATAAAATGTCAACAACTAGTCGTCGACAAGAATTAAAGATATTGTGGTGGAATATTGGCTAAACTGAGAGCATAGCGATAGCGGGATATCGTACTTGCCACATGTTCGCTGTAAAAGCAGGGCTATGTCTAATACAAAATAATAAGTACTGTATATTGAAATTAGTTTGAAAGAATTGTCACTTAAGTATTAAAAATTTTAAAAATAATAATAGTTGGGTGTCCCAAAATATGAACTGTGATTGGTAGATGTCACTTTTGCAGTGTTCTCACTACCTAGAATGGATATAAAACATATTCGTTCAGTTGAACGCAATAGCATACTTTTTCGTTTTGTAGTCTGTGTGTAGATAAGCTAATATCCATGGGGTGTAGAAAAAATAATTGTATGCTAAAATATTATATAGGGGCAGTTGAAAAATTTGAGTAAATTGAACTCAAGAGCGATATCCATGCGACACCTAACAGCAAATTCAGGTTGAGAACACACTGACAATTTTCAGTGTATCTGAACACACTCTGGCAACGTTGCTGTATTCCCAGACTTACGCTTTCTTCAATTTATTACTTATAAACTATAGATGATTTAAAATATAACAAAGACCGATAAATCTCAGGTGCGGTCTAGCAAAGAGTATTTTTGTATTGTTTTCTCGTTTAAAATATTTTTTAAAGGTATAACCTGGTGTAACATTTAAACTTTTTTCTTTCTAAATAATTTATTTACGAAATATATTTTTAAATATACATACTTATGCATTTCCTATGAATATTTCGGAAACATATCTAAAAAGTACCTATTTCTACATTTTCTGTGTGTTTGTTGGTAAGTGTGAATGATTTTAGGGAATGTTTGCCGAAGTTATTTTATAAAAAAAACATAGATCGAAAAAGTCAGTGGCGCCGTATTTTTTTTTATTAAAAAAAAGTGGCATTCTTGCTCAAACGCCACTGGTGCAAGTAGAAATATTTGGAGCGCCCAAAAAAATACACATTTGTCCCTTCAAAGTTTTTTTTGCCAATTTAGATTAAATATCGTTAAAACTATTTGAAATAATTGATAAAATTTAATAAATTAAAATTCTGTATCCGAAACGAACCATATTTCGACCTACTTTTATAGGAACTTTTTTTTTAACAAAATAACTTTGATAACAATTTGCAAAAATCTTTTGTACTTATTTACAAATACCCTTTATAAAAATAGGTTTTTTAAATATTAATCCATTTAATGCTAGTTTGTGCAACAACAGTGGACAATCCACTGGAGTTGTACAGTATATTTTTTCTACGACCCACTAACGAAAATCTACAAATTTAAAGTATTTAGAAAAAGACAAAATAACTAATTTTAAAATAATTTATGACTTTACTAATTTATAAAATAAAATAAACATTCAAAAATATTTTATTTAATTAGTCCCCAGCCCTGATTTGAACTCGGGCCTCTCGCTTGGAGACAAACTACGTGTCCTCACGCCATCGCCACACTTGCCATTTTAGTTCTGATACTTTTAATTAAATTTGTTTCATATGGTTTGATTAAAATTTAAGATTTGTTTGTAAATTTGGACGAAATAAAAATAGAAATGCTATTACTTATCGATTATACATAAGAAATATTTATTTTTACGTAGGTACGTTAATTTTTGACGATCTTTTCAAATAATATGTATAATAGTTTTTTAAATACAATTTGATAAGAAAGATAGCATATGTCACATTTTACAAATAACACAGTGTAAAAAAATACAAATAAAATATAGGTATAATATATTTTTATAGGTATATATATTTTAATGCTTCAAAAAAATATTTCCAATTAGGTATATAAAACTTATTAAATATGATTATAAAAATATGAAATGCATTTAACAAAATCGAATCTTCTTATGGATCCACTTTTATACTTTTTGTTTTTCAATACATTGTTTTCGTTTCCGCACCACTGAATCACGTATTCTCGAAGGTTCACCCAAACTTTGAATTTTTATGTTTCAGTTTGAAATTGTTTTAAAATTTCAATGAAATGAAACAATGATGGATGTGCGGTATAAAAATTTGCGTTAAATTTAGCATGGAAAGATTCACAAGCGTTTGTGCTTCTTTCTATGCTATCACTTAATTCAGCCCATAAAGAAGGAGGAAAAAGGGCATCTTCCGATATATAATTGTCGACCATATAATTTGAGAAACTCAATAAACGTTCATCTTCTGGTTGTATTTCCGCAAAGTCAAAGGCAACTGCCTACTTCTGTCGGATTCAAAAAAGGTAAACCAAATATATACCGCAATTGGTATTTCACTGCTTTCATCTTGATAATGGGAGACAAGGCCTAGATTTTAAATTTTTCTAAACCAGGCTTGCCCCAAATGAAACCTTCAACTTTTAATTTGAGAATTCGAGAACACCGCTTTTATGCCATTGTGGATTGCTATCTCAATATCAGCTACAATAACTTTTGGATTTAGATGTAAACTTACCTTTTGGCACTCTTCTTTTAAAATGAAAAAAAGATTTTTATACGAAGACTCTTTTTTGTTCGGCAATAAACAAAATGCTATTGGAATGTAATGTCCATTTTGTAATGTATGCAATATGGACAATAATTAAATGTACCATCGACATAAACCAGTAGGGTTTGTTTTACAAGAAAATATAACAACTTCTTTGTCTTAGTCAGTTAAAAGTACAAAATTTTCTTTCCTTACTGTTTAATGGACATTTCGTCTGCCCTATTTTTCGGTAAAGGTGGTAACGCTTTTTGTCTATTATTGTATAAATTATTACGTAAATATTGCAAGTCTTTCACTGTAATACTATCTAATTGCTTAAAGTTGTCTTATGACTGAGTAAATAATTTTAGAAGGCTTTTCACAAATGTCATCGGTTGCTTTACGTTTGACACTAGCGCTAACTATCTGCCTAATAAGCTTTTTAATATTTTTTTCATGAGTAAGTTCTTTTTCACTGCATGTAACTAAATGTTCTGCTCCCACTGTGTACCCTTTTGCTTTACAGAAACGGTCTGAACATCTCCAACAAATTTCACCACTTTTCAATTCCTTATGTTTGGTAAATTTAACAGTTTTTCCACATTCGCTTAAACTACAAAGCTTTTTATGATTTTTTTATGAATATCAATAGCTTCAAAATAAAGACTAATACTTAATTACATTCAATAATACTAAATATTTACAGTGCCTAAATCTAGTTAAGTTTACCCTCACAAATTCTTAAAAGGTAAAATCCCTTGATAGGTGATTTGTTTTTAAGTGGCTTTAAAATAAATATTTATAGCAAATCCTCAAATTGTTAGAAATTATAATCCCTTGATCGGGGGCGAGTTTAGTTGTGGGAACAAAATACCCCAATAAACATTCATATCAATTAAGAGTTGGATTATGTGTTAGGACCGGCCTCAAAAATAGTGACAATTTAGCATATTTCGCCAATTTTTATTATTGGTCCCAATTTGTAGAACTGATCATTTTCCATTGAAATATCTTCATTCGTACTATTTTCTTATGATGAGAAGAATATTCTTTAAAAGTTTTGGCTTTCTTCCAAAACAATTTTTATCGTAAGAAAATAATCCCAATAAAAATATTTTAATGAACAATTCTCAGTTCTACTAATTGGGACCAATGACAAAAATTTACGAAATATCCTTAATCGTTTGTTTTTAGCCACCTTGTATAATAGGCGGCTTCTTTTGTCTCAACGACTGGCTGTCATTTCATCTGATTTCCTTTAAATCAGCGATACTATTATTTTGTTATCAATCATCTCACAAGTAATAATTTTGATAAGTGAGTTTACCACGTTTTAGAAAAAAAGCCATTTTTATCATTTTCACAAATTTATATAACTCTGAAACTAGACCTAGAACCTGATTTAAACTTGAACTTGTAACTTTCTTAGTAACTTGTACTACAATCATCGAGATAGAATAAAGTAGATACGAAATAAACACTGTTTTGCGATATGACAGATGGACCAACTTCGAGTGACGGAAAAGTGTAAAGAAAATGGCTACTTGAGTAATTTTATATTTGAAGGCTGACGGAATGAAAATGATTTTATATTATTTAAATGAAACTATTTAAAAAAAATTGAATTGATTCTCAACAAAACTGACTAGCTCCGCTTGCTCCAGTTTGACATGACGTAAAAGTGTAATGCAAAGGTGGCGGACCCTTTATCATCGAAATAACATCTCCTCATTATTCTATCTCAATGACTATAATATACCAAAAAATCTGATGTGTCCAACACATGACTTTCCTATCTAGTAATTACATGCCTTTTTCGGTTATTTTGTACAATCTATTGTAGCACCTCTGTAAATATTTAGAGGTTAACTTAATATATATTTTCCAGCATGAAACATTTTTCTATATACACTCATTGCCAACGAAAATGCTGAAAAATTAAAATTTTATACTTTTCCTTCAATTTTTCCATTACGGTCCATTTTAGAGAAATCATGTAAAAACAAAAATTATAGAGATCGATATCGCAAACATCTTTTTGTTCAACAATTTTCTTAAAATTCAATGCCAAAGAAGGCAGCAAAGCACCTCGGGAATTTTGAGTTGAAACATATGCCACATTTTTAGGCTATTTTAAGGAGGTCCTTTCGCCACCAATGTTAAATAAAAAATATTAGATTATGACTAAAATTAATTTTTTTCTAATAGTAGATGTCCTTATTTATCTAACAGTGAACTTTTAACTATACCTTACCGTGCAAATTTTTGAGAATTTTTTTTTAAAAATGTGTGTGTTTGTACAGTGTCTTATGAGAAAGTAAGACTTCAACAACAATTTTCGAATTATAATTAATTTTACTATTATTTATTGATTAGATGGAGTAGAAAAAAACTAAAAATAAGGTTTTTGAAATATTTAGGTTCTGTTTTTTACAATAAAATATATAGGTTACCGTGGAATTTATTGAGACATTATTATTAAGAAATCACAAAAAATTTTCAACTAGGTTACTTGAAAATTTTTTGTGATTTTTTAATATATATTTTATTGTATAAAACAAAATCTAAATATTTCAAAAACCTTATTTTTAGTTTTTTTCTACTCCATCTAATCAATAAATAATAGTATAATTCGAGAATTGTTGTTGGACTTACTTTCTCGTGAGGCACTGTACAAATACTCACATTTAAAAAAAAATCTCAAAAATTTGCAAGGTAATGTATAGTTAAAAGTTCAGTATTAGATAAATAAGGACTTCAACTATTAGAAAAAAATTAATTTTAGTCATAATTTAATAACTTTTTTTTAACATTTGAGGCGAGAGGTGTGGCGAAAGGACCTCCTTAAGGCTATTTTTATACCCTACTTAAAATTTTTATGCTCCTTGTTTTTTTGCAAAAATCAAGGTGCTCTGCTAGCTTTGAACGAAGTCAGCAGAACACCTCAGTTTTTTAAAGCTTTTTTCCAAAACCAACGACACCATATTTTTAGGCTATTTTTAGACTCTTATAATATTATAAAACTTCGAAAAATTTGCTATTTTTAAATAATAGAGGGTGCTTTGTTGAAGAAAAGTCATCAGAGCACCTCGGTTTATTATTATTTTTTTCAGAAAACTAGTTATGCTACGTTTTTAAGCTATTTTTAGGCTCTTAAAACAATATATAACTTTTCAAAAAAAATGTGTTTTTTAAAGAATACAGAGTGCTTTGCTAGCTTCGAACAAATCGAGCAGAGCACCTCGGTTTTTTTAAAGCATTTTTCTAAAAACAACTACAACACATTTTTAGGCTATTTTTAGGCTCTTGAAATAATATAAATTATTCAAAAAAAAAGGTTTCTTTTATTTATTTTTTTTTTTCACCATCATGAACATATTTATGACATAACCAGTTACATAATGTTCAACTTTATGTAACTTAAAGTAGATAGATCATTTGGACTCTCACTGCGATTACAAAAATGTCACTTTGTAAGTCAAATTAAAAAAAAAATTGTATTAAATACTTATTAAGATTAGGATGGGCTCATTGCAAAAAACCCTTAATTAACAAACATTTTAATTTCAACGATTAATTATATCAATGCGGAAAAAATAATCGAAATCAATGATACAAATAAGTTGTTTTAGCTGGGATTGATTGATTCAAAATTTTCTGAAAAAATAATAATAAACCGAGGTGCTCTGCTGACTGCTCCAACAAAGCACCCTGTATTATTTAAAAATAGCAATTTTTTATTAAAGTTTTATAATATTTCAAGAGCCTAAAAATGTGATGTAGTTGTTTTTAGAAAAAAGCTTTAAAAAACCGAGATTCTCTCCTAGATTCCTTCGAAGCTAGCAAAGCATCCTGTATTTTTTGAAAATAACAAAATATTTCGAAAAGTTTTATAATATTTTAAGAGCCTAAAAATAGCCTAAAAAGATGGAGTCGTTGGTTTTGGAAAAAAAGCTTTAAAAAACTGAGGTGCTCTGCTGATTTCTTTCGAAGCTAGCAGAGCACCTTGATTTTTGCAAAAAACGAGGAGCATAAAATTTTTGAATAGGATATAAAAATAGCCTTAAAATAGCCTAAAAATGTGGCATATGTTTCAACTCAAAATTCCCGAGGTGCTTTGCTGCCTTCTTTGGCATTAAAATTCAGTATACTTTACATTTTTTTCAAAAATTTCTCGATTACGGACCATTTTAGGAAAATTTTGTATGGTACAAAAATTATAGAGAATAATATTAGAAGTAACTTTTACTTAAAGAATTTTCTTCTACAAACGTAAATAACATATATATTTCATAAAATATAAAAATGACCCCTTATATAGTACCCTCCAGATGTGTCGACTCTGCCCAAAATTTAATCTGTTCACCTCAGGTCGGAATAAAGCATAACTTTAAAATTTAAGGTTTTTTTCTTTATCCGTTTTTGAGTTTTCTTCAAAATTCGAAATTTACACTTTTTATCAAATATCCCGACTACGGTCCATTTTAGAGAAATTATGTATGAGACAAAAATTATAGAGAATTATATCACAAGCAACTTTTATTTAAACAATTTTCATAACAATTTAATTTTTTTACATAATTATGTAGTGCATTGAATTACTCTTACTAATAAAATTAACTATTAAATAAAATGTTATACTTTATTAAAATGAAAAATAACGCCATGAACAGTTAGTTATATTGCTGAATTTCCAATGAAATTACATTTTCGGTAATGTGTACTTGGTACTTTCCCTATTTAAATTGTATTTGGTTAGATTGAAGGAGAGGAATGACAATATGACAGTTGATGATGCCTTTATTTTCAAAAAATTCTACTTCAAAATAGTCTGAGGTACGACCAGTCGCTACCCTTATATTAAATACAAATATAATTTAAATTGTTTTTTTATTTAATTATAGTGTTTTAATTTCTTTTAAAAAATCCTAACAATTAAAATATTTAATTGATATTTTTATTAAGCCGATACCGATATCAGCCAAGAAGGACGAGATATCAGTTGATCTCTATTTTTGAATCATGAAATTCATGGCTATTTGTAATGTGGGTGTGATATTCACAGCCATTTGCCACTGACCATAGCTATTGCAGAATGAATTACATAAAGGGCAATTTAATTGTTCAACATTTTCTCTTATTATAAATGGTTTCGGAAGAATTGCATTCAGTAAGAGGCAGTCGATAAAATACTTTTTCTACTCCTATACTATAAGTTGTTATTTAAATGCTAATTTTCAGTTTCATAATGATACTCATTATAACACTGGTATTCATTATGAAAGTGAAAAATTGACCAATAGAAATCTAGATTTTTAAATAACCAAGTAGACAGACAATATTTTCTATAGAATGTTTGACAGTTTCTAAAAGATTCTTGTTTTATACTGTAATGTCTTGGGGGTAAATAACAATGCACAAATACCCTAAGAGATACTTTTTATTGACACTATAAAACTTACGTACGTATAGCTTAACGGCCAGCATGAACAAGAGGGCGGAGAAGGAGGCGTATACCGCACGCTCCACAAAATCGTAAATTCTTTACCGTAGGTTCTACTTGTAGGCAACACAACATACACATATGTTGTATGTGCTACCTAACCTTTACAACTATAAAATATATTAACAAGCGACAGACATCACAATACAGTCTCAATCTTTTGCTTTAGTCAAAAAGGTAGATAGGTACCCCTCACTTACTTTTAAAAAAAATGTCGAGTGACGAAGAGTTTTCATGCATACCACCTGAAATTGCCGAAAAGGCGAAAAATGTATCATCATAGTTATTATGTTGGTTACTGCGTAGGAATACAAATTAAGTCTAAGGACTTATTTTTCTTTCATATTTTAATTCTTATTGTTTGTATGAAAAATTATTAAAAAAATAAAGCAAAATTGTTGAATTGAAATAGTTTCTTGGTTGTAGAAAAAATAGTGTATGCAACTCTCATGTAATCGCTATTACATGATCGTTGCATAATATATTATTATTTAGTAAAAGTACGTTAAGGCAATCATGAAATGACATATTATTCGAAACAGGACTTTAAAGTGAACTTTAGGTAAAAGCCTCCTTTGGTTAATTTCTCTTTAAGGATTTAATTATGAAATTGATCCTAAAAAAATAGATATTACACAAACTTTCAAAATACCCCATTAAACAAGTATCGAATACGTTACATAGTATCGAAAGAAAAGTATCGATATTAGTGATGGGCGATGTTCATCGATGTTTTGGAAACATCGATGATTTGTATTCGATGGTCGATATTTTTGCCATCGATGTTGATAGCACCAGATATCGATGTTACCATCGGTTTTTCTAAAACATCTAACGAAATTCGTGTACATCGAAACTGGTTGGGTTGTACTTTTATTCTCTAAAAACATGATGAATTTTATGCATTGGAAAGTGGTAGGCCGTAGCCTGGCCATAGAAAAATAGACTGGCAATGAAAAAGAAGATAAGTAATTAGTGGTTGCACAATCGAACGTGAAAATGTACAATTTTGAAAATTAAAGTTAAAGTACAAATTCAAACTTCCTAGGAACAACACTGGTCGGTTGTCAAAAAAAATTATTTGTTTTGTATAGTTTTACGTGTTATTTAGTTGTTTCATTTAAGACTTAATAATAGGTATAGGGTTATACACCTATAGTACGTTAAATGAAAGGAATGAACAAGTAATTTTGTATTATGACTTTAGTCGAGTACAAAATTAGTTTAAATATTTTATTACTTCTAGTTTATAAGCTTTAAACTTGTTCTCCGAAATTCATTTTATGATTAATAAATAAATTTCCATTGATTTTTAAAATTTACATTCGTTATTTTAATATTTTCAATTACCAACATCTAACATCGATGTTTGATAAACATCGATGTTTTGTAGTCGATATTTTCATACCATCGATGTCGCATCACTAATCGATACAAATTTTCATTCGATATTATCACCACTTCCCCACCCAGTTCCAATCATTACCCCTACCCACGAAATGCGACGTACCACGTGATTCCCAGCCAGTTAGTGACGCCAGCGGTCAGTCATTTGTTTGTACTTGTATTTTATAGTTTTATTTGAAAGTTTAGTTTAGGCGCTCATTTCGGCTTCTAACAAAATTTGTTTCTGAATTTGATTGTACCTAATTATAATTAATTATTAAATACTAGCGTGTCGGTTGTCATTATTTTAAATGTTTAGTAAGTCTAGTTTGTGTAGTTATTCATTAATTGTTTAGTAAATCCAGTTTGTGTAGTAAACAAAAAAAAAACATTGTTTTATATACATGGGTAAGCTTTTCTTAATATTAATTCTGTATGTAGTAAATTATTTCAGATTTTAATTAATTAAAGTTAGAACTTATTAAATCAAAAAGTTGAAATCTACGATTTTTTCTTCATACATGTCCAATAATTTTTTATATCACCCTCGATATCACCTATATGTTCTGCCAATACATTAGTTTTAATTAAAAAAAAAACTGCTTATGTTTATAATCAAAGATATAAGGATTTTTGGTTAAATTGGAAATTATTATTAGGATGTACACTACAGGGTGACCAAAATTGTTTTTTAATTTTAAAACATTTTATAGGAACGAAACATTGCTTTATTTACATGGGTAAACTTTTCATAATAATAGTGGTGTATGTAGGAATTTCTTTCAGATTTTAATTGATTACTATAATAAAAAATTTGATGTGACTTTCCTATCTAGTTATTAAAGGCTTTTTTCGGTTGTTTTGTACAACCTATTGTTGCACCTCTGTAACTATTTAGAGGTTATACATTTTCCACATACATCTAACTCGAAACATTTTTCTATATACTCATGTAAAAAACAAAAATTATAGAGATCGATATCGCAAACATCTTTTAGTCCAACAATTTTCATAAAATTAAGGATTTTTTCTTTTTAAATAATTTCCCGAATACGGACCATTTTAGTAAAATTTTGTAAAGATCAAAAATTATACGAGAACAATATTAGAAGTAACTTTTATATGAAAAATTTTCTTCTCCAAACAAAAATAATATATTCCATAAAATATAAAAACGACCCTCTATAAAGTATCCCCCAGATGTTCCGACTCTGTCCAAAATCTAATAATTTTACCTTAGGCCGAAATAAAGCTTAAGTTTAAAATTTATTGTTTTTTTCTTTATCCGTTTTTGAGTTTTCTTTAAAATTCGAAATTTACACATTTTCTCAAATATCTCGAATACATATTTTAGAGATATTACGTATGGGACAAAAATTATAGAGAATTATATCACTAACAACTTTTATTTGAACAATTCTCATAAAAATTTGATTTTTATATTTTATCAAATTTCCCGAATAAATTTATTATTACCTCTATAAAGTACCCCCCCCCCCCCCGCCAGATGTTCCGACTCTGTCCAAAATCTAATCAGTTCGCCGCAGGCCGAAATAAAGCTTAAGTTTAAAATTTGGTATTTTTCTTTTATCCGTTCATGAGTTATCGGGGATACAGACATCATTGCGAAAATAGTCAAAACGAATTCAAGGGACTTATATACTTTGCTTATCTGTATACAGATGGGAAAGTAAAATAGTTTTTTTCTCTAAATACAATGGTATAACTTTGTTCAAAGATATATTTAAGGCTTTTAAAAATAAAATATTTTCGTTCACACATGGTGAATACTGGTTAAAATAACCGATTGCACTATTTTATTTCATTTTTTAGAAATATTTTATGGGAATGTTTGAATTTTTAATGAAGACCTCGTATATTTAGTAGCTACACCATATCTAGGTCCATTATTTAATGTTAATATTTGTTTAAACCGAGATTTAAACTATACAGGATGGGCCGCCGGTAACGCCTTGGTCTATACAGCAAAAACTATTTAGATTTTTTTTCACAGTGACGTGTATATCAGAAAAAGAAACAATTTAAAAATAATTTCAAATATACAGAGTTCTTTAGGAAAGTAATACATATCAAAGGTAGGTAGGTTTATTAAACGGAACACTCTATATTTGATTTTATATTTGAATTGCCCTCTCTCTATTCAGTATAACAATACAATACCGAATAGTATCGGATTATACAGGGTATTTCATACGCTATAACTAGTTTTATATGAAAATCATATTGATTTAAATGACCTGTAAGTAGACTGCAATTGAAAACTTTTTTTTACGGTAAACATTTTTGATAGTAGGCAACATTTATACAGACATCCTTTTTTTCAAATAAAAAGAAATGTGTGTTAAAATTCAAATACATCTTTTTTTAATTGACCATCCTTTAGCTACATCAACCAAAAATTTAACGTAATACCGGCTTTATTCTTAGTTTATTAGGTGCTATTTTGACTAATTTTATTTAATTAGAAAAGTTTTTATAATATTTATGTAGGTGATTTTCAAATGCCCACTTGAACTACTTTTATTTATAACTAAGTAAAGGTCATTTAAAAACTGGCTTTTTTTATCAAATATTGCAACACTAATGACATTAGTAATAACGAACTGTCAGTATTGGGGTTTCATAGTCAATTTAAAAATGTATTAAATTTAAAAAAAAAGTAAGTATTATAATGAAGTGAGTATTATTGGTTGCTATTGATATTTATTTTTTACTGAATGTTAGTGTCCTATTAGAAACTCTCAAAATTTAGTCGATAATAAATTATAGATGGTTATGGTTAAATTTTAATTACTATTCAACAAACAAACAATCTATTTTCTGCCAGTTAACATTAAAGAATTGTTAACTTTAATTATAGGGAATGCTAAACTTAACTCAAAGTATAATTGAGGTCCTTTTGAATATGGTGATATAAAATTAAAAAAAAAAAAAAAATGGGAAAATGAATTTTGTCTCACCCTGTAGTTTTAAGTTAAAAAAAAAGTGGGAATACACTTAAATATCCTGAAAATGGAATTTTCTACAGAGATCAATCAATACTCCATTTTTGTAAGAAATTGCGTGAAGAATAATTATTAATTTCAGCTTTTATGAAATACTTAAGTACCTATAGTGTGTTAAAAAATTTTGGAATAAAATTGTGTTCTTAGTCCGTGATTCTACTCCAATGGGTTATCATATTTTGTCGAATTAGAGTGTCAACTAATAATGACGATTAACTAAAATACATATTTTTAAGTTAAAGTCTTTACCGTAAGGGAAGATATTTAGAAAATTATCTATTTATTAAGTTCGCTTTATCACTCTGTAGAAAGAAAACTGGGACTTTTACAGAAAAATTATATTTAGCTTTTCTTAATAATTAGTTAAGATCTATAAATCCCTCAGATTACAGTACTTTATTCTGAAACACCCTATGAAAAATAATTAAATTTTACAAAAAGTTTTATGAATTTATTTTTTTTTTGCAAATGGTAGGTAATACCGATAATTTTTCAGTCGCAAATAAAAATATTTAATAAACATTTTTACTTTTTTTTTTAATTCTTTTTTATACTTATTTTTATCATTGTATTTAAAAATAAAGATGAGATGTACTTGCTTGCATTTTATGTAAATATGTAACCGTAATGAGGTAAAAAAATAAATTAATAATTTGAAATATTTTGAAACTATTTGATAAATATTTGTAAATAATTACATATACAAATTTTAAAATATATTTTACAAAAAAATATAAAACAATATATTTAAATAAAACTTAACTTAAATCATAAAAAATTATAATTTTTGTAAATAGCTTAAAGTTTTTAAACATTTAATAATATTTCCATCTTCATTAAGTTTTAATAAACAGTTTTTGATTCTGTTATCTATACCAATGAATACTTTTCTTCTTTTGTTCGATGATGGTAGCTCAGACTCCTTTCGAAGTATTTCGCTGTCTTGGAATTCAGCTTCAAATCAAAAAACTTAATCAATTCGTACACATTGGGGTTGTTTCTTATTGGGAGCTGTAATTTGTTATTCCATCCTTCTACGGCATTATTTGTACGGTGTCTTAAATTATAGCAATTCCATATATCTCTTAGCAACGAGTTATTTTCAAACCATTGGTTTATGAAATAGTTGTTAAACTTCTATTTTTTCGTTAACTGGACAATCCTTCATTATTTCCAGCCAGCCTTCATCAATAAAATTCATAGGTAAATGAGCCAGCGAAGAAGACATTTTTATGTTGTTTTGGATTTCCATATCATTCTTGTATAAAGAAGCTAATCCTATGCTTTGGATTCTTCTCCACAAACAGGGACTAAAGTGAAAGTGGCATTCTTTAAAGACGGAATTCTTAAAATTTTGTTTTAAAGCTTCAATAACTGGAATTTCGAAATCTAACATAAAACGACTTGGTTTCCATTCCGGAAGATAGTGCTTCAGTTTTTGATAAAGTAAGTTATAAATGCTATAGTTTTTGTTAGGCAATAATGCGAAAATTACAGGAACTATTGACGTTTCACTATCAGTGCTTCCAAAATCCGTAAGAATTGTATATAATTGTGAAAATGCTTACTTGTATACTTGAACGTCGCATCCAAAAACATTTCATGTTTTGTTTTTAAGATTTCTCTGCTTCTTGTACTAGCAAAAACAAACACCTTTCCCCTATCTACCTTTTCGGAGAACAAAAGGAATTCTTTATCTGGACGACACGCTCATTTCAGTATCTGGTAGAGATTTTCAGGAAATAATTCAAATATTAAATGAAGAATTGTCTATTTTGTATGACTGGCTGTGTGTAAATAAGCTTAAATTAAATACTGCAAAAACAAAATATATGATCCTAGGATCAAAAGCACAATGCAGACAACTTAATGCGCATGATCAAGTAGTAGAAATAGGTGGTGAACCAATTGAACAAGTACTGGAAATAAAATATTTAGGAGTCATTATTGACCAACAATTAACTTTTAATAATCATGCCAATTACTTATGTAAAAAATTAGGTAAAAAATTAGGTAAAAAAATTGTTTTTTTTAGAAGGATTTCATGTAACTTGTCGCAATGGTCAAAATCTCTGATTTATAATACAATAATACGGCCACATTTTAATTATTGTAATGAATTACTATTATCAGCTACTAAAGAAAACATCAACAGATTGCAACTGTTACAAAATAAATGTTTAAGGATATTAAATTGTAATATTTACACTTCGGTCAGGGAAATGCATGAACAGCTGAATGTCTATACAGTTGAATGTCTATACAGTTGAGCAAAGCATTAAAATGTCGAATTTAATACTAATATATAAGATGATACATCACAAAACTCCGAAATACCTTAGTACACTACTTGTAAAAAGATCTGAACTTCATTTACGTCCACTCAGATCAATGGACAATTTTAATATTGATTTCACAAAAAAATCTTTTTTGATTGGCTCATTATTGCAGGAAGGGATTCGTCTTTTTAATGCGTTGCCTAAAAATATAAAAGATGCCCCAACTCTAGGTAGTTTTAAAAATATGATTAGTAATTATCTAGGTTTAGGTAACCTATAGTTTTAAGTTTAAATTGTAAATATTTGTTTATAACTAGCTGAAAGCTAAATAAAGAATTTACTTACTTACTTACTACTTACTATCTTCGTCCAAGATGACAATGTCTTCCAATGAAGTATGATTGTTAGGGATGCAATGTTTTTTCGCTTTAAACTTTTCTTTTGAGTCAAGAAAACTTGGGAGGTTTTCTACGCTGTGTGTTTTATAGAGCGGAAATATGGATTCTTTTAATAGTTTGTGAGCTGGTAAATCTTCTCTTGTACGTTTTTTTGTATTCGAAATTGCATTTCGAATCTTCGCACCGCAAACTATTTTTGAGCAGCTGTGGTCATTTTTTTTTAAAGATTTCTAAGTTTTTGGTAGCCTTAATAATTAAAAATATAGTGCTAATTTTAAAATGCTTGTAATGGCCTTAATACCTATACAAAATTGTGTTTGGAAATACAGTAAAAATTAATATAAAGAAACAGCTTTCCTGAGAAATCTGTTTCAAAAATTTCAGAACATTTAACTCAATGAAATATCGTGAATTAAAATTGTATTTAATTGATGACAGAAAACGATATTTAAAAAATAAAATGTTCAAGCAACCGTAACATTTTATAAGAAATTAAAAATAAACTCAATCTCTCCAAGAGCAGGCTTGATTAAAATTTTTATAATTAAAAAAACTATAAACCTTATGAGGCAAATTTTCACCTATCCGTTGCAGTTTTCGGTTTTTCGATTGGAGCATCCCCACAACGTTGCTTGTTTTCCTTTATTTCTTAAATAAAGGAGATAGTTTTACAAAATTAAAGCTGGATTTCCCTTTGACGTTTCACAAATTTTTGAAGTTTCCATTATAATAAACAGCAGAATAATAATAATAATAATAATAATAATAATAATAATAATAATAATAATAATAATGCTTACTTGTCGAAAATCGATTGCAAACTAATTTTTGTGAAATTTTCTTGCCGGCAAATAATCTACATACCCTTATTATTTGAAATCTTCAAAACTTGTTTATCGAAGAATTTTAATAGATATAGGTAAGTTTAAATTCGGGATTTGTTTTATTCGGTTCTATTTGTATCAGTTTTTCCACGAAATGGATTAAATTTTTCACGTAATGTTCCTAATAGGAATTTGGGATAAATATGTATAGTGGGTAAGTGACCCTTACGGGGATGGAGCTACTAATAATTACCACTCAGAGCTCCACCCCTATTCGCGATGCTGCCATACTTAGCAGAAGTTCTCTTTCTATGTTCTCTCTCGCGATTTCATAACGAAATAGTTTGAATTTTTGTAAAAAAAAAAAATATCCAATTTTTTGTTTTATTCTACCAATTTGCTTTTTTGCCTTTTTTAGACAAGAGAACATTTGTTCGTTTTGATAGTTTGCAGAAAAGCTGGAAGCGACAGTTGCTGAACATCTTATTTAGCTTTGCTTCATAAAGAGTGGATAAAATATATTCTGATAAAAGATTTTATTTCTTTTTCAGTTGCATTGTCACGTAAAAACGTGCCCATATAAGATTTTAATCATAAAATATTTTAATGGAAAGGAAAAAACATGATCAGATGAAATTTAAAATTCAATTTTATTTAATAATGATTATTTTTTGAATAAAATTTTTGCTAATTTAAGAGTTTTCGTCGAACAATGTTAGGTGATTATGCCATTAATATCGATTCAAGATCATATCATGCATCACAACCCGAGGGAAATACTTAATTTTTCTCATTTTGGGCGTAATAATAGAGGTAGGTTAAATAACATCCACAGCTCGGGCCTTTAAGGATCGGTACCAATAGTAATATAATGAATGGCACCTCTTTAGTTTTACTTGAGAAGGTAATTTCGGATTAAAATTAAATACGGGGTTCTATACAAGAGGAGCTTGTCGGTTTTTAGATATTATGTCTCACTCTAACTCTCATAAAACAACATTTTTATTTATCTATTTTCGCTAAAATAGTATACATTATATAGTTATGGAATGAAATTTAAAATTGTCGTTTTTATTAAGAAAGGAAAATTTATTTTTGATTTTATTTTATAATTTATTAGATTAATAAATAATAGTGAAGTTACCTCATTTAATTTCAATTTATTTATCAATTTTTAGAGAAATGAGAATTATCTGAATCTTAGGGTGGTTTCTATGTTTTGAACCCAAATTTTTATACATAATATTTTTTAACACGCTTTTATTAGCTTCACCTGTATGTATGTTTGTAACTCTCCTTTGGACTAAAAGCAAGTGGCTTATTACTGTCAGTATATCCCACTACCTCAAGTTCGTTCGTTGGCCACCGATCGTGGGTTCTAATTCCGTCCACGGCTGAAAAAAAAAAAATAATTGTTTTTTTGAGCAATTTCTTTTAATAATTAATCGAACTGAAAAGTAAAAAAATAAATATGGTTTAAAAAAACTAAAAAACACGCTTTTATAATTCATCGAACTAAAAAGTGAAAAATAAATATAGTTTAAAAAAACAAAAAAAAAACATGGTTTTAGAGCATATCAAACTAAAAAGTTAAAAATAAATTTTCAAGTAAGCTTAAAACAATAATAAATAGAAAATACTAGTATTATTGTGGAAAAAGAGTGGGGCGCTTTGTCCATATTTCTCGTACATCGATCATCGATATTATAATCAACCATGCGTCTGATAAAGTTTCTTCTCAAAAATAAGCAATTTTATAAAATTTACATGATTTTTAAAATGTATCGTTAAAATTTAATTAATATAATTTGGATCTTAATTAAATTTTAAAAAATATTTGTAGTTGGAATAATTATTCTTACAAATAATATTTGTTTTACGTTAAGGGATTTCAATTAGGAGATCTATCCTTTTTATGGCTTAATACTTAAACTTTAATACTCCGTCGACGCTCGATTTGCGAACTAATAGTTACCTATACATTTTTAGAGGGCGTTCTTATTGCGATGGATTCTGGTACCGTCAAACGGGATAAAGCGGATCAGTTATCTTGGTTTTTTAAGTTTTTAATATCAAAAATGTATTTAAAAAATCGCAAAAATATATAATATTGTGTCATATATCGTCTTCTAATAACGTTCCATATTGCAATTTTAGGTTAACTAACAACTTTTATTTTTGCAGGTGGGTAAAGAGGATCAATAAAATAGTTTTTAAAAAATAAAAATTTTACTTTTTTGGAACAAAAAGAGACAAATTATTGTCTAATGGAATAAAAAATATTCTTTTAAAAAGTTGTATAAAATAAAATAACATTCTGTTAAAAACTTCTAAATAAAAATAGTCCATGTAGCCCATAGACCGTATCGGCAGTTCGGGTTGGGAATTAAATCCCTTTTTTATTACCTTTATACCTGTACATGCGTGCCCGCAGTTCGAGTGCTTTAAAAAGATGGTGGTTGCTCAGTTTTTTCCGGGTCGCTATCGCTGCAGTGGGAATACACAAATAGTACGTATTAGGCATTCCAACGACCTGTCAAACAATAGGTGCCAGTGGGAACTTCTTGTATATCTAAGGAGGTACCAACATAGTCTTGCATCTTGGATGCTATTTTTATTTGAAATAAAAGTCGCCAAGCCTGCCAATGTATGAAGAAATGTATAAGCGAGTTTTTTAAATATTATTTTTATTGTGTTTGACAAAAAATATTTAAATGTAATTCATTATTCATGATTTTACCTATAGTAGATTGAGTACATCGTATGTCGCAACCCTTAGATATACCAAACCTTCCCACTGGCAATTCATTTGTTTGGAATGCCTAATTGTTTACATAGTCATATAAGCTTCGTTCGCGGTAACAATCCTAACCTGATTCAGAATTACATTGATACTTTAAGCGCATGCCCCAATCATTATCAATTCTGAATATTTACCGCGCGCGCAATCCCTATTATATCTCGGTGTTTTAGGTATAGACAAGCGGTTCAAAACTAATAATTATTTTACCGCGAACGCAGGATAGAACCAATAGTTCAGTTGTTTTTGTTCCGCGAACGCTTTTTAACTAGTGCGCCTGCGAAATCGTTACTGTTAGTAATAATTCTGTTCAGGATTCTTACCGCGAACAAAGCTATAGTACCTAGTAGTAAAAAAAATAGTTACAAAATATACAAATAGTACTCATGCTACATACTTATTTTTTTACTTTAGCAATTTACCTCTTGTTCAATAATATTCTTGTGTTGAATACACTAGTAGTAATAGGTTATTCTAAAACTAAAATAAAATCGCTGTTGCTAGGTACACGCTAAAGTATACGAAAATTAAAAAAATATATACACGCGAAACGTCATATTGCTTTGGTGGGAGGTGTTTGTGTGAATGCGTCTTGTTGTTTGTTTTCATTTACGCCGTGACTAGCACAGTAGTATTTTATAAACCTTAGAAGCAAATTTCACATACATGAACAAATAATAATAATGCTGTGACAAAAGGAAAACGAAGTAACGACTTCTCGTAAGGTGGCAACTTCGCCGCCACAAAAAAAAAATTCAATCCATACCTAGCTACGACCGGCGTAGACACAAACGGCGGCCTGCACACAGCTCACCTACTCTGTCAAGCCGTTTCGCGTGTATATAAATTTTTGAATTGCGTACAAGTTAGCGTGTACCTAGACACTGAAATAAAATATAGGGTGTTCTATTAATAAAAGCCTGACAGCTTTTAATGGTGATGTATATTTCTTTTAAGGTACTCTGTGTACTGTGAGAGTACTTATGTAAATATTCTCATAACTATTCTCCGATACTTAGATTGTCAAATCGTTGTTACTTTGACTTTCTCAATTTATTTTTTTGTTATATTCTTTGACAGTGACAATATTGTAAATTGTATTTGTATTTTTTTTTTTCAGGAATATACATCAATCGATTACCACCAGCAAGGGAAAGTGGTTGATCTCGCCGAAATTGTGAAACTGAATTGCATCTTCGATTTCTACTTTCTACCTGCTTAACTTGAAAAATAAAGTATTAGCTTCATTAGTGAGGTAAGTTTTGACATTATTTATAATATTTTATTGACCAACTACCCATTTTATGTATTTAAATACCAATTCACAGATAAAGAGCAGGTAAACGAAAAAGTGCGCTAGCCAAATTACATGTTACTATTAAGGTGTCGGCCCAGTTACGCCCGGCCCATTTGCGCTTTTAACCTTTTTCGATTCAGTTGCGATCCAGGAAAAGGTCAACAAAAATAATCGGCTCATTTGCGCCCCGATTTGCAGCCCCTTGCTAATTACGGTTCATTCGCAACTCGGGACTTCGCAACTGGGGACTCGGAGTAAAAATTTCGCATCTCGGGACGCCGAAAATTTTTTCCTGGTTAGAATTCGCAACTGGGGACTTGCTTAATGCGGCTTTAGCAAATGGGTAAGCATAGGATTAGAAAGTAACTATTTTGGTTGGAAATAAATAAGAATAATCCTTCATTTATTTACAGTTATACCTACTCAATTAAATATTAATTTATATTTATTTATTTATATTTTTATATTTAATTATAAATAAGACAAGAAAGAACACTGTTAACACTTTCGAAATAAAAACACAACTAATGTTAAACTGCAAAAAAATTGGTATAAATACCAATTTAAGGTGTTTTCCATAATTACTATTTAAAGACATCTTTATAATAATTGTAAATAAATGAATGATTAAAAAATGACTATTTAAAGCCTTCTTCATAATTGTAAATAAATGAAGGATTATTATCTTATTTGCAACCAAAATAGCTTTGGTTACTTTCTAATCCTATGCTTAAATATCCATTTGCTAAAGCCTCATTAAGGAGGTCCTTTCGCCACACCTCTCGCCTCAAATGTTAAAAAAAAAAGTTATTAGATTAAGACTAAAATTAATTTTTTTCTAATAGTTGAAGTCCTTATTTATCTAATACTGAACTTTTAACTATACCTTACCTTGCAAATTTTTGAGATTTTTTTTTTTTAATGTGAGTATTTGTACAGTGCCTCACGAGAAAGTAAGTCCAACAACAATTCTCGAATTATACTATTATTTATTGATTAGATGGAGTAGAAAAAAACTAAAAATAAGGTTTTTGAAATATTTAGATTTTGTTTTATACAATAAAATATATATAGTAAACCGTGGAACTTATTGAGAAATTAATATTCAAAAATCACAAAAAAATTTCAAGTAACCTAGTTGAAAATTTTTTGTGATTTTTTACTTTCCTATCTGTATACAGATATAAGGAAAGTATAGGAATCAAGATTTTTTTCGACCTCGAGTTTTCGACGGATTTTTACGTTTTGAGGTCCCCTGAATCCGTTTTGGCTATTTTCGCGATGATGTGTGTCTGTGTGTGTGTCTGTGTGTCGCATAACTCATGAACCGATACACAGAAAAACACCAAATTTGAAACTTAAGCTTTGTTTCAGTGTCCAATGTGCTGATTAGATTTTGGGCAGTGTCAGAACATCTGGGGGGTACTTTATAGGTGGTCATTTTTATATTTTATGGAATATATCTGTTATTCACGTTTGGGGAAGAAAATTCTTCGAATAAAAGTTACTTCTTATATTATTATCAAAAATTTTTGTTCTATACAAAATTTTCCTAAAATGGTCCGTATTCGAGAAATTTGACAAAATGTAAAAAAAATATTTTTTTATAAAAATTGTTCAAACAACAGTTGTTTGTAATATAATTTTCTATAATTTTTGTCCTTTACATAATTTCTCTAAAATCGACCGTATTCGAGATATTTGAGAAAATATGTAAATTTCGAAATTTGAAGAAAACTCAAAAACGGATAAAGAAAAAAACATTAAATTTTAAACTTAAGTTTTATTTCAGCCTAACGTGAAATGATTAGATTTTGGAAAAAGTCGGAACATCTGGGGGGGTACTTTATGGGGGGGCCGTTTTTATATTTTATGGAATATATCTGTTATTTATGTTTGGAGAAAAAAATTAATCAAATAAAAGTTATTTCTAATATTATTATCTATACTTTTTGTTTTATGTCAAAATTTCCTGAAATGGTCCGTATTCGAGAAATTTGACAAAATGTGCAAAATTCTGATTTTTATGAAAATTGTTGAAATAAAAGTTGTTTGCGATATCGATCTCTATAATTTTTGTTTATACATTATTTTTCTAAAATGGACCGTAATGGAAAAATTGTAGGAAAAGAGCTAAATTTAAATTTTTCAGTATTTTCATTTCCAATGAATATCTATATAAAAATGTTTCGAGGTAGATGTATGTGGAAAATGTATATATTTATTTTATCCTCTAACATTTATGGAGTTGCTGCAATAGGTTGTACAAAATAACCGGAAAAAGCCTGTAATAACTAGATAGGAAAGTCATGTGTTGGACACATCAGATTTTTAATAATAATTTCTCAATAAATTCCACGGTAACCTATATATTTTATTGTAAAAACCAAAACCTAAATATTTCAAATACCTTATTTTTAGTTTTTTTCTACTCCATTAAAAGATACAAAATTAACATAATAAATATCTATGATATATAAATTTTTTAAAAATTGGAATTATAGCTACTCCTACTCATCACAAATAAATAATGGTGTGTTCCAGGTTTTTGGATTTTCATATTTTAAGAGATGAAAGAGAAAATCGAGATAAGAGTGGAAATGAGGGAAAGAAGGAAAATGGAAGAAATTGGGAAAACGGGGGAAATGTGTGGGGAGTGAAAGTTTGTACGGTAGGAACTTGAAAATTGGAATTGTAGGTACTCTTCATGATACTATTGAGCAATAGTATCATGGGCACTCTTCATAAATAAATAGACCTATTTAAAAGTATTTGGATTCTACATATTAAGATAGGAAACGGAAGGTGAAGGCTTAAATAAGACTCTGTTTTTTAATTAGATAATGACGCATTTAAAGGTGTTTGGTTTTTACATTTTAAGGAGAAAGGAAAATAGGGAGTATCGAAAAAAAACAAAAATAAATAAAAATAACTAACAATAAATAAAAATAAATAAAAATAAATAAAAATAAATAAAAATAAATAAAAATAAATAAAAATAAATAAAAATAAATAAAAATAAATAAAAATAAATAAAAATAAATAAAAATAAATAAAAATAAATAAAATAAATAAAAATAAATAAAAATAAATAAAAATAAATAAAAATAAATAAAAATAAATAAAAATAAATAAAAATAAATAAAAATAAATAAAAATAAATAAAAATAAATAAAAATAAATAAAAATAAATAAAAATAAATAAAAATAAATAAAAATAAATAAAAATAAATAAAAATAAATAAAAATAAATAAAAATAAATAAAAATAAATAAAAATAAATAAAAATAAATAAAAATAAATAAAAATAAATAAAAACAAATAAAAATAAATAAAAATATGTTAAAATAAATAAAAATATTAAAAATTATTAAAATTTATTGAAAATTATTAAAAATTATTAAAATTATTAAAAATTATTAAAAATTATTAAAAATTATTAAAAATTATTAAAAATTATTAAAAATTATTAAAAATTATTAAAATATTAAAAATTATTAAAAATTATTAAAAATTATTAAAAATTATTAAAAATTATTAAAAATTATTAAAAATTATTAAAAATTATTAAAAATTATTAAAAAATTATTAAAAATTATTAAAAATTATTAAAAATTATTAAAAATTATTAAAAATTATTAAAAATTATTAAAAATTATTAAAAATTATTAAAAAATTATTAAAAATTATTAAAAATTATTAAAAATTATTAAAAATTATTAAAATTATTAAAAATTATTAAAAATTATTAAAAATTATTAAAAATTATTAAAAATTATTAAAAAATTATTAAAAATTATTAAAAATTATTAAAAATTATTAAAAATTATTAAAAATTATTAAAAATTATTAAAAATTATTAAAAATTATTAAAAATTATTAAAAATTATTAAAAATTATTAAAAATTATTAAAATTATTAAAAATTATTAAAAATTATTAAAAATTATTAAAAATTATTAAAAATTATTAAAAATTATTAAAAATTATTAAAAATTATTAAAAATTATTAAAAATTATTAAAAATTATTAAAAATTATTAAAAATTATTAAAAATTATTAAAAATTATTAAAAATTATTAAAAATTATTAAAAATTATTAAAAATTATTAAAAATTATTAAAAATTATTAAAAATTATTAAAAATTATTAAAAATTATTAAAAATTATTAAAAATTATTAAAATTATTAAAAATTATTAAAAATTATTAAAAATTATTAAAAATTAGTAAAAATTAGTAAAAATTAGTAAAAATTAGTAAAAATTATTAAAAAATAGTAAAAATTAGTAAAAATTAGTAAAAATTATTAAAAATTATTAAAAATTTTTAAAAATTATTAAAAATTATTAAAAATTATAAAAAAATTATAAAAATTAATGAAAATTAATAATTATGAACATTATAAAAATTAATAAAAATTAATGAAAATTGATGAAAATGATTAGAATTAATTAAAATTTTTAAAAAATAAATAACAAAAACTAATAAAAAAATAGTAAATAAATTAATGAAAATTAATAAAAATCAATAAAAATTAATAGAAAGTAATAAATAATAGAAAGTAATAAAAAATAAAAAAATAAAAATTTATTAAAAATTAATAAAAACAAAAACTAATAAAACTAATGAAAATTAATGAAATTAATGAAAATTAATGAAAATTAATGAAAATTAATGAAAATTAATGAAAATTAATGAAAAATTGTTAAAAATTGTTAAAAATGTTAATAATTGTTAATAATTGTTAATAATTGTTAATAATTGTTAATAATTGTTAATAATTGTTAATAATTGTTAATAATTGTTAATAATTGTTAATAATTGTTAATAATTGTTAATAATTGTTAATAATTGTTAATAATTGTTAATAATTGTTAATAATTGTTAATAATTGTTAATAATTGTTAATAATTGTTAATAATTGTTAATAATTGTTAATAATTGTTAATAATTGTTAATAATTGTTAATAATTGTTAATAATTGTTAATAATTGTTAATATAATATTGCAAAGGTTCACTGGTAGCTAAAATGGTGCACGATTGTACAAAAGTAGTAAAAAGTGTATTTATATAAGGTATATTTCAAAAGTCACTAGATTTTTATTAAGATGGCAGTTGTAGGATGCTAAAAAAAGATATTTGCCTACAACTGGTACTAATCATAGTTTTAATATGATATAAACTGAATATTGATAAATGTAAAGTCATAAGGGTTTAATAAAACAGCTAATATCATTATGCATGATTGTCATTGCAGGTTCTGAACTAAGTTTTGAGCAAACTATAAATGATCTTGATGTTATTTTTGAGAGGGACCTATAAGAGTTTGGAATGCAGATGTCGAGAAGCATCATTTGTTTTCCTGTAAAAGTTATTGAACGGTTTGATTGATAGTGACAGCCTGGTACACTTTATTAGATTCCTTGTTCCTGCCAGACTTACTAGGCATATGAAACTATTTTATGTAAATGCTCATAGAACTAACTATGGACAGAATTTATTTGTAGACCAACTGATGTCCAATTACAATAAGTATTTTTCAAATTATGACATTTTAAAAGGTTTATTTTTTAAAGTGTCAACTTTTATTACACTATTGACTTCATTTTTATACTGTGACAATTTTATTAGTTTCTTTTTTATTTTATTTTGATATTTTAACCATTTAGAACTTTATATATCAGTAGCGTACTGTAAACAAATAAATATGTGAACTTAATTACATAGTTTCTTACGTAAAAATAACTTTGTAGATAATAAATTTACTTGTTTAATTATTATTAAGAAAATAATATATATATATATATATATATATATATATATATATATATATATATATATATATATAAAGAAAATAAAAAAAATGCTCGTTTAAATCGTTGCACCTATTTTTAGTTGATTTTTACTTACTTTGTTTTTTTAAATAAATAATAACATTTATTTTGACTTTTACAAATTTTATACTTAATAATGGATGTTCAACTTATACAGAACAATGTTTTTTAGCATGATATTCTGCTCTGAAAGAAAAAGAAATAATCTCAGATGTTATATATTTTTCTTCAACCAATTCTGTATTAACTTTAGCTTCTAAAATTCCTGAGATTTTTACTAGAATTATAATCCAGCCCAAAGGAAACCTAAAACACAATATTTTTAAAATTTATTTTTAGTGATTAAAATATTATTACACTAGGGCGACCATACTTACAGCAATTTTTCTGTATTGTAAAGCATTTTTAAAGTTTGTCCAGCAATTGGTATTGTGCAGCAAACGTACAGCAAAATGGCATAGGTATATATATCCAGTGAAATGCTGTATTTATCCACCAAAACGTCACTACTGTCCAGCAATGGTAATACTTAATTTACTGAAACGTAACAAATTTAAATGTTATTTATCTTTAGTGAACTACATAAGCACTTCTATACTGCGGTTCTAGCAAGAAAGGTTTTATCTGCAAAATTAGCAGTTTTTTTTATGTGCATTTGTCTACATTTTATCTTTCTCGATACTGAAAAGGAATGTCTTATTTGTAACAAAGGTACTAAAATGTTAAAAAGTTACACAAAAAAAGGTTTAAAAGATAATAAATATAAATTTTCAGATAGGACTTCTCTTGTTAGGATGGCAGTATATGACTTCTCTGTTTTTGTATTTTTATAATTGGGAGTAGGGTTGAGTATCGGTCAAAGGTATCAATACCGGTATCATGTGAGATACTTTGTGGTAGAGGCATCAATACTGTTCGATATTATGTTGAAAGATATTGATATTTATAAGTCTCGAGTAACAAAGTATCGAAAAAGTAAAAGATTTTTGTTAAACGGCTGGCAACCCCCATTCAACAGGACGGAGTAGGGAACTTAACTAATAACAAGAGTGCATCAGTAAAGTATATTCTGTAGTCGACACCTTTTCTTTCTCTACTGGTACTCTACCTGGTACAAGTTATAGTGTCAATAACTGGCAATTTACCTTATAATTAAATAACAAAAAAACAGTGGTAACGCTTAATCATACTTCCAAGTTTCACCACATGCAAAAACTAAAATATTTCAGTACAAATATTTGAACAAACCTTATAATCTCTGACCACACACATAGCGATACAATACTTGCTTCTAAGTATCACTATGGCGATAGTATTGGTAATTCAGTAATTCAGTGCCTAAATATCGATACTTTCATTGTTTAATATCGTTACTTCTATAGTATTAAGGCATCAATAAGATCCCTATTATCCTGTAAAATAAATATTTCATCATTTAATTGTATCTACTTGTTTACAATGATTTATTTTTGATTGTATTTGGAAATTGAAATTTTGCCATCTAAAACAACAAACAATAAATTAGAAAATTAGAAAATTTATTGAAAAGAAGAAAACAACTTACCAAACTTATTCAAACGTATAGTTTCCAATTTCTTTAAAATCTGAAATACGTACAAGAAAAAGTGACAAGTGACATTTTTTTATGTTTTGTTGGTTATGACAAACGAATGGCTACGTTCGAAAGTCCATAGTACTTCTCGTGGAAACTTTTTTAGCAAATTACTTAATTACGTTGTGTTATCATAACAGGCAGGTTAAATACGTAAGTAACAAATAGATGTTTCGCGAGGTTTTGATTTCCCTCAACAACTTCTCATTAACGTTGCAATTACGTTGTATGGGTATGTTATTATGTTCCCTTAAAACAACATCGCCGAAAGGCTTGGTAACGTTATGTGCTAGCTGGGTAAGATGTTGAACAGAAACAAAAAATTGTTTGATCTACATGATGGTAAGCTTCTCATAATATTAATGCTCTGTGTATAGGAATTTCTTTCAAATTTTAATTGATAACTTTAGTAAAAAATAGTTATGTTCCATATAATTTGAAAATATAATTCAATGATATTTTAGAACCGTTATGGTAACACTTGTGTTTTAAACTTAGTATTTTCTGGTTCGGCTCTTGAGGCTAGGGCAGTTCGTGTCTAGGTATTGGAGCCAATTATTGTACCTATATGTATGTATTTTTCCACAAATATAAATCGTATTAAAAAAAAGTACATCCTACCTATACCCGAAATGGAAGTGGGTTTCAATTTAACTTACAATTAGAATTTTTTCAATAAAACATACATAATTATAAATTTAAAATAGTATTGATAAACTTATTTTACAAAAATTTTCGATCTGAACCTTGATAATTCGCATGTGGGGGTTGGAATTTAAAAATACATAGTTACAATGCTGATATAAATTTAGAAAGCTAGAACTTATAAAACAGTTGGAATCTATGAATTTTTCTACACAAATGTCCAAAATTTAGTTTTTGTTTAAGAGGAGTATTTACTTGGCTTTAGAGCAGAGCATGCAAGGGTTTCGTAGTACCCCACTTTTAAAGTTTATTTTTGACATATTTTAAAAGAAAAAAATATGTGAGTGTAGGTAAAGGTTAAATCTGTGCTCCTCTGGAAACACTTTTTCCAAATTTCAATTTGTTTTTTCTAAAAAAATACCACAAAACTCGACTTTTTTGATCCATTTTCTCAATTTTTTTTTAGAAAAAACTAAATTCAATTTTGAAAAAGTGGTTCCAGAGGAGCATAGATTTAACCTTTTTCTACACGTATATATTTTTTTCTTTTAAAAATACTTAAAAATAAACTTTGAAAGTGGGGTACTACGAAACCCTTACATTGCAAGATTTTTCGTCTGGCAAGTGGCGCCTCTGTTAGATTTTTAAGAAATTATATTTGTGAATGAAAACAATTTACAAAATATTTTACTGATGTTTTACGAGGGATAATTAAAGTTTACGTATTTGTAGGTACACCTTATTGTTTTACGTAAATCATTTCTGTAATACTAATATAGACATATTTATATAATATGCAATGGGTTTCATAGTACACCAATTTTACAGATTATTTTTTATTTTTTGAAAAATTATGTAATTACAGGTAATGGAGTCACTTTTTGAACATTTGAATTGGTTTATTTTGAGAAAATGTAAGAAGATATCTTTCTATCGAAAAAAAAAAAAAAATACAAATAAAAATGCTAGAAGAGAACAATATATGTTTTTAATTTTTACAGGAACATTTATTTTTCTTAATAAAAATTAAAAAAATACGTTAAAAGCTTTTTCGTCTAGAGGGCGACACCAACAAAATGTATATCCTTTTCTACTGTTTACAAGTGATAAACGTACGCAAGTGATTTGAATTTTTTTTGATTTATGTCTGTACACTTTGTTATTTTTACATACAGTAATTTCGCTCAATTATTTTAAATTAATTTTATCATTTATTTATTAAAAAAATATATCCGAAATTAAAATGTATACAATGAGATTTGAATTATAAATTAACTTTTATATTGCACGGGAATTTTTTTTAATGAATACATCTTCGAGTTAAGAATAATTAATTCCAGCATGTTAACAACGCTGTTAAAGTAATGTATATTTTTTCGAACTTAGTAAATCATTTTTTTTGCTTTTGAGCGTGGCTTTGATCTATCACACTATTTGATGCGCGTTGCAAAAGAAGATTTTCTAAAAAGATTGATAATGTCTATAGATGAGAAAAAAATGAATGTGACAAGAGATCAAGCTGATTGTGGATTATAGCAAAATGAAAGACGAAAACGAGTCACTGTTTCAAAATTTGGAGACATAAGTAAAAAAAAGGAAAGGTATTTTTTAAACAATCTCATAAAATTCAAATATTTTTTTCTAAAGCCTTTTAATATGACATGGACAATAAATCCAGAGCAAAATAAGATTTGGAAATTTATTAGCAAGAAAAAGTTTTTATATGTGGACTTTTATTGATTCCGAATTTGATTATGTTCCTGCCAGTCCAGATGGAATTTAAAACAAAAAAACTCTATGATAGAGTTAAAATGTCCATATGAAGCTAGAATGTTGACTAAAGAAAAAGGAATATGCAGTAGAAAAATAACTTTCTGGAAAAAGGATAATACCATTAAGGGGAACCACAATCGGTACTTTCAAATTCAGGGCTAGCATTACATAAATGAATTTTTGCATTTTGTGCGTTTGGACTTCTCGAGAAATAAAAGTGGAGGAAATTCCTCATAATGACAGCTTTTGGGAAGAAAAGGTTCCAAATAAAATTCAAAATTATTGTATGCAATATGCCTTACCAGAACTGTTTGACATCAGAGCTAATAGAGACATGGAAGTACGGGACAGAATGCCAAATAAATGGTACGGGTATTTTATGAATTTATTCTAGAAGCTGTACCTCATTATAACAGATTATTCAAACAATAAAAATAATTTTTGTTAAAGTATAAATAATAATAATATGTTGAAACATTATATCTGATCGCTACATATTATAAAACCAAAGGTACTTTTCATTTAACTAACTCACCACATGGCTACTCCAAGTTTAAATATTATAAATCCGCTTGAATATAAAAAATAACAGGTATAGAAAATATTTTTTGAAAACTTAGTTTATTTAAAAATATAAAATGTCATGAGACCGTTTATTGTTTGTTTACATTGGCCTCCTGTTTTTGGTACTTTGACTTTTTGTATCGAGGACATATTATTATGTGATATAGATGGAAATGTATTGCTAAACTATGAACGCTTTTCTACTCTTAATCAATTATTATTAGTAGAGTGTATGTATTGAAATATTCGCTCTAGAAAACGATTTACCCCCCTTTGTCACCAGCTGAATTTTTCAGAGATAAAAGGTCATGATAAGGTAACCCTTATTCCGGAGGTAACACAAAATTAGACTGTGCAGAAGGGCACTATCATCAAAAATCCAGATACTGATACCGCCGAATAAAAAAAAAATATTTATTTTTTGGTCCAATGCACAATAAAATCTTTGTAAGGAGTAATGTTTTATACTTATTTAAAAAAAAATTCAGCCCTTCAAAAATTTGTTTAAAAAGTCTTTTTTTTTAAATATAATTTTATCATTTAACAAAAAGGAAGCCCTCGTATCATTGGTTATTGCACATATTATCAGCCAGAAATTCGGGGAATTCACGCTGCATTATTGATTGCAACGATACAGATGTTCTAGTCTTATTAATTTATTTTAACTAGTTTTGAACTAAAAAGATATGGTTCATAATAGGGCGAGGAGATTCGTGACGATTTATAACAGTACATGATTTAAATTTGGATAAAAAAACTTCTAAAAAATTTGCCTTCTTTTGATTCTGTGACAGGTCGTAATAAATCCAACCAATTGTCTGGCATTGGAAAAAGAACCTATTGGAAAACCTACCTTGAACACCATCACCTTTTGGATGGATTTGGCACTGATTCGTAGGTACTCTGAAAACACATTCTCTAATCTTGAAAAATTTTTCATAAAACTGTATTCAAAAACTGCCAATTTTACTTTCATTAACATTTTGAGGAGATTATTGGCCCCTTTAAAATAATTGCTAAATTGCCATTGACTGAAGACGCCCTAGAATTACATTATTTAAGATGTTTTTATCAGCTAAGTATTTGGCTAAGCTCTTTAAAGACCCAGATGCAGCTTCTCAATGTTGAAGAGTATGAATGGAAAGTAGATCAAGATTGAAGCCTGATACCCACTCTTAAGATTATGCTCGACCTGTTACCAGAAATAACAGAACTTATAATGCAAATGCAAAAAAGGTACTATACACCGATAATTTTCATATGTGTACAATATTTTAACAATATTATTCTATTCTAGACTATGGAAGCAAAATTTGCAAATGCAGAATAAAATATTGGCTACATCGGTTAATGCACCTGTATGGCACAGAAAAACTGCAGAAATAGTTTGATCATAGCCGCTAATGTTTTAAAAATGTAGATTAATGTGGTGAATCTGATTTTGATTAGATTTAGTCCTGTACTTATATATTTTAATATTAATAATTTATGCTTTATATACTTCTAATTATTGAATTTTTTTATTAGGAATTTATTGTATTCTGCAAAGAAATAGCCTTACTGTTTATAACCTATACTTATATATACTGTGCTTATACCTTCCATAAATAGTTTATATTTTATTTTTTTATTTTCCTCAAAAAAAAAATCATAAAGTAATACACCCTATAAAACATTATTCGCCTTCATAGCGGATAAATCAATAATACCTATATAAAATAATGTAAGAGAGTCAAACAGATTGCATACATTTCATCCCTGAGAGAGACGCATACAGTCAAGAGACTGCTTCTTTTCCTGTAAAACCATGACATCAGTAATTGTTTATTGCTATATTTTTGTTAATTTCATAGCAAAAAATATAAGGAAAGCACTATTACCTTGTCAATACACAGGCGAAACTTTTATGAAGAATATTTTTTTTTCGCTTAGGCCTTCGTTTTTCGTCAAATGAAAGGTATATTTCTAAAAGAAGATTTTTTAACCAAATTTGTCGACAGCCAAAATAAGTTTTAATCTACACCATACTTATATTGTAAAATACATAGGTAATATTATTTTGTGCTATTGTGGAATATTTTTCGGTTCCTTTGTCTTCAACTTCGCGCGTTAAAGTTTAGAATATGCATCCCTCGTATCTACATGCAATTGTTAAAATTATGAATGAATGCGGATTTTGTTTAGTCTCTGAAGTAATTTTATAGTATTTAGGCTCCACCCTCAAGTTGTAATTTTTATACCTACTAAACTACCGTTGCCCCGCAGGTCTTTTAGTTTGTAATGTAAATTTTCCTCTTAATTAGGTATACCTTTTTTAAAATTTGAAAATACTTCAATTTTTACAATAATAGTCAACAGTGCAAAGATTTTTGATTTAGTAGTAAATTATTATTATTATTATTATTATTATTATTATTATTATTATTAATTATTATTATTATTATTATTATTATTATTATTATTATTATTATTATTATTATTATTATTATTATTATTATTATTATTATTATTATTATTATTATTTACAGGGTGGCCAAAAAGTCTGTAATTATTAAAAATTGTACAGGGATATTTGTGTTTTTAATAAAGACCCTGTTTTCATCAGTATGTTCAAAATATCACACAATTGGGTATTTCTCCAATGGTATTTACCTATACACCTCCCTATACTTATTTCTATTTATTTTAGAGAAATTAAAAAAATTGCCTATTATTTAACAAAGTGAATTAAAAATTATTTGTTTAAATTACCTACAAAAGTAATTTGAAATGCTGCTAATAATAACAAGAGGGTGTAAAATATGAATAAGAAATATATAAATGCAATTAAGGTTTAAACAAAATTATTATGTACTGAAAACATACTACTAAGGACGTCGGAATTAAAAAAAAAATCAGTAAACTAAATAGTGCTCAATTTACACAGGGTGTCCCAATAGTGCGTAATTCCTCGATATTTCAATTTATGTTGAGATACACGCAAACAAGTTTCAACAAAAAGTTATATGAATACTAGGTTGATTCATTTCCGCAAATTTTTTTTTCCGGTGCTCAAGCAAAATATTAATCTACATATAAAAAGAAAAATTCTTACCAAGTTTGAACTATTAATATCAATTTTAAGTACTTACTATTTAAATTTAAAGTAAAGTACTTACTATTTAAATTTAAAGTACTTACTTTAAATTTAAAGTTTTACCATTTAAAATGCATGTAATTTTTTTTTTAATTTCTAATGCTTACCCACCTTTTACAATATTGCAAATCGGTTTGATGGACCGTGTGGAGAATTTCACGCTCTTCAAAATTATATTCATTATGAGTGATAAATCATAATATTTTTAAGAAAGTTTTTAGTGTAAGAAAATATAATGGTAATCAATAGAAAAAATTCATCTAAATAACATTATGAGTTAGTATTTACAAATTTCTTACGTTTTCAGGTAGAGAAATGGCGGTAAATTCATTAAATATTGGTCGGATAACTTTTTTTTATAAGTCAGCCCTTTTTTCTCCCTACTTGTGGGAAGTTTTTCTTTCAAAAACTGTACTTTGACGACTTCTATTGGTGAACCAGGCGAGTTACACACAAAAAAAACTCTGAGGCAATTTCGAAGAGCATAAAATTCCTCACAAAGTCCATCAAACCGATTTGTATTATTGTAAAAGGTGGGTAAGCATTAGAAATTAAAAAAAAAATTACATGCATTTTAAATAGTAAAACTTTAAATTTAAATAGTAAGTACTTAAAATTGATATTAAGAGCTCAAACTTGGTGAGAATTGTTTTTTCTATATGTAGATTAATATTTTGCTTGAACACCGAAAAAACAAAACAACTTTGCGGAAATTAATCACCCTAATGGATACTCAAGTTTTTCAAATAGAACACTATATTTTATTTTACCATAAGCACAAAATGACCTATTCAACAACGATACCGGTACTATGATCGATAGCTGTTTTATAATTGGAGATACGAAGAAATTTTGAATATTTGACAATTATTCTTAAATATCCAGGGTAGTTCATAAATGAGGGTCGAACCAAACTTATGCATTTTTAAATCAAAACACCTTGTAGGTACTTAAATTAATTTGTGGTATAACATTAAAAATTGAGAAACCTTACGTTCTGACACACCCTATATACATAGCAAATGTAAAAACCATCAAATGTGTGTAACTACCTACAGGGTGTTTTGCTTTTAAAAAGTATAAGTTTGGTTAGTCCCTCGGTTTTGAACCATCCCCGTATATTTAAGAATAATTGTTAAATATGGCCATACAACTTTTATATTAAAAATGTCTTCGTAGTTCCAATAATAAACAGTTATCGATCATTTACGCATTGAAACATGTTGTTATCGACTGATAGGTAAATTTATATAGTAGTTTGTTCAACAAGAGTGGATTTGGACAATCCACTCGAGTTGTACAGTATATTTTCTACGACCCAATAACGAAAATCTACAAATATTAAAAATTATTTTAGGTTATTTAGGATAAAATACCTAATTTAAAAAACAATTTATGACTTTTATTATTTTATAAAATTAAATGAACAAGGCAAAAAAAGAAGATATAGAAGAAAGTAATTTTTTTTAGTAATATTGTAGACCAAGTCACTAAAAGTTACATGTGCAAGTTTAAATCAGTTTCTATATCTAGTTTCGGAGATATGAATTTTTAAAAATCATAAAAATGGCTGTTTCTAAAACATGGCGAGGTTCACTGATCAAAAAGTATTACATTTTAGTTAAATAGTAACAAAATAATAGCATTGCAAAAAAAGGTAGTTAATTAGTCAAAAAGTCGTTGAGACAAAAGAACTAATATTCAAGGTGGCTTAAAAATGGTGAAAATTTAGCATATTGCGAAAATTTAGCATATTTCGCCAATTTGTATCATTGGTCCCAATTAGTAGAACTGAGCATTTTCCATTGAAATATCTTTATTCGGACTATTTTCTTATGAGAAGAATATTCTTTAAAAGTTTTGACTTTCTTCCAAACAATTTTTATCGTAAGAAAATAATCCCAATACAAATATTTTAATGAACAATTCTCAGTTCCACTAATTGGGACCAATGATAAAAATTGGCGAAATAACCTTAATCGTTTGTTTTTACCCACCCTGTATAATAGGCGGCTTCTTTTGTCCTAACGACTGACTGTCATGTCATCTGACTTCCTTTAAATCAGCGATACTATTATTTTGTTATCAATCATCTAACAAGTAACAATTTTGATAAGTGAATTTTTATGATTTTCACAAATTCATATAACTCCGAAACTACACCTAGAAACTGATTTACTACAATCATCGAGATAGAATAAAGTATATACGAAATAAACACTATTTTGCGATATGACAGCTAGACGCACTTCGAGTGACGGAAAAATATAATGAAAATGGCTACTTGAGTAATTTTATATTTGAAGGCTGACGGAATGAAAATGATTTTATATCATTTAAATGAAACTATTTAAAAAAAAATGAATTTATTCTCCCCAAAACTGACCAGATCCGCTAGCTCCAGTTTAACATGACGTAAAAGTGTAATGCAAAGGTGCAGGACCCTTTATCATCGTCACAGCGTCTCCTCTTTATTCTATCTCAATGACTACAATATGCCAAAAAATTATTAAAATTGACTGAGAGTCATTTTCACATATATTTGGTGCGAGGTTATTTACATTAAACTAAAGAAAATATAAAAAATGGGGATCCACTGTTTTGGTTTACACAAAAATAATACATTTTTCTACTATTATAAATATAAAAGTGCAATAATATACTTAGAACCCCCACTAAGTAGTTTGGCTAGTGAACAGCTATTCTCTTCAGCTGGTATATTCATTAAGGCCGGAAACTGGTCGTATTTCAGAATTTCTAGAATTAGATCGCAAAAACGGCGATTTTTATTTTAATTTAATATTCTCAACTGTGATGTCATTCCTCTCCGTTGCTTTCATCAGTACAATTTAAATAGAGAAACTACCAAGGATTGCATATCGAAAAGGAACTTTTATGGGGAATTCAGCAATATTTATATATTAATATATTTATAACTTTCATTTTAATGCCCTCTAGTGGGATAGAAAACAGAAAGCTAATTTTATTAATAATCCAAAATACCAACATTAACCTAAATATCTCCATATTGCAAGTACAAAATTAATTTACAGTTATAGTGCAATCTTTTTATTTTAATTTTAAGTTTTTTTATTTATCTAAAATAATTATGTAGTGCATTGAATTACTAATAAAATTAGCTTTTAAATAAAGCTAGAGGTTGTTACAATGAAAAGTAACGCTATGAACAGTCATATTGCTGCATTTCCAATAAAATTATATTTTCGGTAATGTGTCATACTTGGTACTTTTCCTATTTAAATTGTATTTGGTTAGATTTAAAGAAACAGGAATGACATAATATGACAGTTGATGATGCCTTTATTTCCAAAAAATTCTACTTTAAAATATTCTTAGATACGGCCAGTCGCTACCCTTATATTAATTACAAATATAATTTAAATTGTTTTTTTATTTAATTTTAGTGTTTTAATTTCTTTAAAAATATCTTGACAAATTGATCCTAAAAAGGTAGATATTACACCACAAACTTTCAAAATACCCCATGAAATAAGTATCGAATACGTTACCTAGTATCGAAACAAAAGTATCGATAAAAGTTTACATTCGATAATATCACTCTTCCCTACCCAGTTCCAATCATTACCACTACCTACGACATGTGACGTATCAGTCGTACCACGTGATTCCCAGCAAGTTAGAGACGCCGGCGGTCAGCCATTATTACTTTTTTATAGTTTTATTTCAACGTTAAGTTTAGAAGCTCACCTCGCCTTAACAAAATTTGAGTTTGTGAATTTTATTGTACCTAATCATAATTAATTATTAATAACAATTATTAAATACTGGCGTGTCGTTTATCATTATTTTAAATGTTTAGTAAATTTAGTTTGTGTAGCTATTCATTAAATGTTTAGTAGGTAAATCCAGTTTGTGTAGTTATTCAAGATGTCGAACAGAAACAAAAAAAAACATTGTTTTATTTACATGGGTAAGCTTTCCATAATATTAATGCTTCTCTGTATGTAGGAATTTCTTTCAGATTTTAATTGATTAAAGTTGGAACTTTTTAAATCACAAAGTAGGAATCTACGATTTTTTATTCGTACACGTCCAATAATTTTTTATGTCACCTTTTTCTTAGATTTAATCTGCCAATACATCAGTTTTAATTAAAAAACTAACTGCTTATGTTTCTAATCAAAAATATAAAGATTTTTTGTTGAATTGGAAATTACTATTTGGATGTCCAAAATTGTTTTTTGATTTTTAAACATTTTATAGGCATGAAACATTGTTCTATTTATATAGGGAAGCTTTTTATAATATAAGTGCTGTGTATGTAGGAATTTCTTTTAGATTTTAATTTATTACTATAATAAAAAATAGTTTTGTTCTTAATTTTGTCCAAATTCAAGGCTTTTAAAAATAAAATATTTTCTTTCATACAGGGTGAATACTGGTTAAATTAGCCTATTGCACTATTTTTTTTTTCTTCATTTTTAGAACCGTTATGGTAATTGTGTTTCAAACTTAATAAATTCTGGTTCTGCTCTTGAGGTACCTATATGGATGTATTCTACCATAAATATAAAAATCACATTCAGCTACCTATAGATTAACTTTTTAAATTTTTAATTTTTTTAATAAAACATCAAAATTTCAAATAGTATTCATAATTTATTTCCAAAAATTTTCGAGGGGAGCCGCCATATTTCGAATGTGGGGACTGGAATTTACACATAGTTACATCATTTTTTGGCAAATTATAATAGACCTGATTTACAACTACATTTATGAAACTTTTTCTTAATACATGTCCAATATTTATAAAATAATTTGTCTGCCTACATTTTTCTTTAGTATATTTTGCAAATAGGTACATCAGTATTAATTTAAAAAATATAGTTTAAAAAACTAAAAAACACGCTTATAGAGCATATCAAACTAAAAAGTTAAAAAAATAATTTTTCAAATAAGCTTAAAACAATAATAAATGGAAAATACTAGTATTATTGTGAAAAAAGCGTCGGGCGCTCGATATAGACAATATAGACAAAGCGTCCCACCCTTTTTTCACAATAATATTTTTCATTTATTATTGTTTTAAGCTTATTTGAAAAATTATTTTTAACTTTTTAGTTTAAAATGCTCTAAAAGCGTGTTTTTTAGTTTTTTTAATCTATATTTATTTTTCACTTTTTAGTTCGATTAATTATTAAAAAAAATTGCTGAAAAAAAAACAATTATTTTTTTTTCAGCCGTGGACGCGATTAGAACCCGCGATTAGAACCCACGATCAGTGAGTCGTCGTAAGCGAAGCGAAGACCCGTACCTGTGCCCGTACCTTAGACCGCTCGGCCAACGAACGAACGAAGTTGAGGTAGTGGGATATACTAGGTTTGTTCGGGTTTCCTTTAAACTCGATGCAAACCACAAAGCACATAGAGGTTCCACGTGAATGACCAAGGTCAAAACCGACAATTGACATTTTTTATGCTATTTGCTCCAAACTCTAGATGGGGCTACTGGTAAAATTCTGATTTCTTACTCCATTTTTAAGCTTTATGGGAGAAAAACAACCAAAGACTCCAAAGATGTGACGTGTATTTATTTATGTTTTTGGTTAATCTCATTTTTCCGTCTGATTTTAGTGATTTTTTGTTGGCTTTGGCTTTTGGTTTCTGTTTATAGTTTCGTCTTAGTTATAACCTACTGTGTTTTGCAATAATTTTGGTGCTACCTGTGGGTGCTACGTTGAAAACTTCGAGAAAAACTTCATTGATTCACCATGCATCTGCATCATAAAAAGAAACGGGTATAACAACTAATTGATAATCAATTTATCACTGGACTAGATTCCGAAATCATTTTTCACATAAGAGAGTAATACACAAAGCAGTGGAGTAATACCACCATCTGTATTTGGAAGGAAAATACCTATTTATCATTGAATGAATAGTTAAAAGGATTCACCTTTTAATACAATACCTATATTACATTTGTCCTCGGTTTAAAAGACATTTATAAAATATATTATTTTAGTGTTAATAAAATGTAATATCCTAGTCTCTACTTCACATTTAAATTATTGATAGGTATTTTAAAGATTTGAGATTGATTATATACCTATTTGCTGCAAGTAAGTATTCGTTAAATATGTATTATTATTTGTATTTATTTTTATCTAATAATATTATTTAAGTTATTAATAAACATATTTTAAGAATGTTCTATTTTATTGTTTATTGATATATCTTATATTTATTTAATAATAATATGCAGAACCAACTCTTCACATCAGACCCCTGCTTATAACAAATTAATTCCTCAAATTTGGTATAATCGACCTAAATTATTTTGTAAAATAAAAGTTTCGAACTTACTAGTTCCATTCTTTATTTTATAAAATAATTTATGTGGAAATCATTTAAAATTTAATTTAAAACTACTACCTACTCCTAAAAATTACAATTTGAATTTACCGCCATCTGTCAATTGTCATTTTAGTTCCAGCTCCAAACACAAGGTGGCGCCAATTTGGTTTAAAAGTTTAACATTGGCGTGGGGTCTCTAGAAGATACGTGCTTTGTGATGCAAACCGTCCGAGAACTAGTGGAACAGTTCATTTCTAAAGTATACGTCGCACACAACTATTAAACTGTCCACTGGTCAACTAGTCCTCTGATAGTTTTCAATGTATTTTAAAGAACCCGAACAGACCTACTGACAATAATAAGCCACTTGCTTTTAGTCCAAAGGAGAGTTACAAACATACATACAGGTGACGCTAATAAAAGCGTGTTAAAAACAGCTTATGTTTAGTTTATATATAATGTAAGGATTTTTGGTTGAATTGGAAATTACTATTATGGACAGGGTGGACAATATGGTTTTTTGATTTTTAAACATTTTATAGGAATGTTTGCATTTTTAATATATAGCTACACTGTTTCCTTAGTGTTTATCTATGTCAATTTTTATTTGTTTATGAGAAATTTAAAAAGTTAATTTGAACTGCTTCTAATAAATAGAAGTGAAAGTAAAGTAAGGTTGTATCGGGTGTAAACTATAAATGTAAACATAAACAAAAAAGTAAATATAATATTATAGACATCAAAATAAATTAATGAATGTATCTATACTAATAAAAAGTTTAATATTGCACTAACAAATCAGGTATTATATACCCATCAAGTAGGGTTTCATGTCAATTTGATAATTTCGTTATTATGCAGTAAATACCTGGGTAGGTGCAATTAGTTCATTATTTAATGTTAACTATGTGTTTAAAATATATAGGATGGGCCACCGGTAACGCCTTGGTCTATACAACAAAAACTATTTAGATTTTTTTTTTCACAGCGACGTGTTTATCAGAAAAGGAAACAATTATTTAAAGATAATTTCAATTATACACAATTGTCTAGGAAAGTGATAAATTTCAAAGTTAGGTTTATTAAATGGAACACTCTATATTTGAATTTATATTTGAATTGCCCTCTCTTTTTCCACTATAACAATACCAAATAGTATCGGATTATACAGGGTATTACACATGCTATAACTAGTTTTATATGCAAATCATATTGATTTAAATGACCTGTAACTATACTGCAAAAGAAACATGAAAACTGTTTTTTTTACGGTATACGTTTTTTGATATTAGGCAACATTTATACAGACACATCCTTTTTCCAATTAAAAACAAATGTGTACAGGGTTTGTTAAAATTCAAATACATAATTTTTTTTTAATTGGCCATCCTTTATTCTAGATCACCATTCAAAAGTAGATACCCTAATTATACTTTCATTTGAGTTAGTCATTCCCTATAGGTAGTTACTTAAAGTTAATGATTTTGAGAGATTTTTTTAATTTAAATGACAAAAAAGATCTTTACAAAATACTTTAATAAAATAGGAAAATGAATTTTATCTTACCCTATAAGTAAAAAAAAAAGTTGTAAATCGACATAAATGTTGAATAACAACGATAAAACTTTTAGCGTGAAAAACATTGGTTTATAATTGTTTTTTTTTTACAGAAAATGGATCATTGAAATTAAGTAAGATTATCTATAAAAAAAGGTTATAGCCTATTAAATACTTTGTATAATCCCATACTATTTGGTATTGGTATAATGGAAAAAGCAAGAGCTATTTAAATATAAAATAAAATACAGTCTGTTCTATTAAAAAAAGTAACTTTGATATGTATCACTTTCCTGAAGATCCCTGTATAAGTTATTTTTTAATTGTTTACATTTTTGATATACATCTCACTGTGAAAACGGATTTAAAAAGAAATCTAATTATTTTGGCTTTACAGACCGATGCTTAACCGATGGCCCACCCTGTATATAAATACTTTTTTTAATGTAATTTAATGCCATCAAGGTTTCAACAAAAATAATATGAATTTTAAAAATCTACTTGTTTTATTGTTGGGTATTTGATTGATAAAAGAAAATTAAACGCAACACCCTGTATTTTATTGAATGTTTGGAATGACTTACTAATACTAAGTGTAATCCGAGAACACTTTTTAGTAATATTACGGAGTGGCCAAACAATACATTAAAACAAATTAAAAAATAATGTGGGCCCTACATAAAATTATATATAATTTATTAAAGAAGCTTATCTACTTATTATGTCATAAAAAGACGATCACTTTCAATGGTTTTTAGTGTTTTTACCCCATGATTCGTTCAAATGGTCATTAGAAATGAAAAACCACGTAGTTTAAATTAGAAGGCGGTTGGAGATAGGGATGAACATGCAACCCTTGCAGTTTTTAAATTTTATCTCGAAAACGAAGCAAAATTCAGGTATAGTTAATAGGAAATTTTTTGTAAAGAATACGATTTCATATCGAAATAATTCATTTGAATTAAAACAAAAAATAGATAAAAATTTAAAAAAGCAAAATATTCAATTTTTTGTTTTATTCTACCATTTTGGATTTTGCCTATTCTAGGCATTGGGCAAGAGAAAATTTTGTACTTTTTAACCGACTTCAAAAAAGGAGAAACTCAATTCAGCGATAATTTTTTAACACGTGTCCGATTTCAATGATTATTTTTTGTTAGAAAGAGGGTACTTCAGAGGTGGTCCCATATTAATTTGGTCAAAATGTAATAATTAGGTCCATTAGAAATCCTCAAACTCTTAATTTTTAATATATGTTTAGCGAAAATTCTTTACTACCTTGTCCAATTTCTATTATTATTTTTTGTTATTAAGGGGATACCTCATTGAGGGGATACCTCAGGGATGGTCCCATATAAATTTGGTCAAAATCTAATAATTGGGTCCATGAGAAAAATCCTCACTCTTCATTTTTTATGTATGTTTAGCGATAATTCTTTACCCCTTGTCCGATTTCTATGATTCTTTTTTGTTAGTAAGGAAGTACCTCAAGGGTGGTCTCATATACATTTGGTTAAGATGTGGTGACGGCATCTGCACGATTTTGAAGTTGGTTTTTTAAATTACTTTTTAATACCTACTTGTTGATAGTTTGCAGAAAAGCTGGAAGCGACAGTTGCTGAACGTCTTATTTAGCTTTGTCCCATAAAGAGTAAATAAAATGTATTCTGATGCTGATTTTATTTCTTTTTCAGTTGCATTGTGACGTAAAAACGTGCCCATATAAAATTTTAGTTGTAAAATATTTTTATGGATAGGAAACAACATGACCAGATGAAATTTAAAATTCAATTTTATTTAATAATGATTATTTTTTGAACAAAATTTTTGCTAATTTAACAGTTTTCATTGAACACTGTTATGTGATTATGCCATTAATATAGATTCATGTGCATATTGTGCATCGCAACCCGCGCGAATTACTTAATTTTTTGCATTTTGGGCGAAAGAATGGAAGTAGGTTAAATAACCTCCGCAGCTCGGGCCTATAAGGATCGGTACCAATAGTAATATAATGAAAGGCACCTTTTTAGTTTTACTTGAGGTCCTTTCGGATTAAAATTAAATACAAGAGGAGCTTGCCGGTTTTTAGATATTATGTCTCACTCTAACTTTCATAAAACAACATTTTTATTTATCTATTTCCGGTAAAATAGTCTACATTATATTGTTATAGAATGAAATTTAAAATTGTCGTTTTTATTGAAAAAGGAAAATTTATTTTTGATTTTATTTTATAATTTATTAGATTGATAAATAATAGTGAAGTTACATCATTTAATTTATTTATCAATTTTTAGAGAAATGAGAATTATCTTAATCTCAGAGTGGTTTCTATGTTTTGGGCCCAAATTGTACATATTTTTTTTTTTATTTTATGTTAATATATTTTTATAAGTATTGCTATCTATCTATCTATCTGTAGTGATATATTTTTATTTTAATTGTGATATAATTTGAATTGTAATTCATTCAAATTGATGCCTTGTTTATTTTTTGTTTTACAGCTTGTTTTATTGTAACAGGTACATACATTATGTCACATCAAAAATTAATTAAACGTCACAATATTTTTTAATATTTCGAGTGTACTCTGCAAATCAGTTTTTCTTCTTATTTAGTCTTCCAAGGTCGAATTTATTTGTCTGTCGAGATAAGTGTATTTCCTGTCTCTTTTGGTGGTGCTCATACGTAAAGTGCATTTTCTCTTCAATGACTTTCAGTAACTCGTAAATATTCGGATTGGGTTTTCCTATTCTTTTATGGAGTCTGTTGTTGCATCCATCTACTGTATTGGTAATCCAATGTCTCTTCTTGTACACTACCCATAACAAATCTTTGTCCAACCATTGATCAATAAAGTAGTCATTGAATTTGGCCAAGGGTGATGTAGCCTCTATTATAATCAACCATCCATCTGGTAAAGTTTCTTCTGGAAAATAAGCAAGGACTGCACATTTGGATTTGATTTTGTAATTTTAAAATGTATCGTTGAGATTTAATTAATATAATTTTGATCTCGATTGATACTTATATCTTACAAATAATATCCGTTTTACGTTAAGGGGTTTCAATTAGGAGATTTATTCTTTTTAACACGCTTTTATTAGCTTCACCTGTATGTATGTAACTCTCCTTTGGACTAAAAGCAAGTGGCTTATTACTGTCGTTGGTCGAGCGGTCTAAGGCGCGGTCACGTCGATCGCCAGATTCACCGATCGTAGGTTCTAATCCCCACGGCTGAAAAATAAATAATTGTTTTTTTCAGCAATTTCAACTTACAAATTGTTTTTTAATACCGAGTTTAATACTTAATCGAACTAAAAAGTAAAAAATAAATATATTTTAAAAAACTAAAAAACACGCTTTTATAATAATACATCGAACGAAAAAGTGAAAAATATAGTTTAAAAAACTAAAAAGCACGCTTTTAGAGCATATCAAACTAAAATGTTAAAAATAATTTTTCAAATAAGCTTAAAACAATAATAAATGGAAAATACTAGTATTATTGTGAAAAAAGCGTGGGGCGTTTTGTCAATATTTCTCGTACATCGAGCGCCCGACGCTTTTGCAAATTTAGGTTAACATCTTTGTTTTTTTTTTTATGAAAAGGTGATCCGCTTTACTCCATAGAGTGGGGTAAAGCAGGTCACTGGTTAGTTTTAGTTTTTAAAAAATACAAATTTTCTTTTTTGAAACAAAAAAAAATAAAGGATTAACGTTTAAAAAAATAAAAAAATATTCTTTTAAAAAGTTGTATAAAATAAAATAACATAAGAGACCGTATCCGCAGTTCGGGTTGGAAATTAAATCCCTTTTTTATTACCTTATACCTGTCACATGCGTGCCCGCAGTTTGAATGAGTCAAAAAGATGGTTGTTGCTGAGTTTTTTTTTAGGGTCGCTATCGCTGCAGTGAGAATACACAAATAGTTCGTATTGTTCACATAGTTATATAGTACCTAAATAGTAAAAAAATAATTGCAAAATATACAAATAGTACACATGCTACATACTTCCTTTTTTACACTAGCAATTTACCTCTTATTCAATAATATTCTTGTGTTGAAATCACTATTAGTAGGTAATTCTAAAACAAATAAAAATACAGGGTGTTCTATAAATAAAAGCCTGACAGATTTTAATGGTGATGTATATTTCTTTTAAGGTACTCTGTGTACTGTGGAAGTATGTAAATATTATGATAACTATTCTCCGATACTTACATTGTTTATCAAATCGTTGTTAGTTTCTTTCTCATTTTTTTTTTATTTTTATATTCTTTGACAGTGACAATATTGTAAATTGTATTTTTGTTTTTTCAGGAATCTACATCAATCGAATACCACCTGCAAGGGAAAGGGGTTGATCTCGCCGAAATTGTGAAACTGAATTACATCTACGATTTCTACTTTCTACCTGCTCAACTTGAAAAATAAAGCATTACCTTCATTAGTGAGGTAAGTTTTGACATTTTCCATAATAATATTTTATTGACGAAGTACCCATTTTATGTATTTAAGTACCGGCTGGGAACCAATTCACAGATAAAGAGCAGGTAAACGACAAAGTGCGCTAGCTAAATTACATGTTACTATTTTAAAGCTGCGCATCATTTAATGTATTGCAAATTACAGAAAAAGTTTAACTGGATAATATATGAATAGCAGACCATTTTTTACGGCTAACACCTCGCGGCAATTGTACTGAACTAAAATCTAGTGATCATATCATCATATCATCATATCATCATATCATCATATCATCATATCATCATATCATCATATCATATCATCATATCATCATATCATCATATCATCATATCATCATATCATCATATCATCATATCATCATATCATCATATCATCATATCATCATATCATCATATCATCATATCATCATATCATCATATCATCATATCATCATATCATCATATCATCATATCATCATATAATCATAATCATATATATCATATAAATATATAAATGCGAAAGTTTGGATGGATGGATGGATGTTTGTTGCTCAATCACGCAAGAACGGCCAAACGGATCTGGAAGAAATTTGGCACAAATATAGGTTATAGTCAGGAATAGCACACAGGCTACTTTTTATCCCGAAAAAATGTACTGTTCCCGTGGGATAGATTTGTTTTTGTTTTTCACAGAGCAAGTGATCGGACATAATTGTTTGCATAGTGGTAATGAAGCATGAAAATTTGAAATACCTACCTCATATCATCATATCATCATATCATCATATCATCATATCATCATATCATCATATCATCATATCATCATATCATATCATCATATCATCATATCATCATATCATCATATCATCATATCATCATATCATCATATCATCATATCATCATATCATCATATCATCATATCATCATATAATCATAATCATATATATCATATAAATATATAAATGCGAAAGTTTGGATGGATGGATGGATGTTTGTTGCTCAATCACGCAAGAACGGCCAAACGGATCTGGAAGAAATTTGGCACAAATATAGGTTATAGTCAGGAATAGCACACAGGCTACTTTTTATCCCGAAAAAATGTACTGTTCCCGTGGGATAGATTTGTTTTTGTTTTTCACAGAGCAAGTGATCGGACATAATTGTTTGCATAGTGGTAATGAAGCATGAAAATTTGAGCATAAATAAATAATGACGTGTTTCAGGGCTTTTGGTTTTTAACATTTTAAGGGGTGGGGTAAAGGGGGTTAAAAGTTTTCATGGAAGCATCGTTTTTTTATAGGTAAGAACTTGAAAATTGGAATTATAGCTACTCATCACAAATAAATAATGGTGTGTTTCAGGTTTTTGGATTTTCATATTTTAAGTGGGGAAATAGGAAAATGGGGGGTAAGAGGGGAAATGAAGGAAAGAAAGGTAAAATGGGGGAAATGAGGGAAATTAGGGAAATGGGGAAAATGTGTGGCGAGTGAAAGTTTATATGGTAGGAACTTGAAACTTGGAATTGTAGTTACTTTTCACAAATAAATAAACATATTTCAAAGTATTTGGAGTTTACATATTAAGGGAGGAAACGGAAGGTGAAAGTTTGAATAAGAGACTTTTGGTTTTTTAATTGTAGAAAATTGGAATTGTAGTTACTCATAATAAGTAAATAATGACGTATTTCAAGGTTTTTGGATTTTCACATTTTAAGAAGGAAGAAAAATAAAAATAAATAAAAATAAATAAAAATAAATAAAAATAAATTAAATAAAAATAAATAAAAAATAAAAATAAATAAAAATAAATAAAAATAAATAAAAATAAATAAAAATAAATAAAAATAAATAAAAATAAATAAAAATAAATAAAAATAAATAAAAATAAATAAAAATAAATAAAAATAAATAAATAAAATTAAATAAAACTAAATAAATAAAAATAAATGAAAATAAATGAAAATAAATGAAAATAAATAAAAATAAATAAAACTAAATAAATAAAAATAAATAAAAATAAATAAAAATAAATAAAAATAAATAAAAATAAATAAAAATAAATAAAAATAAATAAAAATAAATAAAAATAAATAAAAATAAATAAAAATAAATAAAAATAAATATATATAAATAAAAATAAATAAAAATAAAAAATAAATGAAAATAAATATAAATAAAAATAAATGAAAATAAATAAAAATAAATAAAAATAAATAAATAATAAAAATTATTAAAAATTAATAAAAATTAATAAAAATTAATAAAAATTAATAAAAATTAAAAATTAATAAAAATTAATAAAAATTAATAAAAATTAATAAAAATTAATAAAAATTAATAAAAATTAATAAAAATTAATAAAAATTAATAAAAATTAATAAAAATTAATAAAAATTAATAAAAATTAATAAAAATTAATAAAAATTAATAAAAATTAATAAAAATTAATAAAAATTAATAAAAATTAATAAAAATTAATAAAAATTAATAAAAATTAATAAAAATTAATAAAAATTAATAAAAATTAATAAAAATTAATAAAAATTAATAAAAATTAATAAAAATTAATAAAAATTAATAAAAATTAATAAAAATTAATAAAAATTAATAAAAATTAATAAAAATTAATAAAAATTAATAAAAATTAATAAAAATTAATAAAAATTAATAAAAATTAATAAAAATTAATAAAAATTAATAAAAATTAATAAAAATTAATAAAAATTAATAAAAATTAATAAAAATTAATAAAAATTAATAAAAATTAATAAAAATTAATAAAAATTAATAAAAATTAATAAAAATTAATAAAAATTAATAAAAATTAATAAAAATTAATAAAAATTAATAAAAATTAATAAAAATTAATAAAAATTAATAAAAATTAATAAAAATTAATAAAAATTAATAAAAATTAATAAAAATTAATAAAAATTAATAAAAATTAATAAAAATTAATAAAAATTAATAAAAATTAATAAAAATTAATAAAAATTAATAAAAATTAATAAAAATTAATAAAAATTAATAAAAATTAATAAAAATTAATAAAAATTAATAAAAATTAATAAAAATTAATAAAAATTAATAAAAATTAATAAAAATTAATAAAAATTAATAAAAATTAATAAAAATTAATAAAAATTAATAAAAATTAATAAAAATTATTAAAAATTATTAAAAATTATTAAAAATTAATAAAAATTAATAAAAATTAATAAAAATTAATAAAAATTAATAAAAATTAATAAAAATTAATAAAAATTAATAAAAATTAATAAAAATTAATAAAAATTAATAAAAATTAATAAAAATTAATAAAAATTAATAAAAATTAATAAAAATAATTAATAAAAATTAATAAAAATTAATAAAAATTAATAAAAATTAATAAAAATTAATAAAAATTAATAAAAATTAATAAAAATTAATAAAAATAATTAATAAAAATTAATAAAAATTAATAAAAATTAATAAAAATTAATAAAAATTAATAAAAATTAATAAAAATTAATAAAAATTAATAAAAATTAATAAAAATTAATAAAAATTAATAAAAATTAATAAAAATTAATAAAAATTAATAAAAATTAATAAAAATTAATAAAAATTAATAAAAATTAATAAAAATTAATAAAAATTAATAAAAATTAATAAAAATTAATAAAAATTAATAAAAATTAATAAAAATTAATAAAAATTAATAAAAATTAATAAAAATTAATAAAAATTAATAAAAATTAATAAAAATTAATAAAAATTAATAAAAATTAATAAAAATTAATAAAAATTATTAAAAATTATTAAAAATTATTAAAAATTATTAAAAATTATTAAAAATTAATAAAAATTAATAAAAATCAATAAAAATTAATAAAAATTAATAAAAATTAATAAAAATTAATAAAAATTAATAAAAATTAATAAAAATTAATAAAAATTAATAAAAATTAATAAAAATTAATAAAAATTAATAAAAATTAATGAAAATTAATAAAAATTAATGAAAATTAATAAAAATTAATAAAAATTAATAAAAATTAATAAAAATTAATAAAAATTAATAAAAATTAATAAAAATTAATAAAAATTAATAAAAATTAATAAAAATTAATGAAAATTAATAAATATAAATAATCATTTATTATTTTAAATTATAAACACGACACAATGCGTGCAAAGCCGCGGGCAAAAGCTAGTAAATATATAAATGCGAAAGTTGGATGGATGTATGGATGTTTGTTGCTCAGTCACGCAAGAACGGCCGAACGGATCTGGATGAAATTTGGCCCAAATATAGATTTATAGTCTGGAATAGCACAATAAAACTAAAAAACACGCTTTTATAATACATCGAATTAAAAAGTGAAAAATAAATATAGTTTAAAAAACTAAAAAACACGCTTTTAGAGCATATCAAACTAAGAAGTTAAAAAATAATTTTTCAATTACCTGGTTTAAATTATAAAGTACTTTATTAAATTTGCGAAAAGTGAGATTCTGTTTTCAAACACTTTCTAGTTTTAATACAATACCGATTTATTATAACATCCCTAAATATTGTTATTTATTGTTAATTAATGATAAATCACTACAGAATTAAAATACCAATATAAGGAAAAGGGTGACAGATTATTTTGTAAAAGGGGTTGCTTAATTTGCAAAGTAAAGACCTTAATCTTTAAAAGTGTTAAATAGCGCAATACAATAAAATATGTATTATTTCTATTAGATATTCAATAAGTACACAAAGCAGCATGTTTGGGTTTTCCCAAACAGAGCGTCCTTTCTTAGTTAGGTACCTGTTAAATAACTACAGATCATTATAATTCGTATAAGTACCCCAATCAAAATAGGTAAATAGATTTATGTGAATACTTAACGGATTACGATACTGTACCCGAGTATTTTTGGGTTTTTCGCAAAATATTTATTTTATGTTCTGCGAAAAATATTTGATATTTTATTATTTACAGAATTGGTGGGGTTAAATAAGGGCGTATTTAAAAGATATGATAGTGGGATATTCGAAACTACCGATACTGGTATATAAACTTTTTTGATTGTATTGAATCTCTAGAGCAGGCAAAAACTATGGAAGAAGTAAATGAAGTGATTGAGTTAGTGCAAAGTTCCAAGGGTCGTGAAATGGCTTTATATTTGGGATATCAATATTATCTGAAGGCCAAGAATAAAAACGGATCGAAAAATTGGACCTGTGTAAATCGGAACAATTGTGGTGGTAGTTTAACAATAGTAAATAACCAAATTATTTGTAAAAATAAACAACATACTTGTGTACCTGATGAACCTAAAATGGAAGTTTTAAAGTGCTTTGATAAATGCAAGAAAAGTGCCCGAAAAGAATTAATTAATACCAAAAATATTTAATGAGGAATTCTCTGAATTGAAAGATGCTGGTTTAGATTTTGTCACAAAAGTACTTCTTTTTTTAAACAATAAGAGCTCTTTATATAGAAATCGTCAACGAGCACTAGGCTTTTCCAGTTCCAAGCAGAAGTAATGTAATAATTTCACAAGAGTTAGCAGATTATTTTTTAATTATTGATGATGGGGATGGAGAAGACCGTATATTAGCTACAGCAAGTATGGTCGTCAATGCTTAAAAGAATTGAGCAACTTTTTTGCGGATGGAACCTTCAAATTTAATAAACTTTTTAGTCAATTGTATACTATACATGCAGACTTAGGCAGCACTTTTGATGCAACAAATATTATACCAGTTGTATATGCTTTAATGCCTGATCGAAAACAGACTACCTACGAGCGACTGTTTTCATGTATGAAATTGAAAATACCTCAATGGCAGCCACAACGATTCAAAACGGATTTTGAAATAGGAGCTATGCAGGCATTTGGAAAAATATTTCCAGGCGCTGCCGTTACGAAATTCATTACCCTGTATATTCAGTCATTATTAGAATATCCTATTCAATACGAGTTCAGCCATATGTAACACTTATGATTTTATGTAGTCTGGAAGGTCTTAAATAAATGAAATAAGTCTGGCAACGCCTAATTGTCTCAATAAATTTTTTAATACAAACTATTTTCAACTACATTAAAACGTATCAATTGAAAAATTAAAACATTTTTAACATAATGGTTACTTTATGGTGTTCAAAATGTGCTCCATTTGTGAGTTGACAGTACCCTAATCGATGGTAGAATGCGTCTAGCGCATTTCTCCATGATTGTTTTATTTATTTAAGACCTTCCAGAATACATAAAATCGTAAGTGTTACATATGGTTGAACTCGTATTGAATAGGAGATTCTAATAATAACTGAATATACAGGGTGATGAATTTGAAAAATCAAAGTGACTAATAATATAAGCGAAACATGAAATCTGGCAACATTTTAAATATCAAATCTCGAATCTCCGTATCCCAAAATTGGTGTACCCCAAATTTTGTACAATTAGGATTAGCAATTTACGAGATAATTGGCCGTTTCCAGACTTTTGGGCCACCCCGTATATTATTTATTTGTCCGATATTAATGTAAAATGCATATTGACAAAATTATTAAAATAGTTGTATGCCGGACGCCACTGTTTTCCCGAACGGGTGTTTTCGGTTATTTTTACTGCTAAAACTTTCTGCTAACTTCACACCGGTGGTAATAGCTACCAAGGAATTATTCTGACTATAATAGTTGTGATCGGACAGAATTAAATACTGCCAAACGATTGGTTAATGAAATCATTCAAAAAAGATGTAAGAATATTCTGGATTCAACAAAAGTATAAATGCATAAACAATAATAAAAAAACATTTAAAAACAAATGTCCGATTTTGAGATATCTAAATTTCTCAAAAATATATTGGATGGAAGATGACCATAATTCGTGAAATGCAATACTGATGTCATCTATCAACAGATAGTCACACTATCGAGTTGCACCTATTACTTGTAGAGGCCGAAAATTGATTTTAAATTAATGCACATTTCTCTCACGCTCATGGAGGAACGATTATTACTCACGTTCAGGCTTCGCAACGAAATCGAGACAGGCGTAACAAAAAAGCTACAAAAAGTTACAAAAAATGAGCCGGGTCCGAGCTGGTGCCTCTACAAATATCCGCTAAGCTAGTGGATCCGCGCTTTCCTCAGGTTCAGTACAAGCTACAAAAGGGAGACTGGCGTAACAAAAAAGTTACGAAAAACCTGCTGGGTCTGATTCTGTGCCGCTACTATGGAAATTCAAGCTAGAGGATCCGCAGTTTTTTCGGAGCAGGGCTAAGCTACAAATTCGTAAATAGCGTAACAAAAAAGCTACAAAAAACCCACCAGGTCTTGTATGGTGCCACCACAGAGTGTCCGCTGGCTTGATATAGCCATTTTTTTTAAACATGTTGACATCAAATGATACATCGAATGTTGACATCAAATGATACATCGAATACAGATTATCGATATTGTTAAAAAATCGGAAAAAAAATATCGAGGTTTGCTTTTCCATACATCGATGTGTCTGTAAAGTTTCCAACAGGTCCCTTTTCTGATTTAAATACAAAGTTATAAGCTATAATAAATATCTTCCAACTGGGAAATCCAGTATAATATGAAATTTTTTTGTCATTTTGTCTGAACTTTTCAATGCAAAAGGTTGAAATTATTTTAGCTTGTTTTCTACTGAAGATAGTTTTTCGTTTTCTTATTTGTATTGGATTATCTTCAATATGAATATTTTCTGTTTCTACATTATTCATGTTTAAATTTAAAGTGGGAATAACTCCAGGCTTCAATTTCACTTTTGTCGAAAAATTAAAACAATCCTCTTCTCTAAAGTGCAAGGAACATACCTATAACATAATAACATAAATCTATGTAAGTCTATTATAATCAAAATTTAATATGAACTAGTGAGATTTTATTATTCTTACCTTGATATTCTCCGTTATTAAGTCAGGATTAATTTTTATTGCTGCCAACCAGAGATGTTTTACATTATTTTTGCTTAGAATGGCAAAAAAACGTTCGGTTTTTCTGTTTGGTCCAGAATTTGGACAAGTGGGTACACAAAAACGCATTGTCTTGGATTATAAAATCAAAAAATATTTTCTATAAACTCCTATAAAACCAAACAAAAATACACACCCACACTGTTTGTTATTGTTATTGGAACGATGACAGACAGGGACAACCGTTATAGCCAACCCAACAATAATTTTCTATAGGATGAGATAAGAGAGAGAGAAAATAAGTTGCTTTAAAAATTACTAGATTCAAAACACCCACACTTTTTCGCGCATGAATAATGCGAAATGATCGAATAAGGGGAAAGGTGTATTGAAACGTAACGCTTAACAAAAAAACAAAAAACATTGAAAAGAAAATATCGATAATCGAAACTTAAAAATCGATGTTCTTTAAACATCGATACATCGTGCGCATCCCTACCCTAACCAGTTCTAATCATTTACCCCTACCTACGAAATGCGACGTACCACGTGATTCCCAGCCAGCTACTGACGCCACCGGTCAGCCATTTGTACTTGTACTTAATAGTTTTATTTTAACGTTAAGTTTAGACGCTTATTTCGGCTTCTTAACAAAATTTGAGTTTGTGAATTTAATTTTATCTAATCATAATTAATTATTAATAACAATTTATAAATATTGGAGATTTAGTTTGTGATTATTTTAAATGTTTAGTAAATCTAGTTTGTGTAGTTAGTTAGTTACTTAAGGTGTTGAACAGAAACAAAAAATTGTTTGATCTACATGATGGTAAGCTTTTCATAATATTAATGCTCCTCTGTATGTAGGAATTTCTTTCAAAATTTAATTGATTACTATAATAAAAAATAGTTATGTTCCATATAATTTGATAATTTATTTCAAAGATATATTTTTCAAGGCTTTTCAAAATAAAATATTTTCTTACTGGGTGAATACTGGTTAAATTAGCCAATTGCACTATTTTATTTCATTTTTAGAACCGTTATGGTAATAATTGTTTTAAACTTTATATTTTCTGGTTCGGCTCTTGGGGCTAGGGCAGTTGGTGTCTAGTTATTGGGGCCAAATATTGTACCTATAAGGATGTATTTTTCCACAAATATAAATCTTATTAAAAAAGTACATCCTACCTATAGCAGAGATAAATTAATTTAGAATTTTTTCAATAAAACATACATAATTATAAGTTTCAAATAGTATTGATAATCTTATTTTACATAAACTTTCGATCTGAACCTTGATAGTTCGCATGTGGGGGTTGGAATTTAAAAATATATAGTTAAATGCTGATAAAAATTTAGATAGCTAGAACTTATAAAACAGTTGAAATCTACGATTTTTTCTACAGAAATGTCCAAAATTTAGTTTTTATATTAGGTAGGTACACTTTTTTTTAAATCTAAAAATACTTCAATTTTTACGATAATAGTCAACGATGCAAAGATATTTGGTTTAGTGGTAAATTATTATTTAAGGATGGCCAAAATATCTTTATTTTTAAAAATTTTTACAGGGATGTTTGCATTTTTAATAAAGACCCTGTTTTCATCAGTATGTGCAAACTATCACACAATTCGGTATTTCCCCAATGGTATTTACCTATACACTTTTCTATACTTATTACTATTTATTTTAGAGAAATTTAAAAAATTGTCTATAATTTAAGAGGAGTATTTACTTGGCTGTAGAGCGTAGCATTCAAGGGTTTCGTAGTACCCCACTTTTAAAGTTTATTTTTGACTTATTCTGAAAGAAAAAAATATGTACGTGTAGGTAAAGGATAAATCTATGCTCCTCTGGAGACACTTTTTTAAAATTTGTAACTGTTTTTTCTAAAAAAAAAAAAAATACAAAACTCGACTTTTTTACTCATTTTATCAATTTTTTTTAGAAAAAACAAAATTGATTTTTGAAAAAGTAATTCCACAGGAGCATAGATTTAACCTTTACCTACGCGTACATATTTTTTTCTTTTAAAAATAGTAAAAAATAAACTTTAAAAGTGGGGGTACTACGAAACCCTTACATTGCAAGATTTTTCGTCTGGAAAGTGGCGCCTCTGTTAGAATTTTAAGAAATTAATATTTGTGAATGAAAACAATTTATAATATATTTTACTGATGTTTTACGAGGGATGAATAAATTTTACGTATTTGTACACCTTATTTTTTACGTAATTTATTTCTGTAATACTAAGATTGGTACATATATTATATGCAAGGGTTTCATAGTACACCAATTTTACGGATTATTTTTTAATTTTACTAAGAAATTTAATGTAAGTACAGGTAAAAGCTTAGGCCACCTCTCTGAGTCACTTTAAAAATATGAATCAGTCTCTTTTGAAAAAATCTAAGAAAAGAAACAAGAAATAAAACTTAAAAAATTCTAGAAGAGAACAATATATTTAATTTTTGTCTACAGGAGCATTTATTTTTATTACAATAAAAATAGAAATAAGTTAAAAGCTTTTTCGTCTAGATGGTGACAGCAACAAAATATATATCTTTTTCTACTATTTAGTGATAAACAGTACGTATGTGATTTGAATTCATGTTGTTATTTTTTACATACAGTAATTTCGCTCAATTATATTAAATTCATTTTATCATTTATTTATTAAAAAAATATATGTATCCGAAATTGCACTGAGATATGAATTATAAATATGTTTTTGTTTAATGACTACCTCTTCGAGTCAACAATAATTATTAATTCCAGCATGTTAATATCTTTTCAATCCGTTAAAGTAATGAAAATATTTTATCTTGCTTTCGCGAATGGCTTTGATCTGTCGCACCCTTTGAGGCGCGTTGCAAGAGAAAATTTTCTAAAAAGTTAGCCAATGTTTATAAATGAGAAAAAAACGATTGTGCATTGTGGCACAATAAAAGACGGAAACGAGTCACTGCTTTAAAATTTGGAAAAATTTGTAAAAAATCTCCTTAAAATCTTTTATTTATTTCTAAGGCCACCCGATATGGCATGGACCATAAATTCAGAGCAAAATAATATTTGGAAATATATTTGCAAGTAAAAGTTTTTAAATGTGGACATTTTATTGAATTTGATTATGTTGCTGCCAGTCTGGATGGATTTAAAAAAAACCTCTATGATAGAGTTAAAATGTCCATATGGAGCTGAAGTACTGACTGTAGAAAAAGAAATATGCAGTAGAGAAATAACTTTGGAAAAAGGACAATACCATTAAGGAGAACCACTATTGGTATTTTCAAATTCAGGGCTAGCTGCACATAACACAAATGGATTTTAGCATTTTGTGCTTTTGGACTTCTGGAGGAACAAAAGTCTGCCTTGCCGGAACTTGACAGCGAAGCTAATAGAGACATGGAAGTACTGGACAAAATACTTAATAATTCGTGAGAAATTTTGTTTAATGTTTATTAACATAACGCAAGGAATCTTAAATTATTTTGAATATTTTTATTAATTTAAGAATTACATTTTATTTATTTCTAAAACATGGTAGTAGGCGATCCATTTAAGTTATGATTAATGTCTTATTATTATAGTACATTATTTTAAATTTAGGATTTTACCAGTGGCAGTGGTAATTGATGATATAAAATTATTATTATTATTATAATACCAAATGTTTTAATAGGCTACACCAACTAGTGGACCATGCTTTTAAGTCCCCAAATAATAGTTTCAAGATTTTGATTCGGATTAGAAGTTTTGTGTCAAATCCAAGTCATGTATTGATATTGTAATACGTAGATGAGTAACTATCATCAATTAAAATTGAAAATTCACACATGAATCTTTGTAACGACGTTATTTATAACTTTATTAACTTCATAAGGGTCAACAATTTTAGTTAACTTATTTAATATTAAATATAAATTGATTTTCATTTTAACTTAGAAATTTTAGAAAAGATCACTATATTGTTTAGTTTTTGCAACTTTACTGCGCTTAAGTAGCGTTCAGATTAAAATATGAATTGATTTATGGAGCTTAACTAAAAAACAGGAACTAATGCTTTCATTTCAAAAAAAGAATTTCGAACTGTGATGTCTGCAAATCCTTATTTAAAACCTTTAAATTTAATATTATCATTATACAAGAGTTATCTTCACAAATTGATACAAATATCGAACATAAGTTTGTTGACATAAACATTATTTCTATAATACAAATAAATATATCTGTTTAAGAATACTCATAATTTATTTAATATATTCATTTAAACATGTTTTTGTCTGGATGATACTGAATACTAACTTTTTTTTATATAACTTCTTATCGAGACATTGTGAGATAAAAAGACAGACAATTAATTAAAAGCATACTCACAATTTTTCAGGTATAGAAGTTTCAATGCTATACTGTTTCCCAAATTATGAAAATACTAAAGAATATTTAAAAATAAAAAGCCAATTAAAGAATGTGTTAATATCTACAGAAGAATATCGTATTTCTTTTTTGGAAACAAAGAGTAGACGAAAATTGCGAAAATACCATATTTTTATTTCACAAAAATAATAAGTCAGTTTTTGATTTTTATGTAAATCATATCATTTTCAAGGCAATAAAACAGAAGAAAAGTCACCGAATACCGATTTCAAAAAGGTCTATTAGTTTTTATAGGAAATGGAAAGAGAAAGAACGCTTTTTAAACAAGTTAAAATTCTTTACTAATTTTGCTGTTTCTTTTCGACGATGTCCGGTTTTCTTCTTGTTTAAAATCGATAACTATAAACGGATTAAGGTATTTGTACCGTGTTAAAAAATTTAAGAAAAATTTTGAAGAATATTTCTTTTTTTAAAAAAAATGCTAAACTTTGACAAACATATAAAATATTCTAAAAGATAAATCATATTTATGTGATTATGCAAAAATTTTATTTATGTTTCTAAAATAATATGGATTGTCCTCTAAAATATATAAAGTGGCTCGCAAAAAATCTGCTTTTTATGTGTTACTTTTTTCAGAAAATGTTATTCCTGATAAAACTTGGTGTTTAATTAAACCTAAAACTTTATTTCTTCAAAAAATTCTGTATCATAAATATAAATTTGGCTGCACAGTGAACTAGGTACTCTTCTAGGAACCGAATTCACATTTTTACATATAAGATTAATTTAAGAAGATATATATATATATATATATATATATATATATATATATATATATATATATATATATATAACTCCACATAGTAGTTTTTTAGTCAATACAATTAATACAGATTATTATATCCTTTTTAACCTACTTCAAAAAGGAGGAGGTTCTCAATTCTTCTGTATATATTTTTTATGTATGTTTAGCGATAATTCTTTAACACAATGTCCGATTTAAATGATTCTTTTTTGCTCGAAAAGGGTACTTCCGGGATGGTCCCATATAAATTTGGTCCATGAGAAAATCCTCAAACTTTTCATTTTTTATGTATGTTTAGCGATAATTCTTTACCACCTTGTCTAATTTCTATAATTATTTTCGTTAGTAAGGGAGTAACTCAGGGGTGGTCCCATATATATTTGGTTAAGATGTAGTGATGGCATCTGCACCATTTTAAAGTCTGTTTTTTAAAAATTCTTTTGATACTTGTTACATAAATTAAAAGTTTAATAATTTGGTGCTTTCTTGATGCGTCGTTTTATGATTTAACTTTGTATTTGTTTAAATTACTGGCAGTTTATTTTATATCATTAAAATAATATTTTGTTAATCCAAAAAAGGCAAACAAAAAAGCCATGTCACATTCAGAGTAATAACAAAAATTAGATATATAAATATAGTATATTATGTACCAACAGACTAAACTTTCACTTTCAATCACTTTTTGTTGTAAAAGACTTCTAAATTTTTTACCAGTGACGTCCGTACCGGGTTTGAACTGAATATTTTTGAACAAAAATAAGGTACGCCACTGCTTTTCCTAAAAACCAAAATTATCTTTAAAATCCTTATTTATTTTGAAGAATATTTGGTTTATAAACGTACTTTCGTACGACGCACCCTTTTCGCGTAAGAAAATAAAAACCAGTTTATTGAAACTGCTTTTGATATTTTGTTGAAATTTGGTAGGAACCCACCATGAGTGGAAACACTTTTTTTTGGGCAAAATTTCACAAAAATATCTAGAGTGATAAGAAACTTATGATAAAATAGTTATTTTTTTCTTGAAACTTTAACACCCAGCGATTTACACCCTTAAGTATCGGCACTCAATTAATAAATACCCTGTATTAATTGATATTACCTTATTCGAACCAATCGTCTATTTTTTCGTTCGTTAAATAAAAAAGTTGCATTTCGGCCGGTCGCCCTTTTTGGCATATTTAAATTAAGATTAGAGTTACATTTCGGCCGGTCAACCTTTTTGGGATAATTAGATTAAGAATACTTAAATAATATCGGCCGTTTGTTTATATATTTTAAACTTGTTAATTTTTTAGCATAATATACAAACAGTTAAAAGAAAAACAAATTAAATAAACTCAAATTCTTTATTACAATATTTTTTAGAAAAAACAATCCAATGATACAATAAAAAATCAATAAATAATACACAGTATGACAACACAATTTTACTCAAATTTAGTAATGTACATGAATTTGTTCAACGCATTTTTTAAGTCAATATTTTTGTCCCTTAAATCATTAATGTTTTTTTAATTCTAATATCAATATCAACGTATTTTTTTAATCTTTTTGGAGTTGGTATATATAGATTTATTTTTTGTAATTTAATTATATTTAAAGCAGCCGCCCCTTTCAATACAGTTATTAACTCGAAAATGTTTGGATGACTTTTCCCAATTTTTTTATTTAATTTACTATGCCATCCTTCCACTGCGTTTGTAGTCCGATGTCTGTGCCCCGAACATATCCAAATATTTTGGATAATTGGATTATCTAACCATTGTGAAGTAAAATAATCATTAAATTTAATAACTAGATCATTCCTAGGTGAAGTTTCCATTATAATCAGCCATCCCTCATCGATATTTTCTTCGGGTAAATGAGCCAGAGCAGCACACATTCTAATATGATTTCGTATTTCACTTTGAATATTTATGAGCATTTATTTAATACTCATGTCTATTATTTTTTGAACATAATTTGGTATTTCTAGTAATAATTATGCATTACCAAGCAATTACTGATAATAAAGTTCAGGTACAAATTGGTTTTCTATTAGAGATAATCACCCTTTAAAATGCCCTTAACACTTCGTCTACAATTATTTCTTAAATTAAACGACTTGAGTGACAGTTTTTGGAAATACATATCTTATTGCGTTTATTGTAGCTACTTCAAAATCCAATTTAGGTAAATACTTTCGGAGAAAAAATTTTAAACTTTGAAACAAGCAAGGACAAAATCTTATATAGGTTTTCTTTTCCTTATTCGGCAAAAGAGCAAAAATGACCGAAATAATAGAAGAACTATCCTCGGTACTTTTTACAATTAAAAAAAAATAATAAAGAACAGCTCTTACATGCTCAGTCTCCAAAAAATACTTCACATATTTTAATAAAGATTCACATACGTTAATAAATATTAACATTTCGTCTTCAACACCGTCTTCTATAACTAAAAAGTTGTCCGCTAATTGTAGTGGCAACACAATTTCAGATCTGTTTCGGTAATGAAACATTTCCAAATATTTTTTGCCTTAAATTGAACGACTTGAATATTTTTTTATAATTAACTCTGCTCCCAAAATTGCCAAACCAAAGCGTAATTGCCACCCTGTACTGTACATTGACCGGCCGAAATGCAGCGTATCCGTTTTACCTGAAACGCATGAAAAGGACAAGCGGCCGAAATGGGACAAAAAGAGGTAGATTTTTCAAAACGGGGATATCACCGTTTTAAATGCAATTAAGGTGTCAACAAAATTATTATGTATTGAAAACATCGCTCCGTATAATACTAAGGAAATCGAAATTTAAAAAAAAAATCGGTAAACTAAATAGTGCTTAATTTATACGTCCCATTATTGCGTAATTGTTCGATATTTCAATTTGTGTTGAGAGACACGCAAAAAAAAGTTTCATCAAAAAGTTATATGGATTTAAATAAAGCATACTTGAAAAATATTTTTGAATATACAGTGTGTTCCGCTTTTGTCTGTCATATAAAAATATATGTTTTTTAAACATTGTTTATTTTATTTCAGTTTTAAAATGATCTAATAATACCTTATTTAATCCTACAATATTTTTGAAAAATATTACAGGTTGTCAATCATTTAATTTGTTAGTGAAATTAAAGTATGATAAATAAAATTATCATAATTTAGGTAGGTTAGCAATGATTTTAAAATAAGATACAAAGCAAACAAATAGTGTTGATACAACTGGTTCATTTTATACAGTGTTTAGAAACGTGTCAGAAATATGGCTTATTTTAAGTTGACCTTACTCAAGTTTTTCAAATGGAACATTATATTTTATTTTAGCATAAGACTATTTACAAAATGACCTATTTAACAACGATACCAGAGCTTATATGATCGATAGCTGTTTTATAATTGGAGATACGAAGCATTTTTAATTCAAAACATGTATGACTATATTTGACAATTATTCTTAAATATACAGGGTAGTTCGTAAATGAGAGGCGTTTTTAAATCAAAACACCCTGTAGGTACTTCAATTAATTAATTTGTGGTATAACATTAAAAATTGAGAAATCTCACGTTCTGACACACCCTATATACATAGAAAATGTAAAAACAATCAAATATGTGTAACTACCTGCTTTAAAAAAGTATAAGTTTGGTCAGTCCCTCGTTTTTGAACCACCCTGTATATTTAGGAATAATTGTTAAATAAGGCCATACAACTTTTATATTAAAAATGTCTGTATTTCCAATAATAAACAGTTATCGATCAATTACGCACATAAACATGTTTTCGACGGATAGGTAAATTTATATAGTAGTTTGTTCAAGAGTGGATTTTGACAATCCAGTCGAGTTGTACAGTATATTTTCTACGACTCAATAACGAAAATCTACAAATATTAAAAATTATTTTAAGTCATTAGGATAAAATACCTAATTTAAACATAATTTATGACTTACTAATTTATAAAATTGAATGTACAAAAAAAAAGAAAAATTAATTTAATTTGTCCCCTCCGAGATTCGAATTCGGGCTTTCCGCTTGGAAGACAAGTGCGCTGATCACACCACCATCTACGCCGGTCAAGTGGTTTGCTTTAATACTCGTAATTGAATTGACTTCATATAGATTTATTTAAATTTACAAATTATTATTTGTAATATTTTTTGATCGAAGAATATGCAACGAAAGGTCAACAACAGTGTTATTTTACATCTAGAAGTAATCGCCCTCACTCGGACAAAGTAGGGTACGGGACGGAGTGGAATGCCGTCATCACCTCGAACCAATCATGACAAAGGTAGACAAAGATGGGGAATATCATGCCGCTATGCATTTTCTTAGGATTAGCCCACTAACCCATATTATTTGCATTATTTTACGGAAGAGGGTATTTTGTTAAGATTTTACTCGAGCGCGCTCAGTTTCTGTTATTAGTGAGGTTTTAAGTGTAAATATCAATATGGCAAGGAGTTACAAAAGAGGAAATAAAAAGCGTCTATACTTAAATGCTTACAGAAAAAAAAAAGGGGCTGCAGCAAATTTACTAAATTGGTAAGATATTATTTTTACTATTAATATTATTATTATTATTTTTACTATTAATATTATTATTTTTTTTATTTTTTAATTTAGTCATCGGCATCAACTACTAAGGGGGCGTCCATTAATTACGTGAGGTGTTCAAGGGGGGGAGGGGATAAAACTAAATCTTTCTAAATCTCTTAGGGGGGAGGGGGGGTTTTCGTAAATCTCACGTAATTTTTTTTCTAGTAGAAAACGGTGTAAAATTGCGTGAAAGTAAAGTTAAATTATAGTAAAAGTATTTCTAGAATAAAATATGGAAAAATCTTATAATTATGTTTATTTACAACCATATATGTAATGTTGTCATTACTAACGTCATTGAAGGTTGGGAAGTGTCACATTACACACCTCTACTTTTTTTTTATAATCCAACACATTTACACCCAAAACACGAATTTTGAAAAATATCACGTGAGATTAGGGAAGGGGGGGAGGGAGTTAAGGAAAATCTTACCAAATCTCGCCAGGGGGGGAGGGGGAGTCAAAAAATCCTCAGAAATACCTCACGTAATTAATGGACGCCCCCTAAGATTATTAGTCTCGGGTTCTGCGTAGGGTTCGTCACTGATTCCAAGCACGACTTTAGGAAAAGCACTGTTAATTAGACTCTAACAGTAAATGGTCAAGTGGGAAATCCTGCCTATGTATTAGGATTATTTTTTAATTAAATTAAGTAAAAATTTTGTCACCGGCAGGATTTGTACCCGATTATTATTAATATATTTTACAAAACTATTTGATTTGTACCTATAAATTGATTAAAATCGGCGATTAATCATTAGATAATACATAAATTATTATAAACTAGCGAAAATTACCGAATTATATTAATTTTGAGAGTGTTCAATGGGATGGCAAAAAATTGATAGAAACATTGATTGAAAATACATTTTATTGAATGATATTTGATCGAAAATATATTTTATCGAATAACATTTGATAGAAGATATATTTTATCGAAAAGACAATAGATCTAAAATTCATTAGAATGAAAGCACAATATATCGAAAATCGGCAGTAAAACTAGTAAAATATAAAAAAATCAAACGACACCATGCAACCGTCCATCTAGTCCCTATTACCGGGAAAACTAAACTAAGCGGCTGTAAATTAGGCCATAATGGCACATTTTTTGATAATTTCAAAACCTGATTTTAGAAATGTTATCTCTACAAAACTGTTAATTTACAAATTAATGTTGTCAGAGCTAAACGATTATTTATCGTTATTGAGACTAAAGCATTGTGATTAATTCGAAATAAATATGTATTTCAGTAAGGTCGAGTTGCCTTTCGATGGGACATTTTAGGTAAATTATTTGAAGTTTTTTCTTTATAAAAAACTTACTAATCTACCTAATCTGAGATTTCGCGATTTGCAAAAAAAAAATTATACAAAAGTGAGAAAATTCAAAAAGAACTTAATTAATTTACCTAACCTGTGCGGCATGGAGCCGTCGAGGATTGCTTCACAAAAAAATAATACACAAAAATGAGAAAAATTAAAAACTTTAAATTTAACTGATTACTCTCGCACAGGTTAGCTTAGTTTTTTTTTTTTATTTTTCTATTTCTTCTGTATTTTTTTGCGAAGCAACCAGCGTTGGCTCTTTGTCGCATTGGTTGGGTAAATTATTTGAATTTTTTTTTTGTTTTTTCTAATTTTTTGTATATTTGGTTTTTCGATCAATTGTTTTCTCTATCAAATCTATTTTCGATCATTTTTCTTTTCGATCAATTGTTATTTGATAAAATGTTTTTTCGATCAAATTTTTTCGATCAATTTTGTGCCACTCGTTCTATTGTAGGTACTTAGAAATTCACCTTTTGCTTATTGGCGATGCCGATGTGGCGTTAAATAGTACCTAATATTTATAAATGCAATCGAATGGAATTTTTTTTTTTGGGGAACTTAAAGGGTCTCGCGCTTTTTTAAGGAAATTAGTTTTTTTTTTGTTGAATATTAGATAAAACCAAATAAAGCTTTAAGTCTTGGTCACAGTAAATTTATTGAAAAGTAATTTCAGTTTTCAATAAATTTATTGTGTGGGACACTAGTGCCACGTTTGTATCTAAGAAGGTAGGATATAAAATATGTAGGAAGTAGGTAAATAAACTTAAAATATTAAATATATAATACAATTCTGTAAATATTATACCTATTGTATTTATATAAAATATTTGAGGATAAAACCCTTTATGGATTATAGGTAAAACTCTTAATCTCATTTAACAGGTATTAATAGTAATTTCCTGGATTTTATTCAAAGGGTTTTACCCAAAATCTCATTAAACAGGTGTTGGCGTCTTTGAATAGATAGGTGAGTTCAGCATTTCTTTATAGTTCTATATATAAAATCGTAGGCTGAGTTACACACCTTTTTAATTTCTATTGAATTTACCGATGACCGTAATGCAGAAAATAAATTGTTCGAATCATTTAAAACGCAATATTGAAAATAACCTAAGATTGCTAGTGAAAAAAACTAATAATGTAGGACCTGTTCCAGTAGCAGGCAGAAAAATGTTGGAACGGAACATTTGCAGAATAGAAGCTGCAATAAGACAAGCTATAAGATATAGAAAAAATGAACTCGATATCGCGTTTCAAGACAAAATAAAAAGAATATAAACAAAGATGTTTTAAACACACCAAAACATGTTTTCGGTGATCACACAAATTGTGACCAATATTTTTGTTCTGGCAATAACCCATCAGACAATACAATAATTAACACTTTAAAAGAAAGTGGACTTTGGATTCATATTTGTAAAGAATTACAAAACTTTGCAGACCAAAGCTACAGCCTTATTTATGACGTCAGCACAAATATCGCAGAAAATTTTAATGCTGTCGTTGCAAAGTACATAGGTGGGAAGCGTATATCCTACTGTTCCAGAGGGTCTTACAATGCAAGATGGCATGCTGGTGTTAAAGGTGTTAATGACGGAAGAACTTTACATGAAATGTTGCAAAATAAGTTGACAGGGAAGCCAACTGGAACTTACACAATGAAATATATAAAAAAAAAGATCAAAGAAAATGTGAAGACGGTAAAGAGACTAAAAACCTACAAGAAGCATGAAAAAAGATCAAAAAAGGGCAATAAAGAAGAATTAGACTATGGATGTTCTAATATTTCCTATATTTCGCTGTTAGAATTGGAAGAAAAAATGCATGAGTTTTTGAAGAAACTAGATAAAACACAATCAGAAATAAACGATTTAGAAAAAGCTACGATAGAACAAAATTGTGCACTTTGGTATGCTGAACGAAGAATGCGACTAACAGCTTCATGGCATGGAGCAATAAACAAAATGCGAGAAGACACAAATTGCGAAAATAATGTCATAAACATATTATACAAACCTTTTAAGGGAAATACAGCCACCAAGTATGGGAAATCCAATGAAGATGTAGCAACAAAAACTGTGGCTTAGAGTATTGGGAACGACATTAAAAAGTGTGGTCTTTTTATTGATAAAACCTTGCCTTTTATTGCCTCAAGTCCGGATGGCCTAATAGATGAAGATGATCTATTAGAAATAAAATGTCCGTATAATAGTAAAGATTATACGCTACAAGAGGGAATAGAAAAAGGGCTCATAAAATTTGCAGTAATTAAACCTGATGGAGTTATGGAATTGAAAAAAAATAATAACTGTTACTTTCAAGTACAAAGGAGGTTTACGACATCACCCAAGGATTCACATTCCTAAGTATTGCCACTCAATTAATAAACACCCTGTATAATTATATTCCTACAATATATATTTATTTTTAAATATATAATTACGCACTTACAAATATATTGTGGGCGTCTATTTTTTGCAAATTCGTGATAACTGAAGCGAGTCCAGTATAGATTATATTTTATTAAAACAAAAAATTAACAAGGTCCGTAACTACGGTCAATTCAATAATAATAAACGTTTTAATTTTTATTTTATTTTTCACTCCCTAATAAATATTGAAAAATATATTAAAATCTACTTTTTTAAAAACTATATATTTGGAATTAGTCGATTTTTTTTGTACGCCCACGTTATATTTATTTTGAGCTGCACGGTCCCGTATAAATATTTGCAAATTGTGGCCTACGCCACGTAGACTAGTGCGGCTCTGGCTTCAAAAGTATAACAAGCGCAGGTATGGGTAGGCGGGACATTGTTATCTCCTAAACCTCCCTTGCCGCACTACACTTCCGAGGTAAGATTTTCATTTCGTACATGCCGAATTGGCGAACGTAAACCTTAAGACCACAGTACCACCCCCAATATTCGTAACATGAACTAATTTTGATAGATGTCATTTATGTGTCATAAATTAAGAATCCTTTTGTTCAGCAGATGGAGCAATATTCCATATTTAATAGTTCTTTTGTTCAACAGATGGCGTAATAATTTTATTAGTTCTAAATGGTAACTGTTATAAAATACCTAACAAATTCATCACCCCTAGCTACTACGCGATAATAACTAAACGAGTTCTTGACCTTGACAAATATTTTCGATGAAACAGGTATAAAAATAAAACTTTTGCATTAGATTCGGCACGTCGGTATATTTATTTAGTAGCAGCGTTGGGTTTATTAGTACAATTGTACTAGATTCAGTACATTTCAACCATTCATAAATGCTAGTACCACAAAAGACAAAAGTATCTAAATCTAGTACATTTTAAATATTTCGCTGGATCTTCTAGAATAATGTATTCTATGATTTCCAATTTCTATGCTAGACAGTAGATACTTCTGATACTCCCAATGCGATACTTTATACCAGGGAGGCTATTTTCAAACTCGAGAAAAGTCATTCCTCTCAAGAGAAATGTCATAATATGTCAACGTAAAACAGTATTTTTAGGGCCCTTGGGGCCAGTGTGAACTCACAGATTGTTTCTCTTGGTTTATTTAGAGGGAATACAAATTCTCGTAAGAATTTTAATCCTCGAGGCCTTTAAAACAGCGTTTCCACATTGACGTACGACATTTCTGATGAGAATCTTGAGAGAAATGAGTGCTCCCATACTTTGAAAATAATGGGTAAGAGATAAGGGAGTATGAGTCTTCATATAAGGGACATAAATATAAGATACGCTCCTAAGCATATGCTTAACAACCACCAGCTCGAACGCAGTTAACATCTGGCCCACTATGTGTCGCTATCATCGATATCAAACAAATAACCCAGCGGGAAATTTAAAAACCTGATAAATATCGACTACACTTTCATGTTCTAGTAAATAAATTTAAACATTGTTAATTACGGTAAATTATTTATTAAAAAGAATACTACACTTACAGTCTATTATAGATTAATTATTGTAAATCTATTGACATAACAAATATTTTTTAATTTTTACCCTTATTTTATTTGTTTTTCTATAAAAAATAAGTGTTTGTTTTTATTTTTAAATTTTATTATTTAACCATATAAAAATATATTTTTGTTTTACGTATTTTAATTTATATTTTTTTGTTTAAAATAAAGTTTATTTTGGTTTCTTTTTAAATTTTTTATTTACCAACGTAAGAATATATTTTTGTTATACCCATTTTATTTATTTTTTGGTTTAAAATGAGTTTGTGTTCTCATTTGAAATTTATCGCCAAATCTAGTACGTTCTGGTACAATCACGATCTGAATTTCAGTACAAGCTGTTGCTACTAAAAACCCAACGCTGTTTAGTAGTTCATTCTTGTGTCCAATCAACAAAGGACAACGGTCTTCGTATCATTACGTAGGGACCACTTATACTATACATAGTGTTTCGTTAAGAATGGGATATAGAACAACTGACGATTCTCTGATTAAAAATAAGACAACTAAACAAATCATGCTTAGATAAAATGTTTCTTGGTACCGAGTTAAGGTGTTAAAATCCAAAAAATATTTATTGCTTTATTTTTTTTATTACTCACAACAATTTTACTAAATTTGGCAAACGTTTTTGGTGTCAAATTATCCACCTATCAGCAAAAAAATAAGTTACCTTAATTAACTTTTCCAGTGGCGTACAGCATTCGTACGTAATACCGCATACCTCTTAAATTTTACGTCACTATCCAAAATGTTATTTGGACATAAAATTTTAAATTTTTTGATGTTTTTAAAATAAATAATGTACTCTTAGAAATTAAATAAAAAAAAAATCGAAATTTAAAAACTACAGAATTTTCTAATATGTGCGAATATCTCAAAAACTAACTCAACTTTATTTAAAAAACATCAAAAGTGGACGTGGACTAAAATTTAGAAGGAAAAAGATGTTACTGGCCCATGACGTACGCCACTGGCAAAGCTTATTTAACTTATTTTTTGCTGATAGATGTATTTTATTACACCAATAACGTTTGCCGAATTTAGTAAAATTAAACTGAGTAATAAAAAAATTGTAGCTATTTATAATTTTTGATTTTCAACTTTAAAACTCTGTTTTTCGGAAACAAGTAATGTTTTACCTACGGATGTTTCGTTTAATCGGCTTATTTCTAATCAATTAATCTTCAGTTGCTCCCATTCTTAATGGAATACCATGTATATACCGAAAGGTCTTACAGCCAAAGAACCAAATAAAAAAAGAAAAATGTACCTTATTTACCAACAATACTTTATTTAGATCTGCATCAGTAAAAAATATTTTCAAAAAATTTAATCTCATTTATATGTAAGTTGGCGTCATCGGCATACGGAAAACCTTTTTAAGAATTAAAAAAAAAAAACTTATTTTTCATAAACAATTGCATGGTCTATTAATTTTAGAAAAAAAGTTACTTTACATAAAAAGTTATGCATGGTCTAAAACCTAAATTTCAATTATCTGATATCAAATTTTATCAGTCGTATACAGGGTTTGTCGAAAATAAAGGTATTTTATCTTGAGAGCAAAATTATATTTTTTGACAAACCTTGTAAAACCGACTGATAAAATTTGCTATCTGGTGGTTGCATTTTCTGTTAGACCATGCATAAATTTTTATGAAGAATAACTTTTTTTCGTAAAATAAATAATAAAAAAGTTTTCCATTTGTTATCAACTTACATAGACCTACTGTGTGTATGCAACTTATGACATATTGCTGAGATAATGTTTTTGTAAGAAAAAAGAAATTAATCATAAAATTTTACTTCATTTGTAGAGTCGTAATTTATGTTTTCATATTTCTACTTTTTTTGTCAATTTAGAATTCCAGTACTATTTTCAATTATAAATAAAAATTACGTATTTTAGATTAATCAATAAGAAAAATAAGCATTTTTGAAATATTAATAACTAAATACAAATTAAACAACAAATTAATAAAAAAGCATTTAAAACACGTTGACTGCCGAAGCAAATGTTGTGGTTGGGTCTTAGTAAACTACAATATCTAATAGACGCATGAATAAAATATATAAACGCGGCGCGAGATTAAATTATTACAAACATAGGTCGCGTGCATATATTGTGAATAATATATTCAGGTTGTCCCATTAGTGCATAATTGTTCAATATTTTAATTTGTGTTGTAAACACGTATACAATTTGTAAATAAAAGTTATATGCATTTTAAAAATAGGTATTTTAAAGATATTTTTAGACATACAGGGTTTTGCGTTTTTGTCTGACAAATAAAACGGTATATTTTTTAAAAAGAAATCCCTGTATTTTACTTCAGTTTTTGAATGCTTTGGTAATGCTGTATTTAACCCTAGAATTTTATTAACAAATATTGCAGGGTTGCCAATAAATTAATTTTTTTTATGAAATTAGAGAATGATTCAGACCCCAAATTAAATTATCATTATTTAGGTAGGTTTAAAATAATTTCAATTTTTTTTTAAATGTAGTAATAAGATAGTAAGCTAACGAATAGTGGTAATAGAACTGGATTATTTTGTACAGTGTGTTTTGAAAAACAAGTCTTAAATATGGCTAATTCCAAGTTAAATTTATTTAATTTTTTTCAAATGCCACACCCTGTATATTATTTAAGCATTCAATTCCTTATAAATTAACATATCCAACGATATCAATAACACATATACAGGGTGTCCCATGAGTGCGTAATTGGTCGATAGCAGTTTTATAATAGGAAATACGAAAAAATTAATATAAAAGTTGTATGACCATAATTAACAGTTATTTATAAATATACAGGATAATCCATAAACGATTGTCTGACCAAACCTATACATTTTTAAAGTAAAACTTGACTGTTTTCACATCGTTTCAATAATTTCAATTTCATTCATTTGCTATGTTGTATATAGGATGTGTGAAAATGGTCACGATTTTCTTAATTTTCTAAATGGAACACCTTGTATGTTATGCCACCAATTAATATAATATTCCATTGAAAAAAATTTAAGCATATGTAACCTCGCGTGTTGACACACTCTATATAGAACATAGCAAATGAATAAAGTCAATTAAAATTATTTGACGACGTGAAAACAATCAAATATGTATAACTACCTGCAGGGTGTTTTGATTTAAAAATGTATAGGTTTGGTCAACATCTCGTTTATGGACCACCCTGTATATATAGGAATAATTTTTAATATGGTCATATAACTTTTATATTATTTTTTTTTCTTATTTCTAATAATAAAACAGCTATCGATCAATTACGCACTGATGAGACACTCTGTATATATGTTATTCTCTAACATGTTGGTATCGTTGGATATGCAAATTTATAAGGAATTGTATGCTAAAATATTATATCAAATGCTGCCTTTGAAAAATTGAGTAATTTGACTTAAAAGTAACCATTTTAAGACATGTTTCAAAACACTCGCTATAAAAGAATCCAGCACTATCACTACTATTCGTTATCTTAATGTGCTATAAGTCAGTATATTAAACAATTTTGAATTATGATAATTTAATTTAGGGTCTGCATTATTTTCTAATTTTATAAAAATTTAATTGCTTGGCAGACCTGTAATATTTTTTTAAATTATTCTAAGGTTGAATACAGTATTACCGAACCATTCTAAAATTGAAATAAAATACATGTTCTATTTTAAAAATATACCAAGCAAAAATGTAGCACCCTGTATATATCTAAAAATATTTTTAAAATATGTATTTTTTAAATCCATATAACTTTTTTTTTAAACATGTTTGCGTGTCTTTAACATAAATTAAAATATTGAACAATTACGCACTAATAGGACATACACATGGGTACATACACATAGCAGTCAACGTGTTAACTCAGAAATAAGATTCCTTATAAAGATAAAATAACATTCAGGAGAAAAAAGCAAAGACCGCCAATATTACGTGCGTATCATACAATGATGCCAGGTCATTCGGATTTAATTTACATCGGAATGCAATAAAGTTCCTTCCCTTTCCTGCATTTCACTATTGTATATTTCACCCACTTTAAAATCAAATTCGTCCTAGAAAGAATTGTGAAATTATCGTATAAATCGATAATCTGGCAACGTGGTCAACACTTGTTCATACACAGGCAAAATCAATCGATAATTTGGAACCAAACGAGACAAATATATATGAAAAGCACGAAACAATAAAAGACGGCATACACCTGTATCACTGTTTCAAAAATTGGTACCTCTAAACAATCATTTACCTATTAAAACCATCTCTAAAGTAGAATAGCTATACTGTTTTTTACGGTGACATCTTCTTAAAAATAGATGAACTACATGAACTGTACACAATTACAGGAATTCATAGAAAATCTCTAATTTGACAAATAAATTTATCAAATATTTGTTAATCGTATTTCAAGTTAGATTTGAAAAATACGCAATAAAATTTAGAAATATTTTGGCGGGATACTTGGAAAAATATGTAGAATGAAATCTCCTACTTTTTAGCCTCTGGTTTTAAAATCACTTTTTATGATTTTTTTTTAAATTCAGTGTATAAACAGGACAAATAAAAAATAGGAGATTTCATTCTCCAAACCTTATACTTTAAGCTGGTAGAAGATTTATTTTAATTCATTTAGCGGGATTTAAATGCAATCGGAAATGGTGAACCCTTGCTTCTTATATGAGAAATACAGTGATACTGCGGCCTTAATGTCAATAATTAAAAAATACACTGCTTATGTTTTCGTGTTAGGCATACGACTAGTAACAAGTTAATAAACTGGCAACAGCCAGTCATCAACAAGAATTACAAGATATTGTTTGTAATGGGATATTAGCCAAACTGAGAGCATAGCGATAGCGGGTTATCGTACTTGCCACATGTTCGCTGTAAAAGCACGGCTATATCTAATACAAAATAATAAGTACTGTATATTGAAATTAGTTTGACAGAATTGTCACTTAAGTATTAAAAATTTTGAAAATAATAATAGTTGGGTGTCCAAAATATGAACTGTGATTTGTGGATTTAATTTTTTTGCAGTGTTCTCACTACCTAGAATGGATATAAAATATTCGTTCAGTTGAACGCAATAGTATAATTTTTCGTTTTGTAGTCTGTTCGTAGATAAGCTAATATCCATGGGGTGTAGAAAAAATACTTTTATGCTATATTAATATATAGGGTGTTGCATTTGAAAAATGTGCTTAAATTGAACTTAACATTAGTCATATTTAAGACCTATTTCAAAACACTATACAAATTGAACCGGTTCTATCACCACTATTCGTTAGCTGGGTATCTTATAAGATTGTATTTTAAACAATTTTAAAATCATTGTTAACCTATCTACATTATGATAATTTATTTTGGGGTCTGTACCTAATTTCACAAAAAAATAATTGTCGAGTTAAATACAGTATTACCAGACCATTTTAAAAATGAAATAAAGTACAGGGTATTCTAGTAAAAAATATATTGTTTCATTTACCATCGAAAACGTAACATCTTGTATATTTAAAAATATTTGTAAAATATCTTTTTCAAATACATATACTTTTACTAAAAACTTGTTTGCGTGTCTAGCACAAATTGAAATATAGAGCAATAAGTAATAATGGGACCAACATTTTTTTTTTTTTTAAGGAAATGTAAGTTATATTCATTAAAATAAAAAAATTAAAATGGATAATTAAGGTTATAATTAATTTTCAGTAATTCCACTTATTAACAAAATAAGTTTTATGAAATAAAAATAAGTTTCAAGGAATAAATATTGGAAGATTTTGTTAGTATTTTATAGAATAATTATGAAGTCCAGAATTCTCATTTGATATAATATATTATCATAGTTTAACATAACTGTTATGTTAGACCGTAACCATTGAGTAAACGAATATAACAAGAGAAGCAACGCTTATGCACCGACCGTACCTTGCAATGGTTCTGACAAATAGATGGCGAATACAGTCACTTGGTTCTCAGAATCTCAGTCGACTGCTTATCATCATTCAGTGAAGAGCTCTGGGCGATCGATTTTGGCGGTTATTTACAAGATTTTGTTAGTTTTGATTTTCATAATTTGTGACAATGAACGTTACGGCAACTCATAAGTGCGTTTTGTTGGTTGTTCTAATAGCAGTAGAACGAATGCTGCTTATTTTAGTAACTGGACAATGAAGGAATATTGTATTCGTAGCTGCGATAAAATAATTGTAACATGATACATACAATTAGATAGTTTATATTAACTGTAATACGATTCTCGGAGACGTGGGCAAAAAATTGAAATATTGTAATATTAATATTTCGAATATTTAAATGAGACTTCAAATTCCAAAATATTCTCCTGCAGGTACCCCTGATCATGGGCTACAATTTAACAATGCGTTCATATACTTATACTCCTGGCCAAAATTAACGTAACAATGTGATTGTCTGGTTTAGTGAATTGTTGCCTTTTATACAGGTGCATATACAAGAAGTTTAAAAAAAAACCTTGCATAAATGATATAGCTGATAGAACTTTAAAAAATAAGTAGAACTTGCTTTATAAACATATCCGAAGATCCTCCATTTTTGTATTACCGGGCGTAAAATAAAAAATTTAATTAAAACAACTGTACGACAATACTTAAATTTGAATTTTAGTTGTATTTTTGAATTTAGCAATGTTTTTAGGTTCACAAAGGATTATTGTCTCACTTCTTTAATGTGAATATTTTTCGAGATATTAAATGCCCATGTCCATACATAAAAACGCTATTTAATTAATGAAAATGAGATATAAAAATACTGAAAACCTGTACTCTGTACGAATATCTCTAAAAATATACATACAACCGAAATTGAAATTCAAGCAGTGTATTACAAAATAATAATGATTTAAGTTTTAATTTAAGCGTAACGTACAAATCCTAGGTTTTATTGCATTATTTTTATTACGCCCTGTATACGTAGTTCCAAAAGTTTGGTTTTTTAAAAAGAACACAATTTATTTAACTTAAATAGAAAACCCAGTAATGTTTATTTTAAGGAAGGAGGCAATGATGCGTATCTACTATTTAAAATATATTGTAAACTGTCTCATAATCCTAATAATGTACTTTAACAACGTATTGGAATTTTTAATCCTATTTAGGTAAAAAGAATCAATAAAGATCTTTATTTTTTTAAGAAAACATTCATTTATTGTGTTTAGGCATTTAGAAGATAATTGTTATTAAAATACCATTATTGGTTGTTCTTCCCACTAAAAACCGATTAAATGCAATTAAAGGATTTAGGTTTATTAACAATTTAACTCCAGGTAAACATACTAATCGTATTTAATTCCGGTCATATTTAAAAGAGATATATATGTATATATTTTACACTTATTCGCCTATCCAAGCAAAAAAATAATAGATTAGGATTTTTTTTATTATAGGTAGCTAATTATTGTTTATCACAAAAAATTTAAAATATTTACCTGCCACACAATTTCATGCATTGTCATTGTCATTTTTCTATTTAACTCTTCCTTTTAAAATTTATTTTGAATATCCTGTATATCGAAAACTAAACTTTTTGTAGGTATTTATTTCTATTAGTTCTATTTATTATTGTTAAGGTCCTACTACAAAAAAATAATTGAACACTCAGTATTAATTTCTTTAATTTAACATTTCCTAATACTTAAACAACTTCCTAATACTCCAGGGGAAATTGCAACGCAAACCTTTTTAGACTCATGGTAACAAAATCTATGAATTCATTATCATTTCCTTTTTTTTTTTATTTTAGTAGATGTGTCGTAGAAAAAATATATTTTTAAAAATATATCTGTTAATCTCGCGAACTGTTCTTCCACATTAAAAAAAAATGTTATTTTCGTCACTTTTAATATACATTTAAATGTGTTGTTTCAAAAAATTCTTTAACTAAGCAACCTAGGCGCCTTTATGAAAGGAAGCGCAAAATTAGTGATGCCGCGAGACAAAACGAGACGAGAGAGTGGCCTTTCTCGTCTCGTAGGGCGAGAGAAAACTGTTCTCTCGTCTGAGCAAGAAGGCGCTTGTCTCGCTCGAGAGAGCTTTTCTCTCGTCTCGGCGAGAAGGCGCTTCTCTCGCTTGAGAGAGACTTTCTCTCGTCTTGTCTCGTTTCTTTCGTGATAAAACAATATCAAATTTAAATTTGAAAAAGACGAAACATGAAAAAACGGTAAAATTTGTAAGACAAAAACAAAGTAATTTGCGCATTAGTACCTAAATTTGGCAATAAGAAACACTTATGACTCTCTGTCTGTCCGTCGGTCACAGTCGTTTTACAATTTAAATTTGAAGTAATAAGTGGCCCAGATTAAGTCAGTTGGGGAGGGGGGAAGAGGTTCAATTGGAGCAATCCTGCGATGTCAAATAAAAGCATTTTGTAGTATGTTTTCAAAATGCAAGAAGATATAGACATAAAACAAAAACGATGTGAAATTAGAGAAACATTATAATATTTTTGTTATAATGAGATGCACTTTACTTGAGACGGAAAATAGAAGGTGTTACTATCTCTAAATTTTCTAATGGAAAGCTAAGTCATGTACTACCTCATTTGAAAGATATTTTGATTATATTTATGTCCAAGCAAACACTTTTATTTTTTTTTGTTTTTACAAAAAAAAAATCATTCTTGATAATCATCGTGTGCCGCAATAATCCTAGAAATGTTAGATAATGTTAGATGATAATTTTTTAATAACCTCTTTTTTGTCAAGAGGTTATGAAAAATTTAATACGTCAAGTGGTTTTTATATCACCTTTGATATTCTTGATTTATTTGTTTTAGTAAATACGAGAAGCGTTTTCTTAGTAATAAACAATAATTGTTAATACGAGAGTTATCAAGAATGTAACTTATTAGTAAAGGCACATGTCTGTATAAGAACAAAGTACCAGCTACAAAAAATTGACATTTGTGCAGTGTTAAATCCCTCTAACGGTAAAAAAATACTTAAATTTATAAAAGATACTGACATTTACTGTATACTAGCCAAAATGTTTTATTATTGATTTTTATTGACTTTTTTTAGCTAAAGTAATAAAAATATATAATAATAATAATTTTTTTCACTTGTTTTAAAATTAAAATTAACATATATATTTCTTAACTACGAACTCTATTAAAAATTGTATTGTCAGTATACGCAAATATCGTCCGTTAGTTCATAAAATAGTTGGCGTTGCTGTCACGCACGGAGTGAATAATGAATGAAAATAGGCTGACTGAAAAATAAATTATGTTTTCCGTTATCGATGTTTTTAGTAGAGAAAAAAGAAATTTAAAATTTGCGTTTTCCTAGTATTTTTTATGTTTTTGTTTTTTATAAATTTTTATTTTTAATATTATTATGTTCATATTTTTCTTTTATATCACACTTTCTGTGTTTTTTTAATGTGCTTTAAGTTTCTTGTTTTTTTTTTTAATTTTAGTTTTTGTCTTTTTTGTTTGGTTATTTTATTTATTAGAGACTTGTTATGACAACTTAAGTATCAGTTCTGTCAAATGGGTCAGTGATATTGTCAGGGTTACTACTAAAGTTCCACTAATTTTGTTCTGTTTGAAACAATGGAACAAACATTTTCTTATGATTCATTCAATCGGTGTTCTCGAATTGAGGACCACTACCTGCACAGACCAAATAAGTGCACCGAATTGCGGACCGTACTAAGGATTAGGGATTAAGGTGGTAATGAGGGTTCATTGCGTTAACTAGATTACTGAGAGAGATTTTTGTACCTGGAAATATGACACGAATTGAGGAACAAACTTCTCAATAATTGAAGTATCTTATCACTATACCCATTTATAATATTATTTGTCTTCTGATGGATTTGCAAAATTTGAAGAAAAGTACGAATTCAGATAAAAATAGATATTTATTGCACAATTTACAATTTATAATTAATTTTTTAAACATATACATATTATTTACATTTAATACACTTTATGATAATTTGATGCGAATTTTACAAAATCTATTCGTTTTATAGAACCATTTTTATATTCTAACATTTTTGAAGTTAACATATTTAATCTTCGTCTAACAATTTTGTTGTTATATTTAACAGACTCCTTAAGGCTGTTAATACGAATATAAGTATCTGTTTGAAAATTGTTCAACACATTTACAAATAAATACAATGAAGGGTGCATTGAATAGAAATTTGAATTAAATCTAGAATGAAAGGACTCGCATGCATTGGTAGAATTTTCTGTAGTTACAACAGCTTCAGCCCAAATTGTTGGTGGAAATAAAGAATTTTCTTCAATATAATTCTTTACTAAATAGTCAGCTAAATTTACCACTGCTTTATGCATATGATCGGGCTGAAATTCAGCCAAATCCAAAGCAAAACATTCTCCAACTTCTTCGGGTTTTAAAAAAGACAATCCAAAAAGATACCTCATCCATTTTCCAGTTGCACTTTTTTCATCTTGGTATTCTTTAGCCAATCCCAAACTCTGTATTTTTCTGTACCAAGCTTGGCCAAGATGAAACCTACATCCAATGATCTTTGTGGTGGGCCATTGCGCAGAAATTGCTTTGTGAATAGCTAGTTCATAATCAGCTACAATAATTTTTGGAACAAATATTAAATTAGCATTACAACACTTTTCTTTAAGAATAACGAAAAGTCTTTCGTATGTTAAACGAAGTTTATTCGGTAATAAACAAAAAGCTACTGGTATATAATGGCCGTTTTCTACGATATGAAGTGTGAACAACTGTAAAAAATGTTTCGTACAATATCGAAATGTTCCATCAAGATACACTTTGTCACTACTACACAAAAATTTTAAATTAGTATAGCACGAAAATACTACAATATTGTTAATATTATCAGTGGCCAAGAGAAATGGTTCATTTTTAATTGTTGTTAAATGTAATGTTGGTAAAATATCGAAAACATCTGATACATTGCTTGGTAAACGTGCTTGGACTTGACGTCTTTTGTAATACATATTATTTCTTATGTATGTAATGTCTTTTCTTGTCAAAGCGTCCATTGTATCACTGTTTTCCCTTAAAACAGAGTGTATGATTTTCGATGGCCGTTCTGTGATATCTTCTACAGCTTTCCGTTTGCTTGCTACACTCAAAATTTGTCTATTTAATTTCTTTATGTCATTTTCATGATTGTGCACTGTTTCTTTTCGAGAAATTATATTATCTGAACCTAGCGTAAATACTTTTGCGTTACATTTACTTACAGTACAAGTCCAAAACTTTTCACCACTTTTAAGAACCTTTTTTTCACGAAACTTATAATCATCCCACACAAGTAACGACTTTCCCTTTTCACTTAAGATCATTTTAATTTCACTCATTTTTACAAGACTGCTCAAAATAAACTAAACACAAAACACTCACTTCAAATATATATTAGAATTTCGAAAGTAAAGTAATAAAATGCTCGTTAACGCAATGAATCATCATTACAACCTTAATCCCTAATCCGCAATTCGGTGCACTTACTATAATTATTTCTCAGAAGCCTGGTCCTCAATTCGTGTCATATTTTCAGGTACAAAAATAAACCCTTCTTAATATTTTCATTTTGGTTCTCAATTCGTGTCTGCCCCATTCAATTATTCTGTGATGTCCTGACTTATTTCCGGTTTTTCCGGAAATATCGAAAATCTAATTTTTTTATTGTTAAATGGAAACCCTCTCTTTTATTGTAAATTTAAAATTTTTTGTATAATAATCATGTATTGAAAATTTTCTGTCAGCTGTCAAAATCTGCCATATTGGATAATATTTTTTCTAAACATGTCACTATTAATTCGTTTATGAAAAAAAATATAGGAATGTACGATCTTTATAAAATCTTTGTAAGCTTTAAAATTCCCATTGAAACCCATTTATCGTATACCAGTGGCACATCTAAGCATTTTTATTATTAGCAAACCGTTTAATAATTCTATCCGCTTTTATCTTCGTTGTTAATTGAGATATTGGAATGAAAACTCTTTTGTTTAAAAGCTTGGAACAAATACTGTCATATACTGGATTCAATTGGTGTGTGACGTCATGGCTTACTTCTGGTTTTTCGGAAATAACAGAAAATCTCAATTTATGTTACAGAAAATTTTCAATACAACCCCAAAAATGTCCCAGAAATTTAAATTTTCAATAAAAAAATGGTTTTCATTTAAAAATAAAAAATAAATTGCGATTTTCTGTTATTTCTGGAAAAGCTGTAAGTAAGCCATGACGTCACAGAAAAATTAAATCCATCATAAGAAAATTTTCTTTTATTTTTCATTTCCTATGTTTTCCAACAAATAAACATTCTGAATTTTTTTCAAAACTTTGCCCCCCCCCCCTATGGAATTGTGTAACGACGCCCATGTTTATAAGGTATTATACCTCCGGTAATGATCCTTTGAGGTTGAAGCGGTAAATAAAAAAAAATTTAACCTACTTTATGAATTTATTTAATATAATTTCTGTAAAATCATAAAAACCTAAATCAGTTTTTTTAACGTAAAAATATAGAAAATATCTTTTAAATGAGATATCACATGACCCTACTTTCCATTAGAAAATTTAAAGCTAGTTAACTCCTCTATCTTACTTATCTCAAGTAAAGTGCATCTCGTTATAACAAAAATATTATATCTCTTTTGTTTTGTCATTATCCTTTTTTATTAAGAAGTTAAAATAGAGTAGGGTACAATTTTCATCCTTACTGTATATAATACATTCGTTTGTATTACCTTTTCTTTGACAGTTTTTCGAAAAACAGCTTAAAAATGTTCAACTTATCTTCAAAAGTAACCTCAGAAAAGCAGAATGGGTTAAATATAAGAAATTATTGTATACATTTAAAATAAATGAAAAGAGAAATATTTTTTCTTATAAATCACTATTTATAAAATCCTAATAACACAAGTATCATTTTTTAACATTTAATATATATGTTTCGACATTGAAAATGGAAAATGGAAAATGGCCGAACAAGATAAAAAACAATTATTGCTTCGGTCTGAGTTCCCAAAACCACATCGAAAAGTAATCATTTTGTCATCATCAAAATAAAAAAAAATCAATTCATATATACAATCTACTTCAGTTGGACTCATATGGAAAACTCTTTTATTATTGGTTTTGTGAAAAAAGTTATTGTTGATGAAAAGTTCTGCATGGTCCAAAACCTATAATACAATCATCAGATATCAATTTTGTTAAGACGTATAGGAGTTCGACAAAGAATATAAATTTCTTTATTTTTAAAGTCCTTTATTTTTCACAATACGGAAGAATGTTATAAGGTAAAGTTATTTTGAATTAAAAGTTATATTCAAATATGCAATTACAGCCAGTTAGTATGAAAATTCAGGTTTGGTGTTTATTTACGTTTTACATTATAAATTAATTGTGGTTATAAATTTCAATACTGAATTTATCTCTCTTATCTGTTAAAATATGATATCTGATGATTATATTACATATTTTGGACCATGCAAAACTTTTTATCAAGAATAAATTTTTTTCACGAAACCAATTAAAAAAAGTTTTGCATATGAGTCCAACTTAAGTAGACACACTGTATACATATCTATTTTTTAAAGTTTTTAAAAAATCCAGTACCTAACGATGTTTTGTTCTAAATTTTTAATATCCCTTTCTCCAATTTTTATTCTGATTAATTTGGGAATTTAGGAATGAAACACATTTTTGTTTTATTTTTGATTATAAAAGAATTTTACAAATTGTTATTGTTTAATTTTCAGTTCAAAACATGAAGTTTCTTTTCATTTTGATAGGTTTACGTACACGACTGAAACACAGTGTCTGTAAATTTAATTTTCTGCAAATTTTCCCATTATAAATTAATTAAAAATTATATTTGTTGTTTTTGTTTAATTTTTAGTTGTACTTTCTTTATAAACTAATATTTGGTATATATCTCCAGTTTCTTTTCAGTTTATGTTTACGTCTAAGAATAAAAGTCCCTGTAAATAATTTAATTTGTTTTTTTTTTAATAAAATATTTGTTGGTAACATGTTTTTTTATTAAAAAGTGGATTTATTTTACATTTTAAAATTACCTATGCACATAAATAGTAGTTGATAAATTAATTCAATGAAACTTGACATTTTTTAATATTGTTTTAGAAATAGTAAATAATTATATAATTTATTGCAGATCACTTCATATTTTAGATGCATTACTACAATTATTAGAAATAACATTGATGTTCTCCGTTTATTATTTACTTAGGTAGGTAATATAAAACTCTTTATTTAATCTAGTTATTTATTATTTAATTTTTAAATTCTGAATAATAAAATTTAACAAAAGCATAAATATATAAACTGTGCGATAATTCAATATTTCTTAAAGAAATCACAATTTGCCTGTGTGTACCTACTGTGAAATAAAAATCTACAATCCAATAATTGTCGCCACTGTACGGACGCCGGGTTTGTTGGCAGAGAGGTGCGGTATTCGCCATGAAAGAGACTTCCGATGAGAGAGCAGTAGGGTACGCGTTTTAACACAACCATTGCTTCTCTTGTTATATTCTTTTACTCAATGCCGTAACTGATCTAATATAAAATAAACATTTGTTAAATAGGTAGGTCATAATAGAAAATAAATTAGTTTTAGTTTTTAAAAAATTAAAATTTTACTTTTTTGGAACAAAAAAAAAGGCAAAGGATTGTCTAATGGAACGTTAAAAAAAATAAAAAATATTCTTTTAAAAATTTGTATAAAATAAATAACATACTGTTAAAAACTTTTAAATAAAAATAGTCCATTTAGCCAATAAGACCGTATCCGCAGTTCGGGTTGGGAATTAAATTCCTTTTTTATTACCTTTATACTTGTCACACGCGTGCCCGTAGTTTGAGTGTGACAGAAAAATGGTTGTTGCTCAGTTTTTCCAGATCGCTATCGCTGCAGTGAGAATACACAAATAGTACGTATTGTTCACAGTCATATAGTTACCTTATAGTAAAAAAATATAGTTGCAAAATATACAAAGAGTGCACATGCTACATACTTCTTTTTTTACACTAGCAATTTACCTCTTATTCAATAATATTCTTGTGTTGAATACACTAGTAGTAGGTTACTCTTAAACTAAAATAAAATACAGTGTGTTCTATTAATAAAAGCCTGACAGGTTTTAATGGTGATGTATATTTCTTATAAGGTATTCTGTGAGTATGTAAATATTCTCATAACTATTCTCCGATACTTAAATTGTTTGTCAAATCGTTGTTACTTTGTCTTCCTCAATTTATTTTTTTATTGTTATATTCTTTGACAGTGACAATATTGTAAATTGTATTTGTGTTTTTTTCAGGAAGATACATCAATCGATTACAACCGGCAACGGAAAGGGGCTGATGTCGCCAAAATTGTGAAACTGAATTACATCTTCGATTTCTACTTTCTATCTACTCCACTTGAAAAATAAAGTATTATCTTCATTATGAAGGTAAGTTTTTGACATGTTACATAATATTTTATTTACCAAGTACCCATTTTATGTAGGTATTTAAATACCGCCGGGAACCAATTCAGAGATACGAAAAAATGCGCTAACCAAATTACATTACTGTTTAGGTGTTCGACCCAGTTGCGCCCGACCCATTTGCGCTTTCAACTTTTTTGTTTTTGGAATTTTAGATTATTATTTACAATACTTACATACATGTAGTATATAGTTAATCAAGTTTTTGTATATAGGATAAATTGCGTAGAAATTTCCCTACATCGCCTAATTTTCATATAAATAATGAAAAAATATAAAATAAATTTATTTTTAATTATTTTCATTTATGTTTATTTACTTTTATTAACTTTAACTTTTATTTATTTTTTACCAATTCTACTGAAGAACTGTCAAGATATATGACAACCGTCAGCTGTTCTGTGAAAGGCTATTACTCAATAGATGATAACAACGCATCATAATTTTCAATCTTTTACGTCGAAACATTTAATACTGTTGCTTATTTCAACAAGAAATTATTGACTTATCCCTTTAATTGAGCATTTAGAACAAAATGGGAATTGAAAAACCATTTTTGATAAAATTTTCCGTCTACATTCGCCCAATAAAATAATTACACATTGTTAAAACCGCGCCAAATATTTTTTATTATAGGTAATATTATTTATTTAAAATACATCGACAACTACAAAAATTTTAAAAGAGACTATCAGTAAATTTTAATTTTCGCTACTCTTTTGTATTTTGTTGGAACACCACTTAATGCATTGTCCAGAATTGTTAAAAAATGAGCAGACACCTAATTACTTTTCTTTTTCACTTCTCCTACAATACATACAGAGATAGTACTAATAGGAAAATAAAAGTAGACATTTAGAATCAAAATTTAATTTTAATTGAATTTACGCCCATATGCACCGTTTTAAAATTTAATCCAGATTTGCAAATCTCGTTTAAATGACTAGTGATTATTTTCAATGGGAATATACCTCTTGGTCGCCGCGGTCAGTTTTACCCAAATTTAATCCTTTCGCTATTCGAAAGGTATAGGCAAAGTATATGGCTAAAGAGAAGTAGGTTCACTCAACCTCGGTCCCTTTCATATAGCACGATTTTGGTTTTTTTCGTTGAGGCTGGGCCGCAATAAATCACTGATACGGGACAAAGTAAGCAGTATACGAGGGCGGCCGGGCGGCTCTGACTCCAGTTAGCTATAGTAGTATCTTACAGAGGTTGTAAGAAAATTAATTTACAAAATGCGCGTGTACTGAATTTCAAAATTGATTATAAAATAATTTTATTATGGTATCTTTTTTTACACAATATTAGCAAAAACATTTTAGAAAATTTTATACAGAACGAAGCCAATGATTTTGAAAATATTCAATAAAATTTTTCGGATTTTTCTAACAAACGTATTAATGGAAAATGTACGATATAAATTGTTAGTTAAATTTTCAATATAGTAAAGTTAAATTTATCTTGAAAATAATATACATCCCATTGGTATTCTTGTTTTTCTTATAAAATGTGAAAGTAACTAGTAAGCTCAGGTATTAAGGGAATATTCATAGAATTAAAAAATAGAACTCCATATTTTTTTTCAGAACTTAAAGCTATGAGATAGGTAAAGTAAGGGTAGATCAAATCTGTTTTAGATTTAATAAAAACCGCTTAAAAAGTATTAACATTTTTATTAAAAAAAAAAAAATTACAAATTTTGTAAAATCACAAGTTTTTGGTTTTTTTTTTATTTGAAATGTTTTTAAATTTCTATTTGCATATTTTAATGTGTAATATATTCTTACCCTTGAATATAATGAAATCAAATAATCAGTAGGAAAATCAGAACAAGGATGGGGTATCGTGATTTCGCTAAAAAGGTTTTGTAGTTCTTTTCCTACTGATCTTTTAAGGCAAATATCATTAAAAACATTCACAAATATATTTTCAAAAGAAATTATAGTTTTTCTAAATGTATCAGGAGCTATACATAAACTACCAAAAGTTCTACCTCTAGTGCTCGAAAAGGCTTTATTATGATTATAAACATTTTCGGGCATATTTTCCTTTCCTTTCTCATAATTAATATTTACAAAATTAAGGCAAATAGGGCATGAATGTTTTTGTAAACATTTGCTAAGCAAATATCCACAAACATAACCAAGACTGTTTCCCTCGGGACTTGTCAAATCGGTATAATCCATACTATTGAGTTTTGAAGGAACAAACGACTGTTTAGGCGGCGTATACAGTAATATTTTTGCATTTTGTAAATCGTTATCTGTTATGTTGGATAAGATCTCATTAGAATCTTCTAGGCAGTTTGTCCCCTCAAATTGAGTAAAATATTGCAAAGCAAAGGAATTTTTGAACGCTCTAGAAAATTGTATGGGGGTTGGATTTCTGGCGTTACCACAACAATTTCTGATTTTCCCGAAGAAATTTTCCAAACAGTCTTGGTTTATATTTCTAGTTAAAATATAAGTGTGTTGTTGCTCCTTCAAATCATCCCATAATTGCAGAAACGCGTTAATACTAATTTGCCAACCTATAGTAAACCGCATTCGAGAAGTGGTATCTTTGCCAGTTTTGGACACAACTCTTAAGTCTCTAAATAGTATATTCATTTCTTTTAAAAAATCAATTTGTTTTGAGGTTCCCATGAATGGTTTATTAAATTCCTTACAATTACGAAACTTACTGGAATTAAAAATATCAAACAGTTTATCCATATTTTCAATAAATTTTATGGTTTCTGCTGCTTCCTGTGGTAACTGCCCGAACGACATATAAGTATCTAAGGCTGCAGCAACAGAATGGCTAAATATCTGACTTGCCAGTTTTACTCTCATTCGTTCAAACTTCGTTGGCTTCATATGATGGTCGGTAATTTTTGGAGCAAGTCTAAAATTTTTAACTTTATCAAGTTCGTACATTTGTTCAAGATAGAGTTTCTTTACAATATGGCCGTTAATAATTAAATCATCATCAAAGAAATGATTTCTAGTATTTTTAATTAAATGACAAACATCCGATAAATAATAGATTTTCTTATTATTAACCAAAAAATATGGCTTTTCAGCAGTTACTTTTAGTTCTTTCCTAAATAATGAAAAAAAATTTGACCCTAAATCAGAAATAACACCGCGAACACTCAGCCCAATATTAGTTAAATTATTTATAGCTTCAAATATTATATTTTTTACATCTTTTATTGCAGTAGAAGCATTTGTAAAAAAATAGACAATTGGCTTTCCACTTGGAATGAATACCTTTTGCCATGACTACCAACGCGTGTGAAGCAAGTGAACATGTTTTCTTTTTATCTAATTCCTCAAATCCAATAATCTCATCTTTGTTAATATTATAAAACAAAAAACTTTTTATGCTCATTTCATCTATACATATATTGCACTCTTTATTTTTGTTATCAAATTTACTTGTTTTAAGTTTAATTATCTCAAACACAAATGGATTAAATGCTGCCTCTATGGGCCATTTTTTTGTAATTCTTTGTAATGTCGATTTTGAAGGCAGTTTAAAATGTTGAGATAAGTAACTGTAACATTTAGGACCAAGCAAATAGGCTGCTAATGCAAACTGTTTCATGTCATTTGCATATCTTACACCTCTACACTTTTTGTTAACAACAGACAACTGAAATTTGACAAAATTTGCTAAAAAATCAGAACACTTTTCCTCAACGTATTTTAGAACTTGAATTTACTTCACGTTGTTTTCTTAAATCAACATCTCGTTCTCTTCGTACAGTATTTAACCGTTTTGTTAACACCCTAATTTTATTTCTGAGTTTTATTTTCCTTGGAGATCTGTGACTCAAATGGCTTGAGGTCTGGGTTTGAATTGAATGCGATGACTCTGAAAAGAGAAATAAATTGTTCTTATGTTTGTTTATTTAAAGGCAATAACCAAAATATCAAAAAGTAAAGATATCAAAAACTACAAATAGGTACCTTCGAATAATGTTGAGCACGTAGCTTGTGATTGATTGTGAGGAGGAGACTGTTGAGATAAATCTTCGACGACTGTGCTGCCTACTGGGTTCTGTCGTTGAAATGTTTCTTCTGGTGTTTCATTAACGATAAGATTTGGAATCGCATCGTTAGTTAAGCGAAGTTTTTTGCATGACGCAAAATATTTATCTTCAAAATGAACATCACATAAACGTAATCTGTTATAACAAATCTCAGGGGTCAAAGTAGCGTAGGCGTGGTCACCAATCATTCCACAAAACTGTTTCCACTGTTCACACCTACAAAATTTGAAACAAAAATAACTAACAAATATATACAGTCTTCTTGTAAATTCATTAAAATAAGTTTCTTATAAGTTATGTTAAAACAAGTTCTTATTTATTGTAAAATTATAAAAAATAAATTAGTATATTGACATAGATACCATTTTTCCTCCCGAGTGGACATTTGCTTTTAATATTATAGCTTTCTTAGAAACCGCTAAACCTTGCAATAATAGATGTTTTAAAAAATAGGTATTCTATTTGATAAATGGTAATTAATAGGCAATGTATTCAAAATTATGATTTCAGCATCCTGTAAGCATGTCAAAGTTGTAATCAGTGTTTTGTGACTACATTTAAAAACAACCGAGATATTTGATTTCCACACACTGACACTATGTATATAGTTATTATTGTATATTTATATCGACTGAATTTTGTTAATAAAATGCCATCAAAAATATAGGCCACATTAATGGCGGGCATTTTTCACGGATGCAACATAAATAATATTTTTTAAATTGGCGATAACCTATATAATATATTTTATTAAATTTTAGGAATGATCTTTTCTTTCCGATTAATGGAACGTCGAATACCTTAGTTTATAGGTAAATATTTACACTTTTTCTTACTCACTGTATACTATTATTTAAATATTTTATTAAAATAATGAAACTTATCCAACACGCAATAGTTGTGATTTTCATGGCCTTTATTTCAATGTTAACTTTTCCAATTTACAGTAACCAGCTTAATTTATATATTCGACATTTAATTACTTAAAAACAGTAGGTATTTATAATAGTACTAGCTGACCCGATCCCGCTTCGCTGGAATTTTTCAAACCTATTAAAAGTAAATAACAGTTTTCGTTACTTTATTTTTATTTATTTTTATTAATTAATTAATTAAATGGATGTAATCGTAGAACAAATCTTGTGTAAAAATTAAATTACATTAAATCCTTGATTTCTCCACCAGGCTAGGGTGAAAATGAGCTTTCTATCTTTACTAATTTAAAAAACGTTTTATGGAGGGATTTTTGCTTAAGTTCCTGTTTGTCTAGATTACAAAGTTAGAAAATCATATACCAAAGTATACTATAGTTAAAAATATATATTTTAGATATATTTATTGTACAAGTCATTAAAAATAGAAAGTATCCAACACAAAGACACAGGAGGTGACATTTAGATTTTATGCATTTAATCTACTTAAAAGACCCTTTCTAATATAGATTAAAAATAGGATTATCTTTTTAATGGACCGTCATTCTTCCCTGAGAGAATTAAAACATGGTTTCTATGTATTTGAAAGTTGTTAATTGTAGTTTAACGACTTCCATGAGTCATCACTACCATTAATTTAAAGAGATTTTGAAAATCAAAAATATACAGTGTGTCTACGGATGGGGTTGCCAATAGGAGAAAAATTTATTGTTCACTTTACGACAATAGGTCATTCTTTATAAAAAAAATTGCTTCTTTTGAAAATGAAAATAACATTGAAAAATCTTAGATTGGATCTACAGTGTGTTGGCAAATTAAGAAAACTTGAAAATACTTCAAGAGAAAAGTAACATTATTTTTTATTTTACAAAAAATTTTTATAAGAGAAAGTTGATTATAATCTAAAATATAGCCTGACTACAAATTTTCAAATTAAAATTCCAATTTTGTGTGTCCACGGATGGAGTTGACCAGAAGAGAAAAATAGTTATTATTAATTTTACGTCGCAAAAAAAATTTGCTTGTCGAGAAAATGAGAGTACCATATCAAAACATTAGATAAGATGTACAGGGTGTTAATAAATTAAGAAAATCTGTAAAAGTTTCAAGAAAGAATTACCAATTATTATTTTACACTATTAACAGTCAACGTCATCGTCACACAAAATTGGAATTTAAATTTGAAAATTTGTATTCGAGCTTTATTTTAAATTATAAACAATTTTCTCTTATAAAATTGTGTGTAAAATAAAAAATAATGGTATTTCTCTCTTGAAGTATTTTTCTTAATTTGCCAACACCCTGTAGATCAAAAAATCTAAGATACCGGTAATAAAAAAATAATATACTGTTTGTCACATTTACTATTACGTATAGGAAATAAAATATTTTGACATTTTTGCATTATAAAGAATAGGAATATCTTTCAGATGCAAGTTGAAAATCAAAACTTAATTTAAAGAGTGAGGTAGAGATATATAAATTTTATTAAGTTTGATATACGTAATAATAAATGTGACACACGATATATAATAATATAATAATAAAAAATAATACTATAATAGTTGTTATAAATTACGAAATGCCACTTATGATTCGAGAATGCAAAATAATTTAAAGAATAATATTAGGAACAAATAAATTATAATTTTGACGAATCAAATAAACAAATACATACCTGTTCTCATCCTTAGGGAAGCGATAAAGATGATTTGAATGGGTTGCAGCATCCTCATTATTATTTTTGCAACCTATTGCACTACACTTTCGATTAGGCATCTTAAATAACAGTTCTAACTATATAGACTGAAAAATATCGAACTATGCACAATATAAAAAATCAAAAACAAAAAAATTTGAATCTCACAACAACTTTTAACTCTCGTTTTAACTAGACCACTGCGTACAAGGCAACCATCTACCACGAAATGAATTGTTTGGCTCCCGTGTTATAGAAATATCGGTTCTTGCACGCGTCTCAATCACTGGTTTTGGAGTGGGGACATGAACGCGATAATAGCTCCCAGTGAAGTTACTTCTCTTCTCTTTAGCCATATACTTTGGTATAGGCCACTTGGTCTCCAAACCTGGATTAAGGGTTCCAAGAAAATTATGGGGTTATTTAATTACTCTAATTATAATATCGGTTTGTGACCTGTCGAGAACTAAAATAAAAATATTTTTCATCAGTTAATTGTCTGCATTCTTACTGAAAAGATTAATTTTTTTATTTTAAAAGTGATTCTCCTCTTATTCATTATTCCATAAAAGAAGTTTTGAGTTTGTGTTGCAATGGAGTCGATGTTAAGTGTAAAAGGAAAAAAGTTGTTAATTGTAAAAAAATATACATTTGGAAAAGACAAGGAAACAAAGTTAGGTGTATCATATAAGTGTACTCGTCGTGGGTGTAAAGCGACTATTGGAGTGGACGATTCGGAAACTGTCTTATTGAAATCTAAGAGTGAACACAATCATCCACCATCGGACCATTTAGATGTAAAAAAACTTCAAAACGGATTGAAAAGAAAGGCAACAGAAGATATTTGCGTTAAACCCAGTAAGTTAATTAATAACGGAATCCGAGGGGAAGGAAATACTTTTAATGTATCCACTACGGATGTTGACCTCATCAGACGAAGCATATACAGGGCAAGAAGAAGTATATTGCCACCTTTGCCAAAGTGTATCAGTGATGTTCATAGTGTACTGAAAGCAATACAATGTGTTACAAATAAGGGTGAACAATTTTTATTATTTAACAATGAAGATTCACAAATTATTTTATTTTCATGTGATTCAAATTTAAAATACTTGTGTTCTCGTGATAGTATTTATTGCGACGGCACATTTAATTATTGCCCTAAATTTTTTTTACAATTTTTCACTATACATGCTGTTGATAACGGACACTACATACCATTGGCATTTTTTGTTTTACCAGATAAAAGAGCAAGTACCTATGCAACTGCATTGAAATTATTAAAAGATTACTGTTATAATAATTTAAATTTAGATTGGAAGCTGTGTAAAGTTATTTGCGATTTTGAGAAAGCCATACACACTGGTATTATACAGATTTGGCCTGATATCTTAATTATTGGATGTAGATTTCATTTAACCCAATCGTGGTTACGTAAGATACAAAATCTGGGTTTGATTTCCGAATATAAAAATGAAAATTCTGAAATCGGCAAATGGCTTCATTACACTTTCGGCATTTTATTTTTGGAAAGTACTGAAGTGGCAGAGTGTTTTTGTAAAGATTTAATTCCAATAATGCCATTTGACGAGAGATTAACTTCATATACTCTTTATATGATTAATACGTATACTAGCGATACGTCTGACTTCCCGCCTACAATGTGGGCATCGTGCACAAGTTCCACAGAACGCACAACAAATGCTTGTGAGTCTTTCCACAAACATTTTAATTCTGTTTTTTATTCGGCGCATCCCGATATATTCAAATTTGTTAATGTAATTCTCGATATTCAGTTAAATACTTATGTGAAATTAAACAGTACACATATACCTAACAAAATTAAAAACGCTAATTACAAAAAACGGCATGCGTATTTAACGAACGTAATAGAACAATATAAAAATAAGATCCTTTCACGAACTCAATTTATCAAAGTAGTTTCTTATCATTACAAAAACTAATTGCAATTTGGGTTTCTTAAATAATTTTTATTTGGTATTTTGTGTATTTTGTACCTACTTTTTTTTATTATGTATAATTTTATATTGTTTTCTATTAATTATAAGTGTTTTTTTAATTTGGTTTTATTCTTTTCCTGACCCACATTCTGTACCATATCATATCAGTTAAAAATTTCTATTCACGTGGAAAATAATAAAAATCAGTTAAACTATTTTTTTCTTAAAAATATTATTTTCAATAAATCGAAATAGATACCTTTAATGATTGATAACTACGGCGACCAAGAGGCCTACCTGATTTTAAAACTGGAGACCAAGTGGTCGATGAGATTACGGAACCCCGCTGACAAAACTAACCGCGGCGACCAAGTGGCCAACACCCTTTTGAATGCACAGGCTACGGATTAGATAATCGAGTTTAGTAATCTGGCAACACAATTTGTATTGAAAAAATGTTTTTAATTTGGAATAAAAGTCGACCTGATTTAGCATTTTCTTAAAATCCAATCAAAAATGGCTAGATTTATCGAATTAGTTCATAAGACAAAATCTGCTTAAAAATGCATTTTTTACAAGATGCGCTGCTACATAAGAAAGATCCTCCCATCGAAAAAAAATTATTGAGCGCAGCGCCATCTACATATTGACCTATTTAAAATTAATTTATGTCTAAAACTGAAGCTCTCTTAGCACTGGTTTTTACAGAATTAAAATATCTATTACTTACCAAAATATCCGGCCTTGGAGTTTTTATTGGTATATCCTGTATACATACAAACTGCTGGATTTCAAGCTTTTCTATGCAAAACGATATACATATTTTTGTTCAAAACGACATATCAGTATTTAAAAGTTGACAAAATCACATAAATATATGTATTGCTTACTTATTTTTAACTTTCATCATATCTGGATTTGTTATCTAACTACAGAATTATGCTGCAACGTTGGAATATAAAAAAACCTCTTTAAAATGACAAAGTTGTTCATCGTATAAAAATATTCACTTTTCTAGTAATTTTGTCTAGAATCTTTGTCATCTTCCAAAAAAAGCTGGTATTCTATTTCCGCTTTTTATTAAAATTCAAATAAAAGAAACACAAATAGAAAGTTACAAACTGACAAAACATTGACCTCAGAGTAGTACAGAGAGTAGTAAACAATTTTTTTGTCACCTTGATATCGCATGAAAGATTCTAATTAGAGAGAAATAAATTAATATCTCTATCTCTATATTTATTTTTCCAGTTATTTTTAGACAAATTTTAAGTTTTTACTTAAATTCGTTCAAGTATGGTGGTGTTAAAAGTGGCTTTGATTTGTTGGGTTTATTTAATACAGGGTAAGACTTGTGTTTTATGTGATTTTAAATATAAAAGAGGAAGTGAGGTTACGTTTCACTCGTTAATATTATTTCTTACCGAAGAACATGGGCGTCTCTATAAATGTTTAGAGGATAAACTAAATATATACATTGTCCACATACATCTACCTCGAAACATTTATCTATATATACTCATTGAAAACGAAAATATTGAAAAATTTTAATTTCCTACAATTTTTTCATTACGGTCCATTTTAGAAAAATCATGTATAAACAAAAATTATAGAGATCGATATCGCAAACAACTTTTAGTTCAACAATTTTCATAAAAATCAGAATTTTGCACATTTTGGTCAAATTTCTCGAAAACGGACCATTTCAGGAAATTTTGACATAAAACAGAAATTATAGATAATAATATTAGAAGTAACTTTTATTTGAACAATTTTTTTCTCCAAACATAAATAACAGATATATTCCATAAAATATAAAAACGGCCTCCCATAAAGTTGGATAGTTTCAGTAGAACATAATTTTGGACTGTAACATATCAAAAAGCTACTCAAGTCATTTCTGGTAGATTTTTAATTGAATCATTTCTGCATAACTACGTCCAAATATCTCAAATATGGTCCATTTTAGAGAAATTATGTATAGGACAAAAATTATACATAATAATATTTGGAGTAACTTTTATTTGAAGAATTTTCTTCTCCAAATGTAAATAACAGATATATTCCATAAAATATAAAAATGACCACCTAGAAAGTACCCCTCCCCCCAAATGTTCCGACTCTGCCCAAAATCTAATCAGTTCATTGGACGCTGGAACAAAGCTTAAGTTTAAAATTTGGTGTTTTTCTGTGTATCGGTTCATGATTTATGCGACACAGACACACACACAGACATCATCGCGAAAATAGTCAAAACGGATTCAGGAGACCTCAAAACATAAAAATTCGTCGAAAATTCGAGGTCGAAAAAAATCATGATTCCTATACTTTCCTTATATCTGTATACAGATAGGAAAGTTAAAAGGAAAATAAAATATGCATATTAAAAAAAAAAATTAGAAGAAACGTATGGTTAGAGGCACTTGAATTGACTGAAATGTTAAAAGTTGAACGAATATATTACATTTGTTCAATGCACTTTTTAGAGGACGGCTTTGCTGCAACAAATATATTTATAAGTTTTTACGTTTCTAAATAATATCGAGCACTTTTAAAAATTATATCTTTACTTTTTAGGAACTTTGTATTACACAAACAAAGTAGGAAAAAAGAGTAGTGGTGAACCTATGTCACCTAAAAAAAAATAAAAGGTATTGTGTTTAATAAATTTTGCGTACCAATAATATGTTTGAATGTTTTTAGTATAGTAATTTCTTCAGATACTAAATTATTTGATTATGGGCCTTCTTTAAAAGTATTAAACTTGCCAACAAATAAAAGAAGTTATAGTTTGAACAAAAGTACCTCATACACTTCAATATTAAGTTCAAGGTATGGCTCTGAAATTCTCATCAACAAAATTTGAGTTACCATTAATTAAGAAGTAAATCAAACATTGGATTTGATCTAAGCTGATACATTAAATTGTATTTGAATACCTATTTCAGAAAACCTAGATATTTTGGTAACTTTACATTGAAGTTTCTAGAAAATCGGTCATTACGAAGACTTTTTTGTTGTCAACAGTACTGCTTCAAACTTACGAATCAGAAATAAAATATTACAGGCACAATTAAGATGAGTGAAAAAATATGTGAAATATCAAAAAAATTATAAGTGTTTGGATGCATACTGTATATACAGTATGGTTCAAATGAAAGGAATAAATTAATTATAATGGAAGTAGTTGGTTTTTCGAAAAAATGCTCGGACAGGTCAATTTTGTTTACTCAAAGCGCAATTTTTTAAATAGAATTCAATTTTCCCCCACTTCCCATTTTTGGGCAGTGATGGCATTGACAATTTTTTTAAATAGTAACCCCAATTTTTGTTTCTTGATTTTGATAGATCTTGCAATTTCCTACTCGGAAACAATATTTGAAATATCTTACATAACAATTTTTTTTTGAATAAAAGTCATTTAAAGATCACACACATAAATTTTATTTTATTTTGAGAACACAATAAATAAAAGATTTTACCAAAGTACTGTATGGGTGGTAAAGTTTAAAATGGAGTAATACAAAAATTTTACTGTCCATTCCAAAATAATGCTGAACTAAAACAAATTAAACATAAAATACTCGGTTTAAAATAAATGAAACGTACCTGCCTAAAGTGAAACGAAGAGTACATGAAACCATTATTGCCTTACACTCATCATTTAAAACTCACACAAAAGGCAAACAAAAACACGAAAACTTGATCATACAAAGCCCATCAATGAAATCACAACAATGCGATAACTGTTTCACACAAGTGTCGCATCATTAAGGGCGAACTGATGCCGCATTTGACCGCCCGATCGCGTCTCCCTATAATACTATCTCAATGCGTGTAATTGATAAAATAAAATTAAATGCACCACCCTGCGTTTTATTGAATGTTAAGATTAATCTACTGATACTGTATTCAACCCACATTTTATATATAATGTAGGTCCTAAATAAAATTATCATATAATTAAAGTAGGTTGGCACTTATTTTAAAATTATTCAACCTACTCACTTGGAAGGTGTCAAGGTATGGAATAGTGATAGACTGTTTCAATTTATAATGGGTGTACCGAAAAATACTATTTATTTTAAAAATCCAAATGTTATATTATTAACTGGTTTTAATACTATTTTGGAGGCAAAGTAACTTTTTATAATGGTATTTTCCTCTTTAAGCCCAATCCACTTTTTCAATGTTTTTATGTATATGATTTTGAAATGGGTATTTTCTAATTTGAGTGACATGCATAATCTGGTCATAGTAAAATTATCAAAAAAAAAATGTGCTGTGTAAAAAGGGATAATATTTTCAAATATCTCCTTGTCAATAAATAAATGGTCCTGTATTCTATAAGGAGTGTTATGTCTTGGTAATACATTTATTGTAATTTTTTAAAATTAATTTCATTATACAAGTAACCGGATCTTTAATTTTTTTTTAAGAAATATTTCTCTCTAATTATATTTAGACTTATCCTGTACCTATACATAAAATGTAGCATGAGTTTAAGAAATTAGAGATTTTCAAATAACATTTTTTATTGTTAAAAAGATAGAGACATGGCTTTAAAACTGTTCAACCACAAACTTAAAGGATCACCAAGTAATCGACTATGGTGCAATTTATACTGAGTGTTTTGAAACCTGTCACAAATATTGCTAACTTAAAAATTAATTTATTTTTATTTCTAATGCAATTATGTTATTTCAGCAATAATTGTAATGAAAGAGCCTAATACAACGATACTAATGCGTTAGCTTTTTAGTCATAACTCATTTGAAGTAATTAACCTTATAAAATTCGAGTGTAATATGTTTCTGAATCCGTATTTCACTTCTATTACATTGTTCACACGAGTGGGAAATATTGTTGCACGAGGCATACTCTAAAGGTGCGACAATCATATGAGTGCGAAAAACACTTTTACATAAGTGATGTATAATATTTTTGTTACGATCACAAAATAATTTTATCAAAAAAATGTAAAAACTGGAAATCTAGTTATAAAGGTTCAATCAAGATGTGTCTGGTTTTAGATTTATTTTTTGTGCCCTATTACATATTTTTTCACGTTTTACTGATTTAAAACATTGTTATTCCATCTACAAACACTTTCATAATATAATAACAGTAAAATAACATTAGGTACAAAAAAAAAATATAATACAATAAATCTTTTCTATCGGTTATTTGTTAAAATACAATAAATACGATAATAACTTTTTTATTATTAAAGATGATTATTTTTTTCTGAACAGTAGCAGCAAAACTGGAGGCAGACAGAGCTACGGGAATTGCCACCTGCAGGATACGCCTTTCAAACCCAAGATATGCCTTTCAAACCCAAGATATGCAGCCCATTCAAGTCTTCGTGCAGCGACACAAGAGGCCAGGAACACGACGCAACCAAACTCTTAGGAGCCACACGAGACCACCCCCTCCTGCTTTCGAAGAAAAAGATGGACTAATAATCTCAAACGCTGCTCAAATTTCAATGGGAGATCGAGAAGCAATTAAAGAGGTAACAATTATACAATGTAACTTGCAGCACTAAAGGGTGGCAACGGCAACATTATGCCGCCGCCTTTATGAGCTGCAAGACACAATAGCAATAATCCAGGAACTCTGGATAATATAAAGTTGTAGGTGTAAAAAATTTAAATGGTTCAATTTTTAGCTTTCCCAGCAACCAACAACCTAGTATCATTTTACACTACAAGGAAATACAATCACACTATATGACGCACCTTTCCACCTCCGATTTATCTACGGTTAGGATAAAAAATGTCATCAAGGGAGAAAAAAATGTTGATCCTGGCTTCTGCTTACTTCCTCTTCGACACAACCACCCAGAGAGATGGAGGATCTGATTGAATACTGCCTAAACCAGAAGTTTAAGCTGGTAATAGATTGCGACTCAAATGCTTTTTACATCAGTTGGAGCAGTAAGGACAACAACGCTTGAGGTAAATTACTATATGAGTATATAATTACCAACAATCTCTGTATTTTGAATAATGGACAACTGACAAGTTGATGACCTTTAAATGTTCGACCACCGCTGGTTAACATTTAAAATAAGCTTGGTGTCTATCTGTACGTTATCTCGGAACTCTAGGAACCTATGCTCACCTCCTCCAAGAGGCTCTGAGAGAGATGGAGGCCGTGCTAGCAACTAATTATAATGCTTTGAAAAAGTAATCGAACACATCAAAGCGCAATAAAAAAGCCTATAAGAAATCGTGCCAGTTGACAGTGATCCAACACGAACAGACGACTACCGTATGGTGGCGTCACGAGTTGGATTACATAAGGATGGTACCCAACTAGCAAAGTAGCTTTATCATTATTAGTTTATTAATATTACTATGTTGTTTCTATAATCCTAATTTGTTTTACTTGAATTGCAGAAATCACTATTTTAGTCTATGAAGCTAATTTGATACATAAACATTTATGCAACTGTTCTATACATTTCAGTTAATAAAATTAAAATGCTTTATAGTGCTTTGAAACACTTTGAAAATTCTTTGGTTATACTCATACAACTGTTTCTCAAGCCCATAATGCTTTCAAAAATAATTAATTATACAGTGCGGGTTTAAAGTCCTTCTCCCCCATATTTTGTGAACCGTAATTAATAATTGAGAATAGTGCAGTGTCAAAGGTTAAAGATTTGTAGTATGCCAGTTGGATAGCATTGAAAATTTAAAACAAAGGATTCATTAAGAGTAAACAGGAAAACTTTTTATTTTTATGGATGTCCTTGGAAAGAGCTTGGATAGCACAAAGTCGTCTTTAAGATGTCTAGCATAAGACATAATATGAGACGTCTTTAAGACGTCTGGTATTTCCTAAAAAACGTCTTTAAGACGTCTTAGAAGACGTCTGATGTTACAAAAGGGGACGTCTGTAAGACGTCTTATTAATGGCTTATTTTGGTCTGTAGAGCCTAAAATGAGCCATAAATAAGACGTCTTTAAGACGACTTGTTAATAGCTTATAATAATCTTGTGAAGCCTTAAATAAGCCATAAATAAGGCGTCTTTAAAACGACTTAGTAATAGCTTATAATGGTCCTGTGAAGCCTTAAATAAGCCATAAATAAGACTTCTTTAAGACTACTTACTAATAGCTTATAATAATCTTGTGAAGCCATAAATCATGTCTTTAAGATGTCTTATTTATGGCTTATAATGGTCTGGTTAGATTTAAAAAAGCCATAAATAACACGTCTATAATAATATAAAATAATTTAAAAATGGGTATCATCGTGCATCTTGGTTATTAAAATTAATAGAATAACCTTGCAGGTTATAAAGAATGCAAAAAATTGAATTAAACATATTTATTAATAAAATATCTATTAATCAGCGGTCAATAAGAGTTATTTTCTTTGTAGCGCATTCGATCACTCCCCTTTAGCCATAACTGGATTGATTTTTATCTTTCTTTTTGATCTGCAATTTAGGTAAGAGCATTATAGTCGCAGGAAGTTATACTTTGCAAAAGTTAGTAAAAACCGAAAGAACAATTATGAAACAAAACAAAAAATGAATTAAAATTTTAAATAAATTAATTTTTATAACAAATCATTTAAGGCAATATGAGCTATTATGCTTAATCGCCTATTTTTACAATTTTACTTTACTTTAACTTAAAATGGCTATCTGATAGGGGGCTTTTGATATCAATAGTTTTCGAAATCTCCATATAAACAAAAAAAAGGTAATTGATGAATATCTGAATTAAATCTTATATTAAGATGTTTACTTTTTAATTCATTTAATTATTCTTATTTAGAAGAAACAGGATATTAATGTATATAAATAAATATTCATTTATTACCTGTAGAAAGTATTTCAGGAACGTACTACATTGGTAACAGAAACTCCACTATTCTTCCTTCTTTAGTTTTAATCCCATATTATTTAAGTAAAAAGAGACTAAACACAAATCACAAAACAGCTCAAATACACTTTTGGCTACTATAATCGCGTACGCAATAAAATAATCAATAATACACAATAAACTTGGGACGGCCAGACATTTTTGGCTTGGGCTTGAATGTAGTGTTGAAGTTAAACGTCAAACTTCACTTCATTTGATTCTTCTTTTAATTTGAATTATTTAAGTTTCCGTCCGACTGAAAGACGTTTGTAAGACATAAAGGAGTTTTCGCATTAATTTATGAATTTGCCAAGACGTCTTAAAAACGTTTTTAAGCTCTCACAATACGTCTGAATTATGGCTTTTGCCAAACGTCTTATAAGACGTCTTAATAACGTCCTGGGACATTGAGACCAAACCAAAACACAAGAAATACGTCTTTCAGATGTCGTGTGCTATCGGGGGGTTTGAAAGAAGTTTTCGTTATTTTTAATGATTACGTTACCTAATATTATGAAAAAGGTACTATACATTCCTTGGTTCAGTTTCCCACTTTTACGGTTCAAAAAATAAATGGGGGGGGGAAACTTGACCAGCACTGTATAGATATTAGTATGCGATAATTCCGCATCAACAGTAATTCATTTCCGATAAAAACCCTATAATAACTAATGTATGGTAGAAAAATGTGTGCTATACCAGAAGATTATATGGAGCTACTATAAATTAAAAAAAATATATTTAAGGATAGTGTCCCTTTATATATATATGGGGCTGGGATAAAGTATGGAACCAAGTAAATATCTTTAAAACGAAAAGGACGATATTTATGAAACTTTGCAGGCAAGCACAATGACGCATAACGCATCTGATGCCATATTTTTTGTTACTACTGATGTACTCCCGGTTTCACCGGAAATGCCCTCAACTTTTTTAATTTAAAGGGGACACCCTGTATATTTTTGCAGATTTTAAAAGATCTTGTACGACACTGTAGAATTCGGAATAACGAGATCTTTTAAAATCTGCAAAAATATACAGGGTGTCCCATTTAAATTGAAAAAGTTGGTATTTCCGGTAAAACCGGAAGTACAGTTATAACAAAAAATATGGCATCAGATGCGTTATGCGTCATTGTACTTGCCTGCAAAGTTTCATAAATACCGTCCTTTTCGTTTTAAAGATATTTACTTGGTTCCATACTTCAACCCAACCCTGTATTTATAAAAAAAAATAAATCCCTACATTTGGTAGGTTTCTGTGAGCGAGTGGTCTAAAAATGTTATATTTAAATAAGCGAAGAAATATGAAACAAGTTGTGCCTAATTTTTAAAGAATAGTGAAAAAATATCAAAACATTTTGCTGCTTTGTCCAGATAATAATCAAAAGAAAAGTACAAAAGTAGAAAAAGTGAACCATACTTTTGGCGATGTTCATCTTAAAATTGCTTGTTTTAGTAATATAATTATGCGTGCTCTATAATGCTTTAGAAACAATTCTAATTATTTCAATTTTAAAACGATTAAATGGCAAACGATTTAGTAATGTTATGTTTGAGTCATGTAGTGCAGTAATTTGAAACTATATACAACAAAGTATGTTGTGAAGAAGGCCTGACTCTAAACTTGTTTTGTTGGAAAGACTGATATAGCTTAATTGTATTACAGTTGTTTTATTGCAATAATATTTTATTAGCATGATTCTGTCTTAAAAGAACTTCTTTAATAATCTGAATATCCGCTATTTTTAACAAAAATCCAATACTGTTCTAAAGAAAAAAATTACTGTCTGTTTTACTATATAAAACAAAATCAATGTTGGAGTAAATAGTTTTAATCACCAACCGTCATAAAGCCACACATTACCATAGCGATTTGCGGAAGTAAACACTTTATCTCTGTAAAAATCAAATATTTTATTTGCCGCTAATATTGATCAACTTAGCCATGACCGTCTGACATAAATAGCCTGTAGCTGATTTGTTTTGTATTCGCTATTATTTTTCTAATTGTTTACTTTGTCATACTAAAATGTGATGTAATATCTCCTTTCTTATGAATTATAATTATTTACGGTTGGCGATAAAAGTTTGTATGGACCACGTCAGCAAAGTATCTATCGAACTCGCCTGTTATCTTAGACTAGTTCGATGAAGAATCACTTTGCTGACTCGGTACATAAATAACTATTTTTATATTAGTAGTATCAAACTTCTCCTGTCAACACTTCTCTGATTCGGTCATCACACACGTACTAATACCTTCATCTAGTTGCTGGTCGGATTGAGAGACTCCTGGACAATAAATAGTCTGCCTTGGGTGTTTTCATAGACTTAAAAGGTGCCTTTGACAACATCACTGTTCGAGAAAGTCTCGAACACATTCAGTTTAGTATTTACAATAAATATATATTTTTTTTGTATCATACTGTATATTTTTATTCATAGTATAGACCCGCAGTGGAAGAGCTCTGGTTTTCCCTAATCTTTTAAAATAGCAAAATAAGCTCCAATCAAGGGTTATAAAATTTCTATTTAAACGGATAATAGTCCGTCATAACTTACTTAACCTAGGTACTAATCCACAACAATGTTAACGGACGGTTTTTCCCGAGCAATAGGCCTGGTACTTCTGGGGGTTTAAGGAGGGAGACCGAGCTGATAAAAAGGGTATCGCTGACAATAATCAGAGACTTCAACGATATTTCGTGTTTAAATAAAACGTTTGTAAACCGTTAAAAATTACATGGTCCTTCGAGATAAAATAAGTTTTTAAACAAGTTTTAGTAGTTTTTCTTCTTCGACAAGACCTATGGTGTAACGAGACGTGTAGTTCTCCTACATAGTTATTGGTCCTTCGAGCCGGATTTAAAAGAAAACAACCAGCATAAAGAAAAGAAAAATACATTTCAAATATAAGCCGCTTCCTGGTTTAAAAGTGTTCCTGAGAGTTAGTCCTGATTCCTGGTGAAAGAAGCCGCCTCCTGAGTTAAAAGTGTTCCTGAGAGTTAGTCCTGATTCCTGGTGAAAGAAACCGCCTCCTGGTTTAAAAGTGCTGTTCCTGAGAGATATTCCTGTACAAAGAAGGTGTTCCTGGTTACGAGCAAAACATTTCTAACTTATCACGAGATAAAAGGTCAGATAAATTTATTCTTAAGGCATTATAAATTTCAAAAAGACAATTGTAAATATTTCTAAAAAATTTTCTTTATAATATCTATTTAGTTAATGAGTTGGTTTCCTTCACATATTGATTGTATATTTATTAGTAAAATAGAAATGGAAGCGTTTGTTAAGCAGCGAGCTATAGAAAAAGGAAAGATAACAAGAATTGAAAATTGGATCGAAATTAATCAAAATATTGAATTGCGCACATATGAATTTAAAACTAGATTAGAGCTCTTAACTAACGCTTTTGAAACTTACTGTTCCATTCAAAATGATATTGAAATGTTAGATGATACTCAATGTACAGACCGGGATATCGTTGAAGAAAGATATTGTTCAGCTCGTACCGTAATTGAAGAAAGAATTCATTCTTCTTCTAGTTTATTGAATTTAAGTCAAAATTCTAGATCCATTTCTCATATAAATAAACCTCAATTAAACATTCCAGAATTTACTGGAGATATTACTCAATGGAATTCCTTTTTTGAGTTATTTGAAAATTTGATTGAAAAAGATACTTCATTAACAGAAGTAGAAAAACTTATATATCTTAAATCCTATTTAAAAGGGGAACCGTTAAACTTAATTTCAAATTTGCAATTAATTAACGATAATTTTAAGGTAGCACTAGATTCATTAAAAAATAGATACCAAAATCAATTGAATATTATATATGCGTACATAAAAACTTATTAGATGCAAATTCATTAAACAAATCTGATGCTGGAACCCTAAGAAATTTCACTACATTTTTAAAACAGAATGTAGAAGGCTTAAAAAATTTAAATGTAAATGTGCATGAATGGGATATAATTTTAGTATATATTTTTTCTCAAAAATTAGATGGTAGTACAAGGAAGGCATTTGATTTTGAAATTCCTCCCAATACAAGACCGACGTTAACACAGTTCTTTAATTTCTTAGAACATAGATGTTCCACTTTAGAAAGATTAATTATTCCTAATTTACAGCAAAATAAAAATAATGTTCACTTTCAAAAAAATTCTCATCATGTACACATATCACAAAATTCGCAATTTAATCAGATTAACAGGACAAATAATTCCCAAATAAATAAAGGTAAATGTCTATTTTGCAATTTGAATAACCACAAAATTTATGGGTGCTCAAAATTTAGTGGGATTTCACATGATGAAAAAGTAAATTTCATAAAAAACAATAAATTATGCTTTAATTGCTTAGCGTATAATCATTATACAACTGAATGTAGCTCTCGTGGTTGCTCTATATGTCAAAAGATGCATCATACACTTTTACATTAAGACCAGCGTTTCCAACAAATTTCTCAAAATAGTAAATATATCTCGTCCAGAGAAGATTCCCAAAATACGTCAAATTCAAATTACAAGGGATCGTCCAATTTTAGAATGAATTCTTCTAATGAAAATTATAATAATCATTCCTACACTAGAAATAATGTTCCGTCTTACAATCAACGTCCAGGTTTTTCAAATTCACAAGGAAGTGATAATTCAAATGTGTCGTTAAATGATCATAGTTCTGAAATTTCTCCTCAACAAAATACAGTTATGTCCACATTATCGTCCAGTGGTGAAGCATTGCTAGCAACAGCAATGGTAACAATTTTCACTGCGGAAAACGTTCCCATTCAAGCAAAAGCGGTATTAGATCCTTGCAGTACAACTTCCTTAATCACAGAAACTTTAGTAGATAAACTCAAATATATTTCACAAATGAGAAATATTCAAATTAATGGTGTTGATGGGATAGTTACAAATTCAAATAAAATTGTAAATCTTAGCATTCATTCAAACGTTAAGAAAAATATAAATTTTAATATCACATGTTCAGTGCTTAAAAAAATCACTCAAAAGTTGCCACAATTTTCATTACGCAGGGAAAAAATTTCTATACCTGCTAATATTGAATTGGCAGATCCAAATTTCCATGTACCCTCACACATTGATTTGCTTTTAGGAGCAGATATTTATTATAGCTTAATAACAGGGGGAATAATAAAAATTCAAAAAAACTTTCTAACCTTGGTAGAAACAAAATTAGGTTATATTATAGGAGGTCCAATACCTCGAGAAGCCATTTCATATTTTACAAGTCAAAATTCTCCTACAATAAATAATTGTTTCATGTTACAAAATTCCAAGTCAGATGACGTATTACTAAAATTTTGGGAAATAGAAGAAGTTTCAATTCCTAATAAAATACTCAGTCCTGAAAATCAGTTAGCTGAAAAAATATTTCTTGATAGTTCTAAAATTCTGAAAAATGGTTTCTTTCAAGTTAACTTACCTTTAAAAAATCCTAAAGAGCATTTGAAATTAGGTGATTCTTTTTCCTTGGCAAAGAGAAGATTTTTTACTTTAAAAAAACGATTTGAAAAAGATCAAATGTTATTCAACCGATACAAAGAATTTATAGATGAATATGTTTCCTTAGATCATGCTAGGTACGTTCCTCTTCTCTTTAAAAATGAAATTCATGAAAATAAATATTTTCTTCCACACCATTGCGTAATACGAGAAGATAATTCCAGTACAAAATTACGAGTGGTATTCGATGCCAGTATGAAAACATCCTCCGGGTTTTCCTTAAATGATACTATGTTAAAAGGTTTTCCTGTTCAACCAGAATTATTTGATATTCTCTGTCGTTTCCGAAGTTTCACATTTGTTCTCACTTGTGACATACAAAAAATGTATAGAATGATTAAGATTAATCCGTCTCAAACATTCCTTCAAAATATTTTATGGCGTGAAAACCCCCTAGATCCGTTAAAGTGTTTGGAACTTCAAACAGTTACCTATGGTACAAATAGTGCTCCTTATTTAGCCACTCGGGTTTTAAATGAGCTAGCAATTAGAAATAAAGAAATGTTTCCATTAGCGTCAGATGTAATACTTTCACAATGTTATGTTGATGACATTCTATGCGGTAGCAATTCCTTAGAAAGTTTGACAGAAACATATATCCAGTTAAAAAAGTTACTAAATTCAGCAAATTTTTGTTTACATAAATGGTGTTCAAATGACTCACAATTTCTAAAAAATGTGTTGAAAAATGATATTCAAGAAAGATTTGATATTAAGATTGAAAATATGCCAAATAAAGTGTTAGGCATTTCGTGGGATCCAAATTTAGATCAATTTTCAGTAACACTCCCAAAAATGTCCAATGAAGGTTTAATGACAAAACGTTCTGTATTGTCCCAAATAGCCCAAATGTTCGATCCTCTAGGTTTAATTTCTCCCATAATCGTAGTTGCAAAAATGTTGATGCAAAATATTTGGATTTCAAAATTAAATTGGGATGATAATTTAAATGATGAACTAGCATTTCAATGGTCAGAATTCATTAAAAATATTGCTCATTTGTCAAATCTAAAAATTCCGCGTTTCTTATTCTGTAAAATTAAAAACAATATTTCCAAAATTGAAATTCACGGATTCTGTGATGCTAGTTTAAAGGCATATGGTGCTGTCATATATATACGTGTTATTTATTCAAATAATGTAGTTTCATGTAATCTTGTTGCTTCAAAAAGTCGAGTCACTCCTTTAAAAACCATCACACTACCTCGCCTCGAGCTCTGTGGTGCAGTATTACTATCAAAGTTGACAACGAAAATACTTTCAATTTTTGAAAATAATATTTTAATTTCCACTGTAAACTTATGGACAGATTCTGAAATTGTGTTATGTTGGCTTAAAGCGCACCCATCAAAATGGTCAATCTTCGTATCCAATAGAGTTTCTGAAATTCAGCAACTTACTTCAAAATTCCAGTGGCGTCACGTACGTTCAGAAAATAATCCAGCAGATTTTCTTTCGAGAGGAATGACTCCGCAAGAAATAATTGATTCCTTAGTTTGGTGGCATGGGCCACAATTTTTACAAAGTTCAGAGTTAGAGTTACTTGAGTTTAATTCCCAACATACAAAAATAGTAGATATTCCAGAAGAAAGAAAGATAAAAAGTGTTTTACATAATACAAAACAAGATCCTTGGTCAAATTTTTGGGATTCCCTGTTGCCAAAATTTTCCTCAATTATAAAATTAAAAAGAGTAGTAAGTAGCCTATTGTTTAAGATTTGTAAATAATTCAAGAATTATAAATTCTGAAAAGGTTTCAGGTACATTAAAGGTAGAAGAACTTCAAAGTGCTCAAACACTTATAGTTAAAGTTTTGCAACAAAAACATTTCTTTAGAGAAATTTCAGAATTAACTTCCAAGAAAATAATTTCAAATAAATCTTTATTACATCTGTCTCCATTTCTTGATAAGTCAGGACTTCTTAGAGTAGGAGGTAGATTGTCTTACGCAGAATTACCGTATGACCAAAAACACCCAATTTTGTTGCCTTCGAAAAACTTTGTGACTACGCTTATAATTAATTATGAGCATTTAAAATTAGGACACGCTGGAGCTCAGACCACGTTGTCAAATCTTCGTTTAAAATATTGGCCGTTAAATGGATTAACTGAAATCAAAAAAATAATAAGAAATTGTATAGTTTGTTATAGATATAAAGCAAAGGCATGTGAACAAATAATGTCCGATTTACCTCGTGATAGGTTAAAACCATCAAGACCATTTTCCAAAGTTGGAGTGGATTATGGCGGTCCTTTCTTAGTAAAAAGTTCACATTTGAGGAAAGCTCCTTTAGTAAAATGTTATATTGCGGTATTCGTTTGTATGATTTCAAAAGCTGTACATATAGAATTAGTTTCGAATTTATCCACAGAAGCTTTTATTTTAACTTTAAAAAGATTTATTTCACGCAGAGGTAATCCTACAATTATATTTAGTGATAATGCTACAAATTTCTTAGGGTCGAAAAATCAATTGAAGGAGCTTTATGAATTTTTCAAGGCAAAGAAAAACTTTAATCCAGTAGAAGAATTTTTGTCTTCCAAAGAAATAAGGTGGGAATGTGTTCCTCCGAAAAGCCCACATTGGGGTGGTCTTTGGGAAGCAGCTATAAAAAGTACGAAATTTCATTTAGTTAGAATAATAGGAAACTCTAATTTGACGTTTGAAGAATTATATACAGTTTTAACACAAATAGAAGCAATTCTAAATTCAAGACCCCTCCAACCCTTGTCACATGATTTAAATTGTTTAACCCCTGGACATTTTTTAATTGGCGATAGTCTTACCGCATTTCCTGAAAAGGATATATCCGATACTCTTGAAAACCGTTTAACCCGCTTTCAAAAATGCACTCGGGTTCAACAAATTTTTTGGAAACGCTGGACAAACGAGTACTTAAATCAGCTGCAAAACAGACCTAAGTGGTTGATACCACATCCAAATTTAAAGGTTAATGACATTGTTCTAATTAAAGAAGAAAATACTCGTCCCCTAGAATGGCCGCTAGCAAGAGTAATAGAAATTATTGCTAGCCCAGACAAAAAAATTCGTGTCGTTAAGGTTCGAACTAAGAATGGAATATTTATAAGAAATATTACCAGGTTATGCTCGCTACCAAAATACGACAGCTAAGTTAGTTTTAATAAATAGGTTCAATTTCAGAAACATTTCTAGTGATAGTTTAATTTAAGAGTTGAAGCTATAAAGCTTCAACGGGGTGCAGTATGTTCGAGAAAGTCTCGAACACATTCAGTTTAGTATTTACAATAAATATATATTTTTTTTGTATCATACTGTATATTTTTATTCATAGTATAGACCCGCAGTGGAAGAGCTCTGGTTTTCCCTAATCTTTTAAAATAGCAAAATAAGCTCCAATCAAGGGTTATAAAATTTCTATTTAAACGGATAATAGTCCGTCATAACTTACTTAACCTAGGTACTAATCCACAACAATGTTAACGGACGGTTTTTCCCGAGCAATAGGCCTGGTACTTCTGGGGGTTTAAGGAGGGAGACCGAGCTGATAAAAAAGGTATCGCTGACAATAATCAGAGACTTCAACGATATTTCGTGTTTAAATAAAACGTTTGTAAACCGTTAAAAATTACATGGTCCTTCGAGATAAAATAAGTTTTTAAACAAGTTTTAGTAGTTTTTCTTCTTCGACAAGACCTATGGTGTAACGAGACGTGTAGTTCTCCTACAATCACCTTACCCAAACCCAAGATAATACACTCACTAACCAACAAGAATTTTCCAGAAATGGTTGGTGGGTTGTTACAGGTTTAAACGTACGAATAATAAATATCCTTTGATATATTATATTCAGGCAAAGCTAATTTTGAGATAGATAAATTTGTCTTACTTGAACCTAGTTGAACTTTTGCAGTAGTTTACTTTTATTATTTATTCCTCTTTCTTTTTACTATAGCAGCATTATGTCGATTTTCTTTAAGGTACTTTTCTGAGACGATTCTCCTAAAAATTGAGAAAAGATACAAAAATATGACTAAAGCCTTCATGCTATATTTTTATTACCTATCCAAGCAAAAATTTATTTTCAAAATATGTTTGTTTACTTAATTATAAATATGTCAAGGATGACATCTGAAATGTGCATTCTTGTGGTGCAATAAAAGTTTTATAAAATTATTCTTGGAGTAACCCAGAAGTCTATTGTGCAAAGCAATGCTTACCTAATTAATATAAACAAATAATTTAAGAAGTGAATTAGTTGAACTAATTTATAAATAGGAAATACCGGAATCAGGCATTCTTTTTAAGGACTTTGTGATATGCACATAGCAGATTTGTAAATTGTTTATATTTCGTAAGCTCAGTTATCGAACATATTAAGAGTTGTTCAGTATTGAAACACCTCGAGCTGGTTGGATTTTGTGACTATCGTAACGAGTAGCTTACCTTTTTTATATAAGTATCCTTGTACTGGAACAGGCACATTCACTCAAAGGTCCCATTACACCTCTGGCAAGATTTCTACAGGTTTTAATCAACACCCCTCAGTATATTTTAGTTATAAAAATACATATTCATCACTTATTTTAGACATTTTTGTTTCTGGTATCTTCGAAGTTCCACTCGATTCTCTGGTTGGCAGTTAGAAAATTTAATTTCTACCCTGTATTAATATCCCATATTCTAAGAACCACTACCCCTCGTGTTGTACTATCATCAGAAGGTGGCCAACCTCTGACCACCCCACAAAATATGAATATTCAGGTGACCTCTAGTACTTTAATCACTTAAACCGGGTCACTTAAGTTTAGTTCAAATCCCCGGCGACACTTCTCTCACTGGGCACATCGATATTCACCGAAGAAGTACAAATCTTGAAACTACAAGAAAATAGTATGGTTTTGGTTCGGAATAAAACATTTAGATCCCTATATATACATATTAGGTATTCCTTTTTTTAAATTTTAAACATACCTACCCATTTATTCTTCCTCAAATGTGAGTGAAAGGGGGTTCATTTTCATACACCATATTATGTAATGATTGCCTGATATATTGCAAATTATTTGGACTTTACATTAAGTCATAATATAATTTAATTATTTTATTACCGGCGACCTCGTGTGACATTTATTTTCTTTATATTTTAATTTGTCATAAGTCAAAATTCATAATTCATATATCATAGACCTACCATAGATAGACCATACCAATCTACGAATTACATTGATGATACCTTTCAAAAATATCTTATTTTAGTACCCACCAAACCTGAGATATAATTATAACAAAAAGTTAACGAAATAATGTTATAGGGTGGACACATAACATGCTCTCAAAATGAACAGTAAATATAAGTGTAGAATATAAACATAAGAGGCTTGGTTGCGAAGGGATGTCTACAGGGAGGGATACTATCGTCTCTACTGTGGAATATGTTGACTGCAGATGCCGGATCATTTTTGAGAACATACTCTGCAAAGAAATGCAAATAGCTCTGAAAATAGTTTTATGACAGCAGTGTAGAGATCATTCACTGTCTGTCAATCCCAAGAATATAAATGAACCTTTTTACAAGAAAAATGATGCAAAAGGAACTAAAAAGTGAAGTACCTAGGTTTAACCTTTGACAGCAATTTAATATGGTCTTTACACCTAGAAACCAGAATAAAAAAAGTATACATTTCTTATCAACAATGTTTTCTGACCGTGAGGCGCACCTGGGGTCTTTCACCTAGAGTGGACTTGCACGGCCATCATAATACCTATGCTAACATACGTACCGAAAACCCAAAAATTTACAACTATCCACAAACTAGAAAAAATTAATAATATGATATAATAATATAACGAGCCATAAAACTGCACCAACTACAACCGTGGAAGCCAGTTATTCTTAGTCATGACATTTTCATGAGTAATCATGTATGGGTTTTAAAAATGTTTATACCATGTGAAATATTAAACAAATATTCAGTAGATCAATAGAAAAGTTCATTGTATTTCTCACTATGACTTTCGTTCAGGGGCCTATAACTTTGTAATCAAGGCTTTCACAAACAATACTAGCAGACAAAAAAAATGTAAAAACAGATCTAGAATTTTAGTGAGGTCCTGTTTTTAACCTAATTTTATTGCTCAAAAAAGTAGGGGGGTGAAAGGGGTGTGGAACCTTTATAGAATTAAATAAAATTAGACCCACTTACTCCATTTTATTAGTCATTGTACATTTTAACAAAAATATAAGTCGTTTTAGAGTAAGAGCAAAAATGAGTTCTAAAATTTATAATTTGACACCCTGTAATTTTTTTACTATCCATTTTTTTATGTAAGCAAGTTAGCTTAAATCGACTTATTTTCGACCCAAAAAACTGGTTACATTTACTGTACACATTTTTGTTAACACCGTTATATATGTATACGGAAATACCTAGCAAATACGTTAAAATTAAAAAAAAAGAAAAGTAATTAATCGAAAGTGTTTAATAGGCTAATAAATTGGTATTCATAACGATTTAATTGCTTAAGATAATATACTCGGTGTGGCTGGCATTGAGTAAAACACTTTATATAATATTGAACTAGTTTTGTCATTAGTATTCGGTACTGTAATACCTTTTAAGTCTGCAATTTTGAAATCATCACTAACCATATCTTAATTATGATAATGCTACTTAATCTTTATTATTTACCCTCTATCTGCAGATCGCACAGGTTGAGTATATGAGTTAAGTTTTTATAATTTTATGTAAAAAAAAAACGCGGAGCATCCCTTGATCTATCCAGGCGCTGTTTTGATCGGGCGCTATTTTGATTAAGGCTATATCAATAAGTGCGATTCCGTTCAGACGCTCTTTTGATACACGTTATTTGGTAACAGAGTCGTTGATTTTCGATATCTTGTCCTTTTGATCTAATGAATTTTAGATCTATGTCTTTTCAATAAAATATATTTTCAATCAAATTTCATTCGATAAAATGTATTTTCGATCAAATTTCATTTGATAAAATGTATTTTCGATCAAATTTCCAGTTCTATCAAATATTTTCAATCAATTTTGTGCCACCCTTATTCCCGAAATAGTACAGAAATAGTACACAGATAGTACACAAATAGTATACATAGTACGCAAATAGTTCAGAAATAGTAGACAAATTGTACATAAGTAGTACATAAATAGATCAAAAATGAGCTAAAAAAAGTCGATGCTCAACTTTTCTCTGGGTCACCTTTTTTGCAGTGGGAATACACAAATAATAGGTCTACATACACATAGTACAATAGTACAAAAATAGTACATATAGTACAGAGTTTTTTATGCTACAGTACACCATCAGTTTACCCCTCTTTCAACAATATTCTTGTGTTGAAAACATTAGAAGGTCATACTAAAACTGAAATAAAACGCAGGGTGTCCTATTGAAACACCCTGTACTTTTTCAGTTTTTTATTTTAATATATGGTTTTTCCCTTAAAATACTCAATATACGGTCGAAGTACGTAAATATTCTCATACCATTATCTTCATATTATTTAAATTACTTGTCAAATCGTTCTTATTTTGGCTTTTTCAATAATTGATTTTTCTATTTTTATATTTGGTAGTAACAATATTCTGACTTGTATTTGTGTTCTTTCAGAAATATTCTGTAATCGATTACCACTTTCAAAGAAGAGGGGTTGATGTCGCCGACATTTTGAAATTGAATTACATCTTGATTTCTACTTTCTACCTGCTCAAATTGAAAAATAAAACGGCTTCATTAGGGAGGTAAGTTTTGGCGTTTTCCATAATAATGTTTTATTGTCCAGATACCCGTTTTATGAATATAAATACCGGGGAATTAATTCACACATAAAGATCAGGTAAACGAAAAAGTGCAGAATTAGTATAGTATATAACAAGAGTTGTAAGTAACCCATTACGCACGAAGTGAAAAAGTTTACGCACGAAGCCGCGCAGCGGCGAGTTAGTAATGGGCTTACAACTCGTGTAACGTACTAAACTTTTTCTGCGCCCACCTAAAACATTCTCAATAAGGATTTAAAGTTATGCTTGTGTCGTCAATTCATAAATTTTCGATAGGTAATTTCGTATCTTTCTTTGGATTTTAGCGGTATTAAATTATGTGTGGCAGCTTGAGCTTTTTCTAAAATCTCCGTGCGAGTTCCCATAATTTCATCACTTTCACTGCTAACAAACATATTCGTAGGTAAAGTTGAGAAAATGTTCGGATACAATCATATTTTGTTACAAAAATTGACAATATAAATGGCATGACGTTTATTTCTACAGCATGCTAAGAAAACGCGACATATTTGAAAAATTGTATAATATGTTGCCGACATTTAGGGGCATCACTCTTTTAATCCAAAATACATGTCGCTAATCCTAAAATTTTTTAGGTATGTTTTTTAAATGACTAAATTTATGTAAATATACCAAATAAAGTAATGCGTAGACAAAAATTTGATTGCAATTTGACTAATCCAAGAAATTTAAGTTTTCTTATCAAAACGCACATGTATGTTATGAGATCTTATTACGTCATTTACAAGGAATGTTGATAGTGCGATTTTTAACGTTTACTGACATGGGCGTAGAAAATTAGTATATTAGAGTTGTGAGTAACCCATCATGCACGAAGCCGCGCAGCGGCTAGTGCGTAAATTTGGGCTTACAACTCGTGTTACATACTATACTTTTTCTACGTCCACTTATTTTATCTATTAAATAAAGGACATCGCAATTATTTAAACTCATTTTTATGTGATGATAATTTCACAATATTTTAATTCTTTACCTTTGACAACAAATGTTTATAGTCTGGAAAATATTTCAGAAACTTATTAATTTGTTCTGGAGAAAGGATTTTCATTTTTTTACTTCTAAATTCATCCGATTTCCGCTTCAGTGGAGCGATTAGTTTTGGATAATCTGCTATGTCAATGTTATTAATGTTTAGTGTAGTTCTCAGCATTGAATAAATGGTCCATAGAGAAGATGGCTTTATAGTTTTTAATATTTCTTCAAATTACGCAAGTAAATTATTCTCCGAAAAGGATTTAACGTTATGCTTATGTCGCCAATTCATAAATTTTCGATAGGTAATTTCGTACCTTTGGATTGTAGCGGTAACAAATTATGTGCGACAGCTTGAACTTTTTCCGTTGGAATGCTTATAATTTCATTACTTTCAGTACTGACAGACATATTTGTTTAAAAATAATTAAAATCTGTAAACTGCTGTAATAATACAAGCATTGTTTAGTGTTTCTAGGCAAAATATATAATAACGTCATTTAGCACATTTATCACAGAGAAAGCCCATTTTCGGTGCGCTAAATAGTTATGTAAAAAAAGTGTTTTTCGACGCCCTTGTCAGTAAATGTTAAATATCGTACTGTCAACATTCCTTGTGAATGATTTAGCAATAACATGCACGTAATGAGATCTTATAACATACACGTACGTTTTGATAAGAAAACTTGAATTTCTTGGTTTAATCAAATTGCATTCAAAATTTTGTTTACATACGACTTTATTCGGCCTATTTACATAAATTTAGTAAATTAAAAAATATATTTTTTGCATTAGCGAGATACATTTTGGATTAAAAGAGTGTGCCCCTAAATGTTGGCAATACATCATACAATTTTTCAAAAACTATGTTGCGTTTTCTTAGCATGCTAGGGAAATAAACGTCGTGTAATTTATATTGTTAATTTTTGTAACAAAATATTGTATCCGAACGAATATGTTTGTTAGTAGTGAAAGTGATGAAATTATGAGCACTCCACCGAAGATTTTAGAAAAAGCTCAAGCTGCCACACATAATTTGTTACCGCTAAAATCTAAAGAAAGGTACGAAATAACCTATCGAAAATATATGGATTGCTGACATAAGCAAAGTGGGCGTAGAAAAAGTATAGTACGTTACACGAGTTGTAAGCTCATTACGCAATCGTGAAATTTACTGGGTTACTAACAACTCTTGTTACGTAATATACTATTTTCTATTACCGTGCGTAAGTTGTACTTTTTTGCACTAGCCCGTTCAGTGAAAAATGGAATTTTAGTAAAAAGAAGTAACTATTATATTTCTAATATTAGTGGATAATGTGTACGGTAGTAGAAAAAAATATTGTATGCAACTCGTGTGTAAAGTTACGCTTTCTTGACGAATGTGGATGTTGTCGCACGAGCCGTAGGCGAGTGTGACAATTACATAACTATTTTTGATTCTAAAATCAATTTGAAAGTTTATATCGAAAGAATAAAGGTTTCTTATACAGGGTGTCCCATTAGTGCGTAATTGTTCAATATTTCAATTTGTGTTATAGACAGGCAAACAAGTTTTGGGTTATTTTGGTACCATCCCCACCTTGAGTACAATGTTGACAGATCAAAATGTGCCCGACAAAACTGAGTAAATGTCCCGACACGGCCACAACAATATGGTTTTGTGACCAAGAAATCAATAAACACAAACTTATTATTTTTTAGCAATAAAGTAGGTATTTGAATCATTTGAAGATAAGTCAAAATTAGACGTTATTTATACTGATTTTCGCAAAGCTTTTGATCAAGTAAACCACGATATATTCTTTTTAAAATATATGGGGGAGAAAGGTAACACTTCTGCCAAATATACCAATTCGGGGGTACCACAAGGGTCAAATTTGAGACCTTTGATATTTACCATCTTTATTAGTGACTTTCCAGATGCAATACAACATTCAGACTGTTTATTATTCGCAGATGATCTCGAATGTTTTTAAACAAATCAAGTCAATCAGAGACCGTGTAGCTATCCAAAAAAATGTTGATATACTTTTAATTGAAATTTGGAAAACAAGTATTTTTTAACATATATGTATAAACGTAAATCTTAGTTGAATTTAAGACCAAGTGATTTTTGCGTATAGTATGGATGGGGCAAGTTTAGAACGTAATACTGAAACCAAAGACCTAGGAACTAGTAACTTACGGATCACATGAATCACAGAAATTAGTGCCGACAGTTTACGAACGAGTTGGATTATTGTTCCTGTTCATCTACGTCTGTCAATCTTTGACTTTTTCCCTTATTTGGTAAAAATCCATTTAAATTGAACATATTTTTACTCTTAACTAATAAAGTCGTAATAAGGGCATAAAGATTACAAGTTATAACTAATTGAATATAGAAAAAACTTCAAAGCTACTATTGGCAGACACCAAACACCAAAAAAAAGCGTTATTTCTTTATAAAATCCTGCGGTGCGCATGCGGATCTATTAGTAATCTACGCGTAGAGTGGGTCACAAAATATTGATCTCGATCACAAAGCTAGATCAGTAATCTACTAGTTTCCAAACACGGATAGGCTTAGTAACCATAGGTAAACGAACAATAGGATCTATAGTTTTTCTTATCAGAGTAAGTTTCCGAAAATGCCTAATAATGACTTCGTTTTCTAGTCATAACAAATATGATTAAGTCTCCAACCGCATGCGGGAACTAATAATTATTAACATTTAAATTTAGTAATGCAACCACAATTAAAATTCTATTTTATAGTCTGTTGCGACCCAAACTTAAATTCGCGTGTTGTCTAGATGCAGAAATATAAAATAATACTTATTGAAGTGGAAAAACTACAAAATAAATTACTTAGGCATTTATATCTTAAAAGATACACTAATTGGCCGGATTACAGAACAGTGAGAATAACTCAACTTGGATCAGGGTATATATTCTTTAATCTCGGGGAGTAGAAATTTTGATGGCAGAATGGAACAAAAATACAAATTTTGTGCCTTGTACATAAAAAGGAAAAACCGGTTTTCTAGTCCCCCGAATTCAAGAATAGCTACCCGGAATTTTAGGTCTTCTCACTTGAACAAAGGAGAAGGGACCCTCACTTTCTATATTGATTTTTGGTACTGTCAGAATTTGTTTAAATTGTAGTATTTTATTTTTCAGGTCAATATTGACAACTTTCTTAGGGACCCCAAGTTTGCAGCTCTACAGGATGAGTTATTAGAAGTCACAAGTAAGGGATGCAGAACTAATATTTTCATATACATCTCTTAAGTAATTATTTTTTTTTTTCTATGAAACTTATGTCATGAGTTTTCCTTACATACGGGTTGGGATAAAGTATGGAACCAAGTAAATATCTTTACAACGAAAAGGACGATATTTATGAAACTTTGCAGGCAAATACAATGACGCATAACGCACCTGATGCTATATTTTTTGTTACTACTGTACTTCCGGTTTCACCGAAAATACCCTCAACTTTTTTAATTTAAAGGGGACATCCTGTATATTTTTGCAGATTATCTAGTTATTCCGAATTCGTACATACTATAACAAGATCTTTTAAAATCTTCAAAAATATATTATATATTAAAAAAGTTAAGGGTATTTCCGGTGAAACCGGAAGTACAGTAGTAACAAAAAATATGGCATCAGATGCGTTATGCGTCATTGTACTTGCCTGCAAAGGTTCATAAATATACGTCGTTTTCGTTTTAAAGATATTTACTTGGTTCCATACTTTATCCCAACCCTGTATAGTTATTTTGTGCTTGCTTGCACCTACACAATCATACAGAGTGTTAGAGAAATTAGGAATATAAGTAACTGAAATAAGGTTAATTTTCATGTATTATGGTTAGAATATGACTTTTGATCACTTATCACCGCATTTAATGAAAAACTTGCAATAACTAAACTATTGTAGAAAGAGTTTTGAAATGAAAATAATTTTGCTCGTATATCAGTCCACTTGAAGGTCGAAATAATTCTACTATCTCTCCGATTTGAATGAATGATTCAATAGACATAATCTAATTAAAAAGCAGATCCTGATTTTTGTAAAACTCCAATCACACTATAAATACTAATTTACCACTTTTACTTTTACATACAGGGTGTTTTAAAAAACATGTGCGATTCCTCAAACTCTTAATTTTTATGTATGTTCAGTGGTAATTCCCAACCCAAAAATAAGGCAACTAGTTTCTATCAACATGCAGATGCTTTACTTGAACCATAGAGTGTGTTGTTTTTCAATTTTTTATTCATTTTTATTAGTTATTTGAACATATAATTGTGCTATCAAAAAGTGAAAAGTCAGTGACGTAGATACATATTTTTTGTTAAAAATTACTAAAGCGCACGTTCACACGTTCGATAAAGTTAAATCTGTTTACATCTTTTCATTTCCTAAAATATGTACTTTTTTAAGTACATTTTTCTCGACATTTTTCAACCAAAATTTCATTCAAATCGTTAGAACAGTTTCGGAAATTTGGATAATATTAAAATTAAAAATTATAACACTTTGAAATAAACCAATTGTGGATCCATGTAGATATAAGCTATTATTTTTTTTTATTTTTGGACTGGGAATCATCCCAAGAACAATGACACGTTTTTTGAAACACTCTGTAGAACTCTATTTTTGTACATTTAGTAGGTTATTTTAGTTAAATTAAAACCTTACTAAAATTATACATTTTTTCAGTAGTATTATTTCAAGAACTATAAGCACGTATGCTCATATTGTACGTACCTATGTATTTATTTTGTGATACCTGGGATTTGCACGATTTACAAATAACAATAACTTGTGTTTTATTAAGGACTGGACTGCTTAAAGATCAGTCAGGTTTTGATGGCGGGTGAAGCTTATAAGCTTAATAGTTTATAAATAGTTTCTTTAAAAATCAATTTCTTTTATATTATAATTTAGTTTGAAATCTAAAAGTCTATGAAATTATTATTAATAAATATTATTTGGTTATTATAACAATTGGTCAGAAGTAATGTTCTAATTTCGATAATGCGAAAATTCATCTTAGGTGTTTCCTTATATTCCTAATGTTTTGAACACTTTGTATAATTTATTTTGCAAAGTACGAATAAACCTATACTAACTACAATATTAGTATAACTCATGACGTAGGTGTCGTAAAAAAAGATGAATTACTTAAGAGTGGTAGGGATGTATATGAAAATAATAATTCTACACTCCTTACTTTTGACTCCTTCTAACAGTTCATCCTGTAGAGCTGCAAACTTGGTATCCATAAGAAAGTTGTCTTTAGTAACCTGAAAAATAACATCTAAAAGTTGAACAAATTCTGACAGTACTCAAAAACTAAACACGCTTTAATAGAAAAGAAAACTAAAAAGTAGAACATAATTTTCAATAAATATAAATTAAGAAAAAAATTATTTTAATCCAGAAGAGTTTGTATTGTACTTTTACTAATATCTGTCATTGAAATATTATAACAATTGACATTATTCACACTATTAATTTAAATTTATTAAAAATTATTTTCTACTTTTCAGTTATTCTACAAAATTTTAAATTCAATTTAATTTATACAAATATACCTCCGTCCGTATATGTTCATTCATATATTCAGTTTTGTTTGATTTAAAAACCGAGTCGTAAACCACTAAGCTCAAAACGCATCCGTACTTCGGGAATCACCTAAAATTCTTACGATTTCGATGATTTCGCTGAATTCCACCTTATTATTAGACGATTTCGCCAATATCCCTATTTTATACAACCTCTGTGATATCGGCGGAATCGTTTAATAATATTTTTCTACGCCCGCACATGGATATTAGCTGATCTACCCACAGATTACAAAACGAAAAAGTATACTATTGCCATTAACTGAACGAATATATTTTATATCCTTTCGATGTAGTGAGAACACAACAAAAAAATAAAATTTACCAACCACAGTTTATATTTTGGTCACCCGACGACTATTATTTTTAAAATTTTAAATAAGTGACAATTCTGTCAAACTAATTGTCAGTATATTTTTTAGTTTTTGAACTTAAATGTATATTAAAATGATTTATATTTAATTTGGTGTATTTTTAGTTATTTCTTTTAGTTCTTCATGAAGACTTTCAATAGTTTTCTCTAAAATAAAAATTTCACTTTGTATAAATAAAAATTTTCCTTGGTTTAATCGGCCAAATGTTTGTATTCGTCACCATAATTTTTATAAATTTACTGCACCTGAAGATGGAAAAATTGTATTTTCCGAAACATATGTAGTGTGCTAACAATAGAAAATAAAAACATTTGACCAATTAAACCAAGGCAAATTTTTATTTATATAAAATTCTGTTACGGTCAGGAAATTATCCTTATTCAATTTCATTTTGGTGGTTACATCTGAAACAATGATCTAGAGTTAATATTAAAGTTAAAACAATGAATTTTTAATTAAACATTTTTATTTAATTCCTTGTAATATTCAATAGTTATGTAATTTTCATTTCAAAGCCACAGGTACCATATACAATTTTCACATTAAGAATATTTTTTGTTAATAAGGTAAATTCGTACTTATGTTTTTAGTTCTGGAGATACTGAAATATTGACGAAGCTATCAATAAAGGTTTGTCGATATCTTTTTGTCTCCCTTATTAATTTATCGTCACATTCTGCAGACAATTGTCCTTATTTTCAGTAGAAACTGCTGTTGGTTTTAAATTTCTGCCAGTTTTTGGTGAGCAGTTTAACAGCCTCTGTTGTAAGGATATTTCAAAATTATTCTTTGAAAAATGTGTAAAAAAATACAAGCTTAGAAAAGAAACAAAACATACAAAAATGATTATAATTCAATTTAGTTTTGCAAAAACCATACCATTCTTCAGGTTATTAGTATCTTTCATACTGCAAGCAATGATCTATGCTTTAAATACGACTGTTTTCAAAAACCAAAATTACTTAGTATTTGTTCCCTTTGTTTTTCGCGAATAGTTCTTGTAGAAATACACTGAACAACCTGGCTAGTAACTACACTTCCTAAAATAGTAGATTTTAATGTAGGTAACAATAATATAATTAGAAACTATTTTTTTTATCTTTAAAATACATCAAAAACATGACATAACCTAACTTTATATCAATTACACTATCAATTAGAAATTAATTGAATAATGCGTACCAATAATTACTAAAAAGACATCTTGATATATAGAAATAATATTAAATTTTAAGATAAATATATCTATAGGTAAAGTTCTGAGCACTTTCAGGAAAATATTAAAATAACTTAAAAACTCGCTTTTTAATATTGAAGATATAGGCATAATAAAAATATGCTTCGAAAGTGACGTCATGCCCAAAACTGACCGAATTTCGTACCTCTAACCACTTCACCTGTATTTTTCCACCATGATTCGATACTATTGCCACTTTTCATGGAGCTAGAAGGTGGGGAGATACCTAAGCTTCTTTTTCAAACATTCAAAATGGTATCAGTAGGCGTGGCTTATGTAGACATAATATACCGTTCTACTAGGACCGGACTATTGGGAATGCAACCCAAACATGCATTTGCTTTTTTAAAGAAATTTTAGAAAACTGATAATTAAGGTTATAATAACTGATTGTAAGTAATTCCACATAGTAATACTTTTAATAAGCAAAGTTTTAAGGAATAAAAAAATGTGTAAATGGAATATTTTATATAAAAATGTTTATTGACCCTTAACGAATATAATTTTATTATTGTGATGTCTAATGGTATCACATTTTTTTATGTTATTTTTAATTAATTAAATCATCCTAATGCTTGTGTATGTTAGCCTTATTACATGAATATAAATATTACTAATACTGTTACATTAATGAAATATATATTTTTACATGACAAGCAACTAAACTAAAATTTTAATATATAATCGGCAAAGTTGACAGATTCTATAGCAAATTCTGAGAAATAATGATCAATGCAATGATTGTTAATAATAATGATATTTGCTAATAAATTATTTGTATTTTGATTATTTATTAAACCAAACAAAAACTTAATCGCTTGCTTACATCTAACGGCTAGGGCCGTTATTTGAAATTTTGCTCTTAGCATTTGTGTTCTTACATGTGTAATCGGGCCAACGGTGATAGTTTTTGTAGTATAGATACCCAAGAAACTTATGTTGCATTTTTTTGATATTCTCAAAATATATTTGTGGTTCTTGTACCCAAATTATGGAAGTAAAATCTAATTTTGATAATACACGAGTTTTAATTGAAGATAAGTTCTAGAATGAGGATGTTAGCATTTTATTTGCACTTTTAGATATTTTTTTTCTATATGAGGCTTAAATGATAATTTATTAAAACATTGTATTTACAAGTTCTTGAAAATCTTACGTGCAGGGAACCTACTCCATATTTCTAGATTACCCATTTGCTTTAATTCTGGCAGTGATCTTGTGGGTGCTGCACGCCTCTGCTTAAAAATTATCACCCCATATACAAAAAAGCATCTTTATTAAATGAACAAGAAACTAAAAAAAAAATAAACATTATTAAAAACTACAAAAAGTGCATAATTTGAAAATCCATATTCAAGCTTGAGATTTGTAAAATTAAAAAAATTCCAAATACACATTTAACTTGTTCAATTATGTATTGAATAAAAGGTCTGTTCCAACAATGATCAGAAACAAACCACTGGGTAGTACACAATTTTGCAGTATCGATAAACTACTGTGCAGAATCCTGATGTCAGTAACTCATTTCTGAGCATTGTTGGAACAAACCTAAAGTAAATCGAAACCACTTAAAAACAAGCACAACATTTATACTCGAGCATAATTTTTAATTCCTATCAAAATTTTTAATTACTGAATATTTTGTTCTAGTTATATTAAAATTTAAAAGTTCTTGCTCTTCATTATAATTATATTTTTTATTTTCCCTATATACCTACATACTATCTCTAACATTTTACAAATTTGATGCCTAATTAAAGATTTCATCTAGCATTGCAGCATTTTTTAGAATATTTGATAGAGCATAGTAGTAACTGCCAGTTAAAACTTTATTTCTAGTATTTAGTTTAGGTAACAGAGACAACGCTTGGAACAGAAAATACATACTTTTGTTAATTCAGAATTTTTAAATGTTGTTTTATATTATAAATCTTTCCAGGTATCCTATATCATTTTTTTTATAATTTTCAACCAAAACTGTTTAAAAACAAAAAGTTTAATAAAAAAAACGCCCATTATATTTAATAAGGTTTATGCTCTAAAACTCACTGTTCTTTTAATGGCAGATTTTTTAACCTCTGAGTAAAGTTAGGTGTAAGTATAATCTATAGCCTAATCAGCAAGTAGTTACTTTCAACTTTATTCAGAGGTAAAAACCTGGCCTTTAATCTTAATATAATTGTGGAGGATGGAGACTACATTTGCTAGGGATTAGGGAATAACGAAGATCTGACTACTATAATGACACTTGCTAAAAACTGTATAAGTTCTATGTACATGCAGATAGAACCATGTGAATAACTTTAGTGCTTCGATAACACAACATTGATAATTAACAGATGAACATATTGGTCACAAAAACAAATTAAAAAATATATTCTACCAATCTCATTTTTTCCAAAAAGTACAGTTACAACCTTGTTATTCTTTGAGATGTATTTATTACTGATACTTATTAATAAAAATAATAATAATTGATATAGGTACTTACTGATCTTTGGAAACATATATACTCCAGTCCAGTGAGACTTCATTATTCTTGTATAATGCTATTTCACAGAAATGTTTGTAATTCCAATCACTATGTATGGATTTGATTATAGTAGGTATAAAACTAAATGTTTATTGAATATCTTTAATCTGGGCAATGAAAATCACAAAACTCACTTTAAAAATAATAAGCTTCAATCTGAGTACCATAGTTAAGGTCCACTTCTTCATTTTATAATCAGTAACCCACTGTATTGCTGTTTTTGCCAAAGCCAAAGGTAATATTTGAACACAAAACAAAATCAGCTGTTTTTTTATAAACACCCCCATTTCACTTATTTAGTAGCAAGTCTCTGGCAGCAACTTGTAACTTAATTGGAGCATATTTATTAAATCTTGAACACTTTTTTTGATCGTATAAACTCACACATCAGTGCAGCTTGTTTAAAAAAAAAACACTTATAAGCAACCATCAATAACAATAAACTTATTTGTTGACCATTTATTTTTTCATCTGTACTCCTTCTGATAGTTTTGTCATTTTTCATTTCATATAAACTCGAATTTTCACCATAGAAGAACTATTTTTATGATTGCACTTTTTTTGACAGATAAAAAGATTGCCGCAATTTTCCGCCGTAACGACACTAGCGAACCTAGCGGATTTTGGCTAGGAAGTACGATCGGTTTTGGTATGTTTTTTTCAGGGAGTTGAAACACCTTTATAGTACGCCGTGATCATGATAATGAAACAATCTGTTCACGAGTAGTGGTGACACTTATTTCCCAAAGTTGGCTATCCTGACGTCAAATTACATTGTCACTGTCACTTACTGACTGGATACTGACACTTTTATGTGATTTGTCCTATATACATAGTTGTTAACTGTCCTGTCTCGTGAAGTGTTAAATTAGCAAGGGCCAAATTGTAGTTGGTAAGTTCTCTTTTCATTCATTTTCTTGATAAATCCATCTCTGGTCCCACAAACTTCTAAAAGGGGATACATCTTTATAGATTTGTGGAGCCCTTGTTAAAAGTTCCCGTTAATGATCGTCCACCGTCCATGTGAAGCCGTCATATTGTGAATGTTCCCGTTTTCGCTACATTGAATATTCATATCTTCAGTTCAGGAGGTCATCCTAGAAATATTGCAGTAAAGGGGTCCCAGAACCGTAACCTCGACAACAAGGTTCGAATCCACTACCGGTAAGGGTAGACATCTCATCCTGTTCCTGTTAGGAGTCCCTGAAAATTATACTAGGACAATATAGCCAAGTAAAGTAAAGCCAAATTAGCAGTAACGTGATTTATTTAACCGAGTTTTATTGATACCGATCCATGTGATTTTAAGTGATATATATATATATATATATATATATATATATATATATATATATATATATATATATATATATATATATATATATATATATATATATATATATATAGGTAATCGTACGTTGAGGCACCAAAAACGCATTTATATGGGCGAAGTGGCACCTATATTTACGTTGTTGCACCATTGCAAGGTGCCAGATCGTTTTTTTTGTATATTTGGTCGTTTTAACTCCTTACTAACCCCTCTACCAAATTTCAGAAAGGTGCCACTTCTACCATTTTTCTATAAAAACACGATTTTAGTTGAACCGTATACTCCCCAGAGGTCAGGCCAGTCGCTAACAACGCTCAGACTTTTACGACGTAGTGGCACCTCGCATGTAAAAATGCTTTCTTACTTTGTGGCACCTCACTTTGTATACATTTTCTTACTTCGTGGCACCCCAATTTGTTTTCGTAATGGAACGTAAGAGCACCTTAGGTCCTTTGGTGAAAATATCCCAGATACCGGCTAAAATATATGTCGACGAACGAAAGAATATTATATTATGTATGATTCAATTCCAAATTTGACAATATAAATTTACTTTTTCAGAGCTAAAATAAAATTATATAAATAAATTAAAATAAATTAAAATAAATTAAAATAAATTAAAATAAATTAAAATAAATTGAAATAAATTAAAATAAATTAAAATAAATTAAAATAAATTAAAATAAATTAAAATAAATTAAAATAAATTAAAATAAATTAAAATAAATTAAAATAAATTAAAATAAATTAAAATAAATTAAAATAAATTAAAATAAATTAAAATAAATTAAAATAAATTAAAATAAATTAAAATAAATTAAAATAAATTAAAATAAATTAAAATAAATTAAAATAAATTAAAATAAATTAAAATAAATTAAAATAAATTAAAATAAATTAAACTAAATTAAAATAAATTAAAATAAATTAAAATAAATTAAAATAAATTAAAATAAAATAAATAAATTAAAATAAATTAAAATAAATTAAAATAAATTAAAATAAATTAAAATAAATTAAAATAAATTAAAATAAATTAAAATAAATTAAAATAAATTAAAATAAATTAAAATAAATTAAAATAAATTAAAATAAATTAAAATAAATTAAAATAAATTAAAATAAATTAAAATAAATTAAAATAAATTAAAATAAATTAAAATAAATTAAAATAAATTAAAATAAATTAAAACAATGTAAAAAATTAAATAAATTATTTTTATGTTTTGTTAAGTGAAGAGAATACTAGTGATAATTTTTTTAATATTTTTATTGTTTTTAATTATCTTAGAATTGACAATTATTTGTTATAATATTACTTTCCATAATTTAATCTCGCGAATAAATTTCCTGAAGCCGACCGAGCCTGTGTGGGGAAGGGACGGCTATTATTTTTATTTGCCGTGGCGCTCAGTGACTTAAAGATGATTTATAGGGCTATTTGACTTAAAAGTGAAGAAAACTCGAAAAACCTCAAGCATTATCATCGAAACGGTAAAGCATGGCGAATTTGTAATATGGACGTCATATTAATAGAAATTAAATTACTGCAAATGCGGCACACACCAAATTCTATAACGAACCATGCAAATTAATTAAAAATTCTCCTGGTTTGCGAAGCTGTCTCTCAACCACAATATTGCCCACAAGTGAATATAAACAACTACGCTACCGAGCCAACTATGTTGTTTTTGTATTACTTATACTGATATAGTGTATTACATTACAAGTATAAAAATTGAAATTTTTTACTCGAGTGGGATACAAATGTATAAAATCGATTTTACACAAGTGATGTACAATATTGTTCCTACGACTACAAATTCATTTTATAAAAAAAAAAAAGTTTAAAATCAGGAAATCTGGCTATAAAGTTTTATATGCCTTAATAAATAATTTTTAGAGCATTCTACCTCTTGTGTTTTGTCGTAATTAAAAACTTAATTTCATTTATAAACACTTTCATAAAATAATAGCGGTGAAATAATATTAGGTATAAAAAAATATTAGTTCATTTTTATTTTAAATACAATATATAATAAGATGAACAATCGTGAACGAGAACTTATAATTCTACTTTAAATTTTTTGCTGAAATAGTACAAAATAAATAGCGAAAAGAAAAGATCGGCTATAAGATTAATAAAAAGTACCTATTTAAAATAAATAACAAAACTGCTATTTTTCAATTTTCATATTTAAAAAAAAACATTGCTTCCATTGCGTCGCGTTATGGTCGAAACATGCAAAGTTGATAAAAATTAAACGATCTGTGAACTGAGCTAACAAGCTTGTCGCATAAATTATCTAATCAAATATATAAACCAAAAAAAAAAAAATAATATTACTTTAAAATTATTTTAATAATTTGTTAAAAATAATTATCTAGAATCTAGGTAGAGAAATCAATATTGACGATTTAAATTTACTATCTTGTGGCATAATAAAGACGTCAATATTCTTTATGCAAATATTAGTAATGACCTTAAATCCTTTAAAACATTGTGTACTGCAAATTTTCTGTCATTAAATTTAAAAAAAAAAACAAAAATGCTAACCTTTAAATGTAATATTCCTGATATTTTAATAGATATGGATACTGTAGAAGCCACAAACTGTACAAAATTTTAAGGTTTAAAAATAGACACGGATTTGAAATTCAAATCACATGTGGATCCACTTTTAAAAAATTCGCATCGGGTTGTTATGCAATTAGAACTACCTCTCATGAATTAGGAGTTTGTGCAGCAAAAACTGCATATTATGCGTTAGTTGACTCTCATTTACGTTATGCTGTTCAGTTTTGGGGAGTCTGTTCTGCCGAATTATTTGGTAGACTCTTTATAATGCAGAAACGGGTAATAAGGTTCTTATGTGGAGCACACAGATTAGTTTCATGTAGACCGCTGTTCTTAAAACAAGAAATATTAACATTATTTTCTTTATTTATCTCAAAAACTTGTTGCATAATCCACAAGAACAAGTCGAAATATAAATCGAATATATCCCGTGTAACTTGCCAAACGGGTACCTTGAAGTTGCCTATTTCCAAAACTGAACTTATAGGAGATTCTTTGCCAAGTACGGAAGCATCTCCGTATTATGGGGTTGTCAAGATCCGCATTCTGCAGAGGGTGCGAACAAGAAGATGAGACCATCGAGCATATCCTTTACGATTGCTCCACGTTCTCATTTATTAGAAGATTTGTGTTCGGCAAGTATCGGCTAACACGGCCGATATAAGAGAAGAACCTCTTGGCGACGTTGTCAACTATATTAAATCTGTAGGCTGGATCACGAGCTAGGAGGTGCCTGTCGTCTTAGGAGGATGCACAATGGGCCTAATGAGGCCTTAGTGCTGTGAAGGTAACTAATTCTCAACACCTTATAGATTATAGATGCCCTTATCGTTTGTACATTGCATTTGTTTTGTTAAAATAAATGCATAAATACAACAGTAGCTATAATTAATTCATATCAAATTAAATTACGATTTTTAGATGCTTACATACTTATGTATATCACTGGTAATTCCCACTATTCCAGTATCGGTTATTTAATTTAAATTTCTTTAAATTGAAGCCATACATTTTTAAAATTGATTGCAAAAAATAATGCTCAATATCAACGGTGACACACGGTACAGAAGTCGCCCCAACCAAACTTATCAAATACGTAAATCCCGAAATTTGACTTGGAAGCCAACGTGTTAAAATCAAACGTCACACCATCAAGTTCTACTCATTCTCAAGCTAACAAATTTGTTTTTCGTCAACTTTTATTTAATATGATATATATGGAGCTAGAAGGTATATATGTACAAATTATATATACATATATAGGGTGCTAGAATGTATATATGTATAAACCATATATAAGGAGCCATTTAGTCAAATTAAGTGCCAAAAATTCCGGGTGCGAGAACGATTAAATAGTTTTTGGTGTGACTTCGTCGTTTTACCTGTATATATATATATATATATATATATATATATATATATATATATATATATATATATATATATATATATATATATACAGGTAAAACGACGAAGTAACACCAAAAACTATTTAATCGTTCTCGCACCCGGAATTTTTCGCACTTAATTTGACTAAATGGCTCCTTATATATGGTTTATACATATATACATTCTAGCACCCTATATATGTATATATAATTAGTACATATATACCTTCTAGCTCCATATATATCATATTAAATAAAAGTTGACGAAAAACAAATTTGTTAGCTTGAGAATGAGTAGAACTTGATGGTGTGACGTTTGCTTTTAACACGTTGGCTTCCAAGCCAAATTTCAGGATTTTGGTATGTGATAAGTTTGGTTTGGGTGACTTCTATACCGTGTGTCACCGTTGATATTGAGCATTTTTTTTGCAATCAATTTTAAAAATGTATAGTTTCAATTTAAAGAAATTTAAACTAAAGAACCGATACTGGAATAGTGGAAATTGCCAGTGATATACATAAGTATGTAAACATCTAAAAATCGTAGTATAGTTTGATATGAATTAATGATAGTTACTGTTATATTTATACATTTATTTTAACAAAACAAATACAATGTACAAACGTTAAGGGCATCTGTAATCTGTAACGTGTGGAGGGTGGGTTACCTCCACAGCACTAAGGCCTTATTAGGCCCATTGTGCATCCTCCTAAGATGATAGGCACCTCCTAGCTCGTGAGCCAGCCTTCAGATTTAATATAGTTGACAACTTCGCCAAGAGGTGCTTCTGTTATATCGGCCGGGTTAGCCGATACTCGCCGAACACAACTCTTCTAATAAAAGAGAGCGTCAAGCAATCGTAAAGAATATGCTCGATGGTCTCATCTTCTTGCTCGCGCCCTCTGCAGAGTACGGATCCTGACAGGCCCATGATATGGAGATGCTTCCGTAATTGGCAAAGAGTTCAGTTTTGGGAATAGGCAACTTCAAGTTACCCTTCTGGCGAGTTACACGGGATATATTCGATTTATATTTCGACTTGTTCTCATGGATCATGCAACAAGTTTCTAAGAAAAATGAAGAAGGTAATGTTAATATTTTTTGTTTTAAGAACAGCGGTCTACATGAAACTAATCTGTGTGCTCCACATAAGAACCTTATTGCCCGTTTCTGCATTATAAGGACTCTACCAAATAATTCGGCAGAACAGACTCCCCAAAACTGAACAGCATAACGTAAATGAGAGTCAACTAACGCATAATATGCAGTTTTTATTATGCCACAAGATAGTAAATTTAAATCGTGAATATTTATTTCTATACCTAGATTCTAGATAATTATTTTTTACAAATTATTAAAACAATTTTAAGGTAATATTATTTTTTTTATTTTTTTTTTTGTTTATATATTTGATTGGATAATTTATGCGACAAGCTTGTTAGCTCAGTTCACAGAGCGCTCAATTTTATCAACTTTGTTTCGACCATATCGCGACAAAATGGAAGCAACGTCTTTTTTTTTAAATATGAAAATTAAAAATACGAGTTTTGTTATTTATTTTAAATAAGTACTTTTTATTAATCTTATGTCCGAAGCTTTTCTTTTCGCTATTTATTTTGTACTATTTTGATTATTGTTCAGCAAAAAATTTAAAGTAGAATTACAAGAAAGTTCTTGTTCACGATTGTTCATCTTATTATATATTGTTTAAAAAAAAAAAAATGAACTGATATTTTATTTTTTCTCACATGTAAGTCAAATGGCACTATCAATCATCTTTAAGTCGCCTCGAAACGCCAGGGCAAATAACAATAATAGCCGTCCCTTTCCCCGCACAAGCTAGCTTTTGGGTTTAAAATTCACTCGTAAGGGGGTGAATTAGGGAGAGTATTATTATTATTATTTATACCTAATGTGATTTCACCGTTATTATCCTATGAAAGTGATTATAAATGAAATTAAGTTTTTAATTACGACAAAACACAATAGGTAAAACGCTATAAAAATTATTTATTAAGGCATATAAAAAAAACCAGCCACATTTTGATTGAACTTTATAGCCAGATTTTCTGATTTTAAACTCTTTTTTTATAAAATGAATTTGTAGTCGTAGGAAAAATATTGTACATCCCTTGTGTAAAAGTGATTTTATACACTTGTGTCCCACTCGAGTAAAAAATTTCAATTTTCATACTTGTAATGTAATACGCTATATCAGTTTAAGTAATACAAAAACAACATAGTTGGCTCGGTAGCGTAGTTGTCTAAGGCGTTTATATTCACTTGAAGGCAATTTTGTGGTTGAGAGACAAACGGCTTAGAATCCTACGGCAAACCAAGTGATTTTTTAATTAATTTGCATGGTTCGTTATAGAATTTGGTGTGTGCCGTATTTGCAGTAATTTAATTTCTATTAATATGACATCCATATTACAAATTCGCCATGCTTTACCGCTTTGATGATAATGCTTGAGGTTTTTCGGGTTTTCTTCACTCAATCAAGTCAAATAGCTCTATAAATCATCTTTAAGTCACTGAGTCACTGAGCGCCATAAAAATAATAGCCGTCCCTTCCCCACACAAGCTTAGTCGGCTTTAGGAAATTTACTCGCGAGATTGAATTAGGGAAAGTATTATTATAATACTTGTTAATTCTAAGATAATTAAACAAAATAAATATTAAAAAAATGATCACTAGTTATTTTACTTTATTGCAAAACAAAAATTATTTATTTTATTTTTTACATTATTTTAATTTATTTTAATTTATTTTAATTTATTTTAATTTATTTTAATTTATTTTAATTTATTTTAATTTATTTTAATTTATTTTAATTTATTTTAATTTATTTTAATTTATTTTAATTTATTTTAATTTATTTTAATTTATTTTAATTTATTTTAATTTATTTTAATTTATTTTAATTTATTTTAATTTATTTTAATTTATTTTAATTTATTTTAATTTATTTTAATTTATTTTAATTTATTTTAATTTATTTTAATTTATTTTAATTTATTTTAATTTATTTTAATTTATTTTAATTTATTTTAATTTATTTTAATTTATTTTAATTTATTTTAATTTATTTTAATTTATTTTAATTTATTTTAATTTATTTTAATTTATTTTAATTTATTTTAATTTATTTTAATTTATTTTAATTTATTTTAATTTATTTTAATTTATTTTAATTTGTTTTAATTTATTTTAATTTATTTTAATTTATTTTAATTTATTTTAATTTATTTTAATTTATTTTAATTTATTTTAATTTATTTTAATTTATTTTAATTTATTTTAATTTATTTTAATTTATTTTAATTTATTTTAATTTATTTTAATTTATTTTAATTTATTTTAATTTATTTTAATTTATTTTAATTTATTTTAATTTATTTTAATTTATTTTAATTTATTTTAATTTATTTTAATTTATTTTAATTTATTTTAATTTATTTTAATTTATTTTAATTTATTTTAATTTATTTTAATTTATTTTAATTTATTTGAAATTATTTTAATTTATTTTAATTTATTTTAATTTATTTTAATTTATTTATATTAATTAATTTTATCACTCGAAAAGTAAATTTATATTGTCAAATTTGGAATTGAATCATACATATTATAATATTCTTTTGTTCGTCGACATATATTTTAGCGGTATTTGGGATATTTTCACCAAAGGACCTAAGGTGCTCTTACGTTCACTTACGAGAACAAACTGGGGTGCCACAAAGTAAGAAAATGTATACAAAGTGAGGTGCCACAAAGTAAGAAAGCATTTTTACATGCGAGGTGCCACTACGTCGTAAAAGTCTGAGCGTTGTTAGCGACTGGCCTGACCTCTGGGGAGTATACGGTTCAACTAAAATCGTGTTTTTATAGAAAAATGGTCGAAATGGCACCTTTCTGAAATTTGGTAGAGGGGTTAGTAAGGAGTTAAAACGACCAAATATGCAATAAAACGATCTGGCACCTTGCAATGGTGCAACAACGTAAATATAGGTGCCACTTCGCCCATATATATGCGTTTTTGGCGCCTCAACGTACGATTACCTATATATATATATACATCCCACTATCATTTCGGCATCCTTTCATAACACCTTAATTTGGCGTCCACTAGAAAGAAACCAATTTTTAAATATTTAGCCGTGTATATAAATCCGGCGCATTTTTTAATACATGAAACTCATCTCAGATTTTTAGTAGTGTAAAGTTTACTATATACGCGACTTTTACACTAAAACGCATTTTGGCGTCCGTACAAAAAAAAATTAAAAGTGAAATCATTGCGACTACCAGCAACGTTGCCAAGTTTCTTAAAAGAAAATCCAATCATTGTAACGTCACATATTGTAGATATACACAGACGGTGCATCAACCATTATTTAAAACCCCAACGTTTAACATAATTATATATTATCATTAGTATATCTGAAAGCTTTTAATAATATCATCCTTTTAACGTCCTGTACCTAATGTATATAACATAATATGTTTAAATATATAACTCACTATGGCGTCCTCTTAGTTATTTTTAAAAACCGATCATTCTAGCGTCAACGTATATGAAAAACATTTTACTTTTATAATCATTTTGACATCTATCATGCGACATATATAAAGAATATTTAAATTTTTTAATCATTACGACGTCTCGTTAGTTTCCTTATAATACCGATCATTTTAACGTCCACATATGCAAATGTAAGAAACACTTTACCTTAATATTTATTTTGGCGTCTCCATCATGCAGTGTATATAAAATATATTTAAAATGTTCAATCATTTCGGCGTCTCGCTAGTTTTCTTTTAAGACATTCTAACGTCCACATATACATATATGAGAAACACTTCACCTTATAATCATTTTGGCGTCTCCATCATGCAGTGTATATACAATATATTTAAATTTTGCAATCATTATGACGTCTCACTAATTTCCTTTTAAAACCGATTATTTTAACGTCCACAATATACAAATATAAGAAAATCTTTACCTTTATAATCATTTCGGCATCTCCATCATGAAGCGTATAAAAAATATATTTAAAATTTTCTACCATTTCGGCGTCTCGCTAATTTTTTTTTTTACCGGTTATTCTAACGTCCACATAATATATTTGGGAAACACATCACATTTACAATCATTTTGGAGTCTCCAAAGTGGAGGTAGGAATGTTAGTAGTTCAACCTGAAATTTTCAAGAGAAATCAAGCCGAATCAGAGGGCAAAGTCTATAAATTTTAAAAAAAATCTGATAAGAATTGGGAAACTTAAAAAAAAATCATAAATCAAAAACTAAAATCAATATCCACTTGAAATTTCTATGAAAAATCAAGTTTTGTTAGAAGACGAAGCCTATTTATTTTGAAAAAAATTGTTTTAAAATTGGGGGTTTAAGGGGGGATTGAAACAAGATCTATAGGCGGACGAAGCCTATAATAAAAATGGGGGTTAAAGGTAGTTGAAATAAAAATATCGTAAATCAAAATTGAAAAATGAAAAACGTAATCAACTTAAAATTTTTAAGAAAAATCAAGTTCTATAAGGGGCCGAAGCCTTGTGATTTTGAAAAAAATCTGAATAAAAATGAAGGGTTTAAGGGGGATTGAAACTTAAAAAATAAAACAAATCAAAAACTAAAATCAATATTAATTTGAAATTTTCAGGAAAATCAAGCTTCATCAGCTTTATTGACTTTGAAAAAACTGATTAAAAATGGGAGTTTAAGAGGGAGTTAAAACAAAAACAAAATCAAATCAAAAACAAAAAACAATATAAACTTGAAATTTTCACTAAAAATCAAAATCTATAACGAAATGTATTGATTTTAAAAAAATCTGAATAAAACAGGATGGTTAAGGAAGTTAAAATTAAAAAAAGAAAATGAAAAACGAAAAACGATATCAATTTAATTTTTTTTGGAAAAATTAAGCTCTATAAGGGGACGAAGCCTATTGATTTTTAAAAAATCTGAATCAAAAGAGGGGGTTAAGGAGGTTGAAATTAAAAAAATCCGAAAATTAAAAACGAAAAACAATATCAACTTAAAATTTTTAGGACTAAACAAGCTCTATATGGGAATGTATTTAAATAATCGTTACTCTAATAATTGACATTGCTTGGCAAATAGTTGTTGAATATTGCATATTATGTGTAACCGAGGTGGACCCTTAACGCATAAATATTATTATTAAATTTGGGTATTTAATTGTAATTTTTTCATTATTTATCCCCAACCAAAGTGTCTCTTAATATTACTTAATTAGGTTAGGCAATAGGTATTATAGATAAGGTAACGATTTATTAGCAAGAGATATTTATAGCATAGCCGCTTGAGTCATCATGAAGATGAATTTTGTTTAGCTGTTTGGAGTTTTATAGTAAACCGTTACTTGGAATTGTTGGATATGAGTAAACTCCTGGCACTCACTTACATACAATACTTTTGCTACGACTCATCTCCTTCTTCACTGTAGCAAGTCGGCATTTAACTGTCGATGGTAAAAAATTTCACCTCTTTTGCTTAGGCAAGAAAAATAGGTGGCATTTTTGTTTGAAATAGCATGAGTACCGGTTTTAAACAAAATAAATACATTGCTGTTGTTATTATCATTCTAAATTTATTAACAAAAGTTTTACACTTTAACTAGCTATAAATGAATGTATTAATTTACCAATTTGCTTTGTCGTGTAAATCATTTTTAAGCGCGAAGTTTCTAACACGTGTGGTAAGTATAAGTATCAAATTTATAGGTTCTATATAGAGAATAATTATATATAATACAAAACTTTTGTTTTTAAAGGTAAAATTTATTATTTTAAGGCTTCTTGTTCTTTTATGACTTTAAAACGGACTACTTGAGCAAATTGCTAACATTGGAAAATTGGGAAACTTAAAAAAAAATCAAAAATCAAAAACCAATAGCCACTTGAAATTTATAAGAAAAATCAAGCTCTTTTAGAAGCCGAAGCCTATTGATTTTGAATAAAATTATTTTAAAATTGAGGTTTAAAGGGGATTGAAACTTAAAAAAAAATCAAATCAAAAACGAAAAACAATATAAACTTGCAATTTTCAGAAAAATCAAGATCTATATATAAAAATGGGGGTTAAAGGTAGTTAAAATAAAAAAATCGTAAATTAAAATTGAAAAATGAAAAACGATATCAACTTGAAATTTTTAGGAAAAATCAAATTCTATAAGGGCACGAAGCCTTTTGATTTTAAAAAACCTGAATTAAAATTGCGGGTTTAAGCCGGGTTGAGACTAAAAAATAAAACAAATAAAAAAAAAACAATATTAATTTGAAATTTTTGGGAAAATCAAGGTTTATCAGAGAACGAAGCCTATTGATTTAAAAAAAAAATTGATTAAAATTGGGGATTTAAGAGGGAGTTGAAACTTAAAAAAATAAAACAAATCAAAAACTAAAAACAATTTTAATTTGAAATTTTCAGGAAAATCAAGCTTTATCCTAGGACGAAGTCTATTGATTTTGAAAAATCAGAATAAAAATGGGTGGTTAAGGGGAGTTGAAATTAAAAAAAAAAATCAAAAATGAAAAACGATACCGACTTAATTTATTTTGGAAAAATTAAGCTCTCTAAGGGGACGAAGCCTATTGATTTTTAAAAAATCTGAATAAAAAGAGGAGAATAAGGAGGGTTAAAATTAAAAAATCACAAAATTAAAAACGAAAAACGATATCAACTTTAAATTTTTAGGACTAAACAAGCTCTATATGGAAATGTATTTAAATAATCGTTACTCTAATAATTGATATTTTTTGGCAAATCGTTGAATATTGCATATTATGTGTAACCTTATTATAATTCTCATTATAATACCTATTATAATACTTGTTATAATACCCATTAATTACAATACTTATTATATTATTGCCAAAAGTCAATAAAGCCATGTATTACTATCGCGATTTGCAATAAAACAATAAGACAATAAAATATTAAAGAATTAACTTATTTCAATTATTCTGACCTGGTGGGGGTGAGTAGGGGTGGGTTAAGGAGAAATTCAGTAAATTTAACAAAATAAATTAATGTTTTCAAATAATATATACAAGTTGTTTCATTTTAATTAATTCAAACCTTAACTAAAATTATTTTCTTATAATTATGCTTTACATTTTAAATTCTTACCAATTGTTAGATTTATTCAAAATAAATACGAAAATATAAAAAAAAAAAATGAAAAATATTGTAACAGTCAGTTACAGGATATGTCTAAATTAATTTATTTAAATTTTGTAATCAGTGAAATCTTGGAAGCCAAATTGATGCAAATAACGATACTTCTATATGGACGTCAAAAAGACGTATATAATAAAAATATGTTTACATAGCTATTATGATGCTAATACTTCGTTTGGCTCTAAGTTTATTCCATAGACGGAAAGAAATATTAAAACTGTTTTAACAGTGTTGCCACATTTCGGATGCCAGTAGGTTTATAAATGAAAGAAACATGTATATAAGATATACATGACACTAGCGCTAAAATGGCAAAAGGCTGAACTAAGTTTGTATATTTCACTTTCATATTCCTAACAATTTGGAGTCCAGTGATCCTTAAAATAATCTAATATAACTCAGCACTGAATAGAATAAGATGGATGATAAAAGAATAGGTCAATGTACAGATCGCACAGATTAGACTGGAAGGCAAAAAGTGCGTTAATTTCTACTGTGGACCAAATTATTAGGAGAAAACAAAGTGACGTCCATATACGGACGCCACTTTGCACAGAGATGCTACAATGTTGGGAATTTAATAATAGACGGATGCCAAAACGATAGGATGATGTATATATATATATATATATATATATATATATATATATATATATATATATATATATATAATTTAGGTCTTTTCAAAATTTAAACATTTTTTCTTTTGGTATAAACTCTTAGTCAAAATTTCAATTTTACATTTATGCAGTTATTTAAAAATAACTCTTGCTCTGTGAGCCGGACATAGCTATGAAACGTAATATTTAAGCTCTTTATATCAATCTCCACTATATATAAGAAAAGTGTATAACTTAATGTGCTTAGGTAATAAGTACTCGATGTAAACTATAATCGTATAAACAATTTTTCGTTATGCTCAATATTTGCCAGTGAAGAATATATTAAGTAAATTAAATCCTGTTGTTTTATTTAGTGGTAGGGCTATATTCCTTTACAGGATTTTCTCTATTTTCATAAGATCAAGATTGAGTGGCGCTCAAATTACACTCTGGAACATATGGATCAATAATAGTGTTAGGATTTAAAGACCTTATACGGTAAGTGTGCCTAAATTGTCAGACTACCTACGACCCACAGCTCTCCGAACCCATGTAGTTGCCGTTCGCATAATTCTTTAATTAATTTAAATAACACTTTGATTTTTCATATTTAAAGTAATAAAGAAGGCTATAATAGTATATTATGTTACTAGGAGTAGAAGGCCAACATTATATGTTGAGCCCAGAATTTTGCACAGCTGAGGCGTTAGCCGAAGCTGTGCAAACTGGGTGAAACATATAATGGGCCTTCTAATCCGAGTGACATATACTATTTTTTCTTCAAGCATTTAAATAAAAGTATGAATAAAAATAATTAAAATAAAAAAGCTGAAATTAATAGAATATATGTAAAACTAAATAACAGTTTAAAAAAATTATGTACCTACCTTAGTTGCTAAATATCTCTTGTTTGGTCATTCTTAAGAAAGTTATCAAACTCCTGTTTAAAAACAAACTTTTGACTTCTTCGGTTTCTAATTATCATTTTTTCGTTTTAGAAGGCAATTAATTTTGAATAGTTTTCAATTTTTACATTATGTTTAATATTTAGTTCTGATTTCAGCATTGAATACTGCGACCACATTGTTGAACTTTTGAATTTTTCATACAAATTAGTAAAATATGCAATCAGAACATTTTCTGAATAAAAATGTACGTGATTTTCTTCACTCCATTTCACAAATTTTGTGTAAGCATAATCGTAAACTTTCTTCGATTTCGTAGGTATTAAGGTTTCTATCGAAGATTTCGCTATTTCTAGCAATTCGGGAGGTGTTGATTGCATTTCTTCTGACATTTTCTTTTTACTTGAAAAACACAGGTTAACACTATTTTTTTTATATTCTAAATCATACACTGACAAACGTCAAATTAAATAAGTATTCAAATGACAGTTCCAGCCTACTTGATTGCAACGTTCATAATAAGCCATTTAACATTAGGTTTGTGCTTTTTTATACTAGTACAAAAATGAAAAATATTTGTACTAGTATAAAAATAGGCTACCTCTACAACACGTGTACCTTGATATAATGTAAACATTATTATACGCTTGAAGAAAAATTAATTTATCGAATGTGTCAAAAAACAATTTTTTTTAAGCACCCTATACTTTTTGATTAGTCCTGTGAAAGTATACATATTTTTTCACTGGCGTATCATCCATCCTGTTGAGGGTATTTTCCAAAATTATAGCTTTTTTCTCTGATTGGTTTTTCAGATAGTGTGTTAAACTTAAAAAAAATACCCTTTTTTAGTTGACTTTTGTGTATTTGTTATATTAACATGTGTATATCCAATTTATTGATTGTATGATAATTTAATAGATAAATAGTTAAGGTAGTTCATTCGTAAAACGGCTCTTCTTAAGAATTTAATAAAATTGAAATATAAGGTTAATGAAAGTATTTTTTATGTAACTAAAAAAAATGAAACCGTCTGTAAAACGAGATATTAACAATCAAAATGTGCAGAATTAACACTCTTGAACTGTTTTGAAGCCTGTCATGTACACAAGCAATGCATTTATTTCAAGATATCTCAAAAACGGTTCTTATTATATTTTTACTTTCCTATCTGTATACAGATATAAGGAAAGTATAGGAATCATGATTTTTTTCGACCTCGAGTTTTCGACGGATTTTTACGTTTTGAGGTCCCCTGAATCCGTTTTGACTACTTTCGCGATGGTGTGTGTGTGTGTGTGTGTGTGTGTGTGTGTGTGTGTGTGTGTGTGTGTGTGTGTGTGTGTGTGTGTGTGTGTGTGTGTGTGTGTGTGTGTGTGTGTGTGTGTGTGTGTGTGTGTGTGTGTGTGTGTGTGTGTGTGTGTGTGTGTGTGTGTGTGTGTGTGTGTGTGTGTGTGTGTGTGTGTGTGTGTGTGTGTGTGTGTGTGTGTGTGTGTGTGTGTGTGTGTGTGTGTGTGTGTGTGTGTGTGTGTGTGTGTGTGTGTGTGTGTGTGTGTGTGTGTGTGTGTGTGTGTGTGTGTGTGTGTGTGTGTGTGTGTGTGTGTGTGTGTGTGTGTGTGTGTGTGTGTGTGTGTGTGTGTGTGTGTGTGTGTGTGTGTGTGTGTGTGTGTGTGTGTGTGTGTGTGTGTGTGTGTGTGTGTGTGTGTGTGTGTGTGTGTGTGTGTGTGTGTGTGTGTGTGTGTGTGTGTGTGTGTGTGTGTGTGTGTGTGTGTGTGTGTGTGTGTGTGTGTGTGTGTGTGTGTGTGTGTGTGTGTGTGTGTGTGTGTGTGTGTGTGTGTGTGTGTGTGTGTGTGTGTGTGTGTGTGTGTGTGTGTGTGTGTGTGTGTGTGTGTGTGTGTGTGTGTGTGTGTGTGTGTGTGTGTGTGTGTGTGTGTGTGTGTGTGTGTGTGTGTGTGTGTGTGTGTGTGTGTGTGTGTGTGTGTGTGTGTGTGTGTGTGTGTGTGTGTGTGTGTGTGTGTGTGTGTGTGTGTGTGTGTGTGTGTGTGTGTGTGTGTGTGTGTGTGTGTGTGTGTGTGTGTGTGTGTGTGTGTGTGTGTGTGTGTGTGTGTGTGTGTGTGTGTGTGTGTGTGTGTGTGTGTGTGTGTGTGTGTGTGTGTGTGTGTGTGTGTGTGTGTGTGTGTGTGTGTGTGTGTGTGTGTGTGTGTGTGTGTGTGTGTGTGTGTGTGTGTGTGTGTGTGTGTGTGTGTGTGTGTGTGTGTGTGTGTGTGTGTGTGTGTGTGTGTGTGTGTGTGTGTGTGTGTGTGTGTGTGTGTGTGTGTGTGTGTGTGTGTGTGTGTGTGTGTGTGTGTGTGTGTGTGTGTGTGTGTGTGTGTGTGTGTGTGTGTGTGTGTGTGTGTGTGTGTGTGTGTGTGTGTGTGTGTGTGTGTGTGTGTGTGTGTAGGTCGCATAACTCATGAACCGATAAACAGAAAAACACCAAATTTTAAACTTAAGCTTTGTTTCAGCGTCCAATGAGCTGATTAGATTTTGGGCAGAGTCGGAACATCTGGGGGGGTACTTTATAGGTGGTCATTTTTTATATTTTATGGAATATATTCGTTATTTACGTTTGGGGAAGAAAATTCTTCAAATAAAAGTTACTTACAATATTATTATCTATAATTTTTGTTACATGTCAAATTTTCCTGAAATGGTGCGTATTTGAGAAATTTGACAAAATGTGCAAAATTGATTTTTAAGAAAATTGTTAAACTAAAAGTTGTTTGCGATATCGATCTCTATAATTTTTGTTTTTAAATGACTTTTCTAAAATGGACCGTAATGGAAAAATTGGAGGAAAAGTGCTAAATTTAAATTTTTCAGTATTTTCGTTTTCAATGAATATATATAGAAAAATGTTTCGAAGTAGATGTATGTGGAAAATGTATACATTTAGTTTATCCTCTAAATATTTTTAGAGATGCTGCAATAGGTTAACTAGATAGGAAAGTCATGTGTTGGACACATCAGATTTTTTAAACCTAATTTAATGTAAATCAAGAAGTTATAAAATTTTCTAAAACAGACGCTGTATTTTTAATATATAATATATATAATTACTTTTATTGTTCTAGAAGCTGAAACTATTCTATTCTAGGACTAAAAATACAGGGTGATGTATGAAATTTTGACACATTCGATAAATTAAATATTAATCTATTAAATCTCCATGTAATCAATAAATTGGATAGTTATACACATGTTAATATTATAACAAAGGCACAAAAGTCAACTAAAAATACTGAGTTTCACATGGCACCTAAAATGTTTTGTATTATCATTAACAATGATAAATAAGCCATAATTAATTTTTTGTACATATTTTCAATTTCTAAAACTATGAAAGTAATTATCAAAAAACATGTCCTTACTTATTTACGATTCACCCTGTAGATACAAATATTTTTGGATGTATGTGTATATTTGTGGAATGTCAAATGATGTTACAATAATATTAAACACAAAACTAATTGATTAGTTTTTTCTTGTAGTAACTGGTAATAAAGGGTAATTTTTTAAGTTTAACACCCTGTATCTCAAAAACCAATCATAGAAAAAAGCTACAATTTTGGAAAATATCTTCTACATAATGGATGATACGCCGGTGAAAAAAATATATACTTTTACAGGACTAATCAAAAAGTAAAAGGTGTTTTAAAAAATTGTTTTTCTGACACATCCGATGAATCAATTATCAATATATTTATTAAATCATCCTGTAGTCCATGAATTGGATAATTATACATATGGTAAATACACAAAAGTACCGTAAAAATACTGCGTTTCAGATTAATACTTATAAAAACATATTGGCGTATGTCAATATTTATTAATCACCCTGTTTATAAATGGCATTTAACGTCTTTTGTATTATCTTTAGACATGATAAATATAGCAATAATTTTATTTTTCCGTAAATATTTTCACCTAGAACAAAAGTAATTATAAAAAACATGTCCTTACTTATTTGTGACTCACCCTGTAAAGGAAAATAATTTTTGACCCCTTTTTATATTCGCTTTCTCCTGAAATAACCATAATGAAATAAGTGGTATATCTTAAGTTTAAACCAGTCATAGGATTTGAATGGTGGGACTTAACATATCAATAACGGGGTACAGGGTAACGAGATTGCAGATTGTCTTGCAAGGAAATGGATTCAACCACCCTTTGTAGGACCTGAGCCGTTCTGCTGTATCAGCAGTAACATAATATTAGGAGAGATTAAAAAAGAATTGGGTAGTAGAAGGACCGATAATTGGAACAATCTCTTGTGGCTGAGACAGGCCAAGATACTTCTGGGTGAATATAACCAGGAAATATCGGAAGCCTGCATCTACCTGAGCAAGAACAGGCTACATATTTTAACAGGGATCCTTACCTGGCATTGCCGACTAAAAGGACACCTAAGTAAACAGAGTAGTAGGGGATATGAGTGCAGATTCTGTGAGGAGGAGAACGAAACCTCCATTCACATCCTAACTGAATGTGTAGCACTCCAGAATCCAAGGGCACTATATCCAGGAGAATATCAAATAGAAGAAGGATATTTACCTAACTTGAAGCCACTTCAAATCCTACACTTCCTTGAGAAAATAGGATTGGAAGGGTCGTTATAGCATTGAGACATTTCCTTAGTGCATTGGCGATAGAAGAGGGCACAATAGGTCTTTTAGGTCGCAGTGTATTAATACCCCATTCCCAACATTACAACGTATCAAAAATGTATGACATTCAACACTTTTCCATAAGCGGTGTGGGGGTCTTTTCTACAGTATATAAAACTATTAATTAGTACTTTTCTTGGCAAAGTTTGGCATTTAAATGAAACCAGAATCGAAGTAGTTGGGGAGGTATATTTCATTATTGTCCTGTTTTACCTTGCGAATTATTCTTTTTACGAAATCTACCTTAAATTTACTACAAAAATTATGAGTTAAAATCCTGCATTTAAAAAATTCTTCAGTCAACTCAGTATCTATTTCTTTGATAACACCGAGTTTTTAAATCAAAAACTAGGTATATATGCCACTAGGTTGTGCTGACCAAGACCAATGATTTTTGATTTTAATAAGATATTTGCACTTAAATAATCTTTAAATATTACTCGGATTCTGTTTCTACCTATAGACTGAATTTGTTTGATTTTAATATTAATTTCTGGATGTAAATTTAAGATAATTTCACTAACCTTAATTGCATTTAACTTATCCCGAAAATATGCAGGTACAGTTATTTTCAATGTGAATTTTAATGGGCCTAAATCTGTACTCTGGTAATAAGTATGCAATTTCTGATTTGATATATCACTTGTTATTTTCATATTGGTTTTGAGGTTATTTTTATTTGCTGCTCCATGAAATGGGTTGGAAATTAAAGAATTTGTCTGACTTACCTTGTCACTGTTGATGTCTAGCAAAAATTTGTTGAAATTCCTTCTTGAATATTTGGTGATAAAAGATTTTCGTTATTTTTAAAGATGTTTTGCTTAACCAAATCGAGGTTTACAACATAAATATCTGGACGTTTAGGTGGGGGTGGGGCAGGTGAACGGTTCCCGTCATCTTTTTCCATTTTACCAAAATTCTCGTCAATTTCTATAACGTAAACTAAACAAAACTATTAAAAGAAATAAACTAAAGTGACTTTTTCATCTAGAAACTAGCAAAAATTACCTTAATACTTTTTCTTCGCAGTTGACAATTATTAAATTGTTTGACATTTTTCGAGTCATAGATTTTCTTTGAGGTATTTTTTAGCGAGTGTTTGGTTTAAAATATTTTCAGCTTTTTAAATCTTTTAAATTTTAGCGATGCAACTATGACGTACGATATATTTTCAACCAAAGCTAAAATCATTAAACTAGACAGATGCATATAGTTCAATCTTTGAGATAGAATAAAGAGGAGATGCTATCACGATGCTAAAGTGACCGCACCTTTGCATTACATTTTTACGTCATATGTCAAACTCAAAATAGTGGAGCTAAGCTGTTTTTAGCCACCACATTAGTTTAAAATATTTTTTAAACCATATTTAAAGTGACGTCATGCATTAGTAGATGGCAAAAATAGGGTGTTTTACAAATTAAGCTGCTGTCATGACAAAATTTTAAATATTCTGATTTCGATCGTATTATTACTTTCCTATCTGTATACAGATATAAGGAAATTATAGGAATCATGATTTTTTCGACCTCGAGTTTTCGACGGATTTTTAAGTTATGAGGTCCCCTGAATCCGTTTTGACTATTTTCGCGATGTCTGTGTGTGTGTGTGTTTGTGTAGGTCGCATAACTCATGAACCGATACACATAAAAACACCAAATTTAAAACTTAAGCTTTATTCCAGCGTCTAATGAAATGATTAGATTTTGGGCAGAGTCGGAACATCTGGGGGGGTACTTTATTGGTGGTCATTTTTATATTTTATGGAATATATCTGTTATTGAAGTTTAAAGAAGAAAATTCTTCAGATAAAAGTTACTTCTAATATAATTATCTATAATTTTTGTTCTATACAAAATTTTCCTAAAATGGTCCGTATTCGAGAAATTTGACAAAATGTAAAAAAAATATTTTTTTATAAAAATTGTTTAAATAAAAGTTGTTTGTTATATAATTCTCTAAATTTTTATTTTATACATAATTTCTCTAAAATAGTTCGTATTCGAGATATTTGGGAAAATGTGTAAATTTCGAATTTTGAAGAAAACTCAAAAACTGATCAAGAAAAAAACATTAAATTTTAAACTTAAGGTTTATTTCGGCCTGACGTGAAATGATTAGATTTTGGACACAGTCGGAACATCTAGGGGGGTACTTTATGAGAGACCATTTTTATATTTTATGGAATATATCTGTTATTTATGTTTGGAGAAGAAAATTGTTCAAATAAAAGTTACTTCTAATATTATTATCTATAATTTTTGTTTTATGTAAAAATTTCCTGAAATGGTCCGTATCCGAGAAATTTGACAAAATGTGCAAAATTCTGATTTTTATGAAAATTGTTGAAATAAAAGTTGTTTATACATGATATTTCTAAAATGGACCGTAATGGAAAAGTGCTAAAAAAAAATTTCAGTATTTTCGTTTTCAATGAATATCTATAGAAAAATGTTTCGAGGTAGATGTATGTGGACAATGTATATATTTAGTTTATCCTCTAAACATTTATAGAGATGCTGCAATAGGTTGTACAAAATAACCGGAAAAAGCCTATAATAACTAGATAGGAAAGTCATGTGTTGGACACATCAGATTTTTTATTCTACAAATGATTTCTCTAAGCTAAACCGAAATGGAAAAATCTTAATTTTTTTTACATCAACTAACTTTTCAATGCTCGCTATCTGTTAAAATCAAAGCTTGTTCTGCGATGTCATTCATTTCTCTTAAATTTTCGATAATTCATTACTACCTGAATCAGATTGTAATCAGAATCAGGGTACATAAACTATGGTCAAATTTCATATCCCGTCGACGCCCGAGTTGCGAACTCACAGGTGCACAATTTTGGAGGGCGCCCGAGTTGCAACGAATTCAGGTAGTTTTATATGATATAGTGCCATTTGCGTACGTCCCATTTGCGTACACGGTCAATTTTGTCACATTTGCGTACACGGGTTAGATCATCTCTTGAGTCAGGTAAAAGTATTACGATATATAGTCCTACTTGCGTACATATACAGTTATACTTAATTTTATTTTTAAAATTTTTCTTCACACTTTTTCCAGGCTTAAAACTGGCAGCGATTTGCTGGCGTGTTTAAAAGTTTTTTTGTATTTAAGTTTTTTTTGTATTTTTTTTTTAGTTTTTTATTTTTTTTTTTTTTGAGTTTTTTTTTGTTCTTTAAGAATTTACAAAAAGAATGGTATTTACAGAATATTTACAAAATGCAGAGTCATACAGTCGGTTGCTCTAACTTAGCGACGTAAGCTAGAGAAGTTAGGCATTTTTTAACGTCTTTTGTTTCTGTATATGCCGCTATTATTTTATTAATTCTAATGTCCAACTTGACGTATTTTGTTTTTCTTCTTGTTTCCTCCAAATTCAATTCTTTTCGTTTACAAAGAAAATCACTATTTTCTGCTTCTTCTTTTAAGTGTTAAATCAACTGTAAGACAGGCGGTGGTTTCTTTTGACCAGATGATGTAACTTGTTGTTCCATCCCTTGTTGCTGCAGTTCCACATATCTGGCGTATTTTCTAGCCACTGATCCACGAAATAATCGTAGAACTTTTGAAGTATTTCGTTAACTGGTGAATTTTCTTGAATGGTTAGCCAACTGATATCCAAATCTTCAAGTGGAATATACGCCAAAGCAGCACTCATACGAATATGTAGTCGCAGTTCATCATCGTGCCGGTATTCTACAACTAGGCCCAACTGTTGTACTTTTCGCCATATACATTGATTGTAGTGGAAATAACAGCCATTTATTGCAACGTTAGGAAACACATTCCTTCTAGCTATAATCACTGCTTCTTTGAAGTCTACAGTTACTAATATTGGTTTCCAGTTTGTGGATCTTTTTATTATCGTAAATAATCTTTCATATGTAGAGCGAGTTTTGTTCTTGAGTAGTGCATAACTACAGGAATTACATTTCGCTCGTCTGTATTGCTTCCAATGTCCGCATATATTGTATAAAGTTGAGTAAACTGTTTACTGCAACACTTAAAAGTGCCGTCCATAAAGAAAGTATTCTGGTTTGATATAATCTCCTTCCCAATCGATGACGAAAATATTAAAATTCTGTCTTCGAAACCATCATCAGCGACCAGGAAGGAAGATCCATCGTTCAAAAGAAGAGGCCTTTCAGGTATTTCGACATCCGATGCACATTTTGGCTCTTTCGACAGTCCGTTTGCCTTTTGTCTGTGTCGATATAAAGTGGTCTTTACTGAACACAACATTAGAATATCGCAAACAAAGTCAATTCCACGATCAAAAAGTGGCCTCATTTCTTCATGGTAAATGTTTGGAATGTCCTGATCAGTTTCTCGTGCTCATTTTTTGGCATTTTCTTTATGAACTTTCACTTCTAGTTGTGCCAAATTTGGTTTACAGTTATGCTCAGATACTGACAGAACTTCCCCGGCATTTTTCACTTTTTTCTTTGACGCACAACCATGTCACAACATCTTGTTTATTTTTTCTATGTTGTCGATACTGTTGGTCCTCAAAAATTGCTGATGTCTTCCCTTTGGTCGTATTAACTATTTGAAGTTGATCCATTTCGGAAATAAAAACGGTTATAAGACGACTGAATTAAATAATATGGCAGTAGTACACTTACTAACGATTTTACTCGAAGTGTTAAGAAATTCAAAAATCAATTATCGAATAATGAATAATGTTAAATTTCCCTGATAACTTGATACTAACGATTACTTATTAAGAGTATATAAAATTATTTTCATTTATTTAAAACGTAAATAACATTTTTTGACTACTTGAAAATAATAGTAATTTTGTTAGTCCTTAGTTCGTAAATAGGCATCAACTTAACATACATGAAATCAACTTTTATTTTGCAATATTTTGTGGCCATTAAAAAAGAAAATTATAACATTTTCAAACTGTTAAGTAATATAATAGGCCCCATTTTATGTGTGTATGCAAGTAGGACTATGCATCATAATATTTTTACCTGCCACAAGGCATGACCTCACGGTGTACGCAAGTGGGACAAAATTAAGCGTGTACGCAAATGGGACGTACGCAAGTAGGAGGATACCGTTTTATATTACGCCCGAGTTGCTAACGCACGAGTTGAGAAAGTATCATTTAGTTAGTCTGAAAAAGGTAGGTAATTTTCCTCGGGCTAAGGGTCGAGGGGATTAAGAGTTTAAATGTTTAATTATTTAAGTACTTTTCTCAAAAGTTTACCGTTTTTAATTACCTTCAAATAAAACTTTGTATATAAAAGTTTGCAAAATGATTTATTGGCATAAAAAAGTAAGTAGGTAATTACATATAAAAAATTATGGCTTACATTTTAAAATAGGGGATATTTTGTTGCTTCATATTTTATTACATTATTTGTAACAAAATATAGTCTCATTTCTACTAGTAAGCAGCGTTGGCAATATTTTTCTTCTTGACTTGGTACATGTTTTGCCTTAGATACGCGATATCTTCGAAATTCAGTAGATTACTAATTGCATTGCTGTGTAACTCTGAACTTATTATGTTACATGGTTTCTTAAAGAGATTTTATTAAGCTTCCTTCTTCAATAAAGTGTTTACTATCTGCCTTGCAATTGTGTCATCTTCATTATGTATATATTTACCAACTCTGTCAACTATGTTTCCTTCATTTTCCACCACACTGACGTTTCTAACTTCTTCAGCGAATTTTTCCACATTTACTAATATCACTTTTAGTAAATTTGTGATTATTAATCACTAAATTTGTTTTATCTTTTTAACCGACTTCAAAAAAGGAGAAGGTTATCAATTCGTCGCGATATTTTTTTTTATGTATGTTCAGCGATTATTCTTTAACACGGTGTCCGATTTCAATGATTCTTTTTTTTTTGTTAGGAAGGGGTTACTTCAGGGGTGGTCCTATATAAATTTAGTCAAAATCTAATAATTGGGTCCATGAGAAAAACCTCAAACTCTTCATTTTTTATGTATGTTTAGCGATAATGCTTTACCACCTTGTCCGATTTATATGATTCTTTTTTGTTAGTAAGGGGGTACCTCAGGGATGGTCCCATATAAATTTGGTTAAGATGTGATGATAGCATCTGCACGTTTTTGAAGTCGGTTTTTTTTAATTTTTAATTTCTAATACTTGTAAACTAATCTTTGTTGAACTTTTCATATTGAACACTACACAAAATGTACAGGATAACTAAATAATTATTAACCAAAATGAGTCAAGACATAAACATTTCACATTAATTCCCCTAATTAGATCTTAAACGTTTCTCAAATCTTTCAAATAGTCATTAAGAAGTCGTCCGATTAGACCCTAAAATTGAAAAAACTACCTGGAAATATTTGTGTCTGGCGTAAATTACATACGTCCAAAATATTAGGGCATGGTATTACACTTATATTCTTTCTCCAAATTCAAGCAATACCGCTCTTCTTCATATAACATTGGACAGTTTTGATAAAAATTGAATGATCATTTATTAAAAAAACGTCTCACTTTTCCGCGCATGCACGGTAGAGCTGGAAACGATGGGTTTTCGGAATATCTGATAGGTTCAATAGAAAATTTTTTGCTCTACAATTTTGTTCAAATGAAATGTTCTACCAAAGTGCACGGTTTTTATGTAAAATGTGAAAAACCGCAAAATATATACATTTGTTTCTTTTTTTGGTGGGCTCTAGCAGCAAAAATACGAAATTAGCTAAATTATTGAGACGTGATCGATAGAAAATCGTTCATTAAAAAAAGTCACATAAATTTTTTCATGAAAATATCGTTTTTGAGTAAATACCAAAACTGGAAAAAACGCCGGAAAATGTATTAATGTATATATAATACCTTTTTCCAATCATTCTCATCTCTGCACATAATGAAATTTTGTCAATAGAAATCAAAACCTTTATTGTTATCTGTACTAAAATATTTCGTTTCAGGGTAATTTTTTGTCCAATTCCGTTGGACTTATTTGTTGTTTGGTGTGCAAGCTTCTACTGATCAGCAACAAAAACAAGAAATTCTTTTATATATATGTATATTTGAATTCGCCTTTTAAAATCAAGGAAATTTTTTTGTAAATTTTTAGAAATTCCAGTTAAGGGTAGATTTTTTTTTAATTATTTTGCTTTATGCCCTAAAAACGAATATGTAGGTTGTTATTTTGCAGGTACGGTGTTGAGTAAATTTTTATTTAAGGAACTTTACATTTTTCGAAAACTAAATTCACTCATGTGAATAGAACGATGGGTAATTTTTTAAATAAATTTTGCATATGTTCCTTCGTTTTTTCAGTTAAAATAGTTACCCTAAAGAAATCTAGCAATTATTTAAAAATTACTTGATTACCGTGTTTAAGGATACCAAAGCTTAGTTGCCGCCTAAAAAATGTAATATTTTTTTTATAAATTTTTCTTTTCTCTTTACGCACCACGTTCGAGATATTGACAACCTTTTTCTATATTCTAATTTCTTGAATAAATATGTATTTTATTATGAGAATTTCGAGAAGTCATTTGAGGGAGAGATAAAACAAGCAGCAATGTTATTGTGGGAGGTGAGCAAAATTTTGCGCTAACAACACTACCCCCACCACCTTGAATTTCCTAGATCTGTGTAGAGCACACTCGGTACCAGCTCAGTTATCGGAACGGTTGAACGTTGAACACCCGGTAGAAGTTTATCGTTTACTGTTGTGTCGTTGAGTTTATAGTAATTTAACTACACTGTACATTGAATCGTTTTAGTTTACTATTTTGCAATTAATTTTTTTATTGTGGGTGCGCGCAGTTTTGTTATAGTGCCATCAATGAAAAAAGAAGGTAACTTAAATTATTTACGTAAATTATTATTGATGTAGTAAAATTAGCCGTCAATTTATTTTTTTCTTGTTTATTAACGGCAACATTTATCAATTAAAAAATCGTATTGATTTTCACGCACGGGTCGAGAGACGACTAGTAAAAATTAAAATAATATTTTATTTAAACTAATTGAACAAACAAAAACTATCAATAGCTCTTTGAAAAAGCTAAATTAGTTCTAACAAGTACATGATAGTATTTTTATGTTAGCATAAAAACCTATAATTTTTTATTCGTGTACATTATATCATGAGATAAAGTCACAAAAAAGTCTGAGCGTTTTAGGAGACGATGGGTTTCTTATGAAATTTTGCCATAATCTGAAATATTGTTACAATTAATTATATTTACACATCCATTTATGCAAAATGAAAAAAATACTAGTAAGTATAATTGGTATAACAATAGCATTTTGGTTATATTAAAAACATCAAATATTTAAAAACCAGCTAAAAAAGTTCTTTAGTTTCTGCTTGTCATCGAAACATACAAAGATATTATGGGGCGCTCAAATTTCTGTATCCACATCGGAGTTATTTAAGAATTTCAACTAAATAGATGCTTTCAGATTCATTGGTTTTATCCTGTGTCATAGTTAATCTATTGTGCACCTGTTTATGGTCCTTGTTATGACATGGAGATTATAAACAGGGTGCAACGTACACAGAATCATCATCATCATATGGTTTTCAAGCACTACAACTTTTAATGAATGAATAAATTAATATTTTAGTTATTGTAATTGTTTATAAACATTACTAGTTAGTTAACTAACTTTTCTTCATATTTTAAGATTATTTTTAAATATATATCGGGTTATGTAGAAATGTTGACATTGTGTCGTGTTTAAGCTTTTCTTTGAGGTGCGTAAAAAACTAGTGGAAGATTCCATATTTTCGTGGTTTTCGGTCTCATTAGTGTCGCCTTTTTTTAGTTTTCTCCATACTTTTTAACACGCTTTTATTAGCGCTTCACCTGTATGTATGTTTGTAAAAATTAATATAGTTTAAAAAAACTAAAAAACGCACTTTTATAATAAATATAGTTTAAAAAAACTAAAAAACACGCTTTTAGAGCATATCAAACTAAAAAGTTAATAGTATATTACATTACGAGTGTGGAAAATCACTTTTCACACAAGTGATGTACAATATTTTTCCTACGACCACAAAATAATTTCATCAAAAAATGTAAAACCAGATTATTATAATAATTAAAATGTATTTAAAAAAATAATCAACAATATTCGTATTTATTAAATTTTCATAATTTCTAAACAAATAAAAAAAAATAAAAAAAAATAAAAAAAAAAATCTGGCACAGCCAGGATTCGATCGCGGTCGTTGGACGGTCTCAAATTGCAAAGTTGATGCTCTAACCAACTGAGCTAACAGGCCTTACGGTAATTGATTGATTCAATCGCTTATGTGTTTAACCAGAATAAAAAGCAAATATATCTTAGTTATTTTAAAATTATTTTAAAAATAATTGTTAAAGATAAATATCTAGGATCTAATTTACAATAATTTATCGATTTTAGTATTAATATGGACATTACATAGATCAAAATAGAAATTATGTGTTTGACATTTTCTGACAGGTACTGCGGAAAGTAGCATATTCTCACTTGGGTGGAAAGTAAATTCTTATTCATACGCGTGTGATATAGGGCACTTTCCATAGGTCTATATAGTGTGATATGTGTCACTTTCCTAAGTGGTCGTAGGAAAAAATAATTTTTCAAATAAGCTTAAAAAATAAATGTAAAATACTAGTATTATTGTGAAAAAGGCGTGAGGCGCTTTGTCCATATTTCTCGTACATCGAGCGCCCGACGCTTTTTTCACAATAATACTAGTATTTTCCATTTATTACTGTTTTAAGCTTATTTGAAAAATAATTTTTAATTTTTTAGTTTGATATGCTCTAAAAGCGTGTTTTAGTTTTTTTAAACTATATTTATTAAATATTGTTCGTGGTCTGGAGATGACAAGTCACTGTAAACTCCGTATTTCCTTGCTCGATGAATCATTGACTGCTGAATTCACCCCTCTTTTAGGGGTTGGTTGGATTTTTGGGCTCTGGACCCGACCCAGTTCCGTCTTCGCATGGATTTATCGTGAATATGTCTTAGTACGATTATTTTATCATTTGTATTCAGAGATGTTGACGGATTTTTGGTGTATTCTCCAAACTTATTATTTTGGGGAAATTTTGGCGTGAGACCTTTACTAACTTAATATTTTTGACCCCTTTGTTATAAGTTCTGTTAATACATTCAGTTTACTTACAGTTATTTGATCTCTCCTGTTTGGATGGGTTTTCAGTTTTGCCTTAGAAGATTTCTGGGCTGTTCTTGGCTTCTTATATATAATAATAATATATGAGTATATAGTTTAAAATTGTTTGTACGATTGTGGTTTGACGCTTGACGCAAAAATAACGTGGTCTCGCTTTGAACCGATTTCTAGACGAGTTCTAGGTATACTGAAGTGACATATTAAATACAATAGAAAACGTCAATTACCGTTTATGGAAGAACCAATAAAGAAAATTATTTTGACTGCATATCTTTATAGCGTTTTCCATTAGAATGTTTAGAGTAATCTGAGTATACTCGCATTCTTCTTTTCTCTATCGATAAACAAGGACACAAATATACTCAGTACTTACTGTCAGTGCCAATGGGAAATACCATTAGATTAAGAGTTCCTTTTTTATTTATATGTAATAATAATTATAGGTTCTTTTTTCCTTATGTATTTTTTTGTTTGTTTTTTATCAGTTATTGTAAAATAATTTGTAGTTAATTTATGTATTAACAAAAATGCGTTCATTTTTTTTGCTGGACCGGCGTGGCCAAAATTCGTAGACTAAACTGTGGCCTCATCACGGTTGCTAAGGACGCAGTGTCGTCACGGAATAAAAAAGTGAGTTGATAGAAAACATTCGTCTTGGGGTCGTACATTAGTTTTTTAAAAATCTAATATTTTATTGTTATTTAGTGGTGTTTATGTTTTTAGTTTTGAACTATGTTCTAGTGTTACTGTTTTTATAATATCGGTAGTTTGATTTTTTGAAAGACAAGTTACAAAACAATCATGTAATGATTTCCATCAAATTTCAAATGAATTACTTTTTATTATTATAAAGAGAAATATCATTGTGTAAATAATTTATTTTAAACATTTTGGGTTAGGGTATGGCCTCTGAGCCGAATTCGGATTACACTTTGTTTACATCCTGAAATATTTTGAAATTTTGGCAAGCTTGGAGCGAGCCGTAGACAAACTATTTTTACACACAAAAATAATTAGTAGAAACTGAAAAAAAAAATACGTGTGGCACTCGGGGACTGCCGCGGTAAAGCAATTACATAGCATTTTTTTATCAACTTATGCAATTATAATTATTTATTTATTTTATTTATGCAGTATTTTTTTTCTTTGATATTAATTCAAGTTACACTTTTTGAGCGTGGTGACCGATAAGAAAACAATTTTTTTCTTTTATTGAATAAATGAGAAGTTAATATTGTTGTACTTATTGAAAAAAAATATATTTCCTATTTGTTTATCTTTTTGATTTTAAATAAACGAAGTCTCCGCTGGTGGTACAACTCGTGCGTTAGCAACTCGGGCGTAATATAAAACTACCTGCATTCGTCGCAACTCGGGCGCCCTCCAAAATTGTGCACCTGTGAGTTCGCAACTGGGGCGTCGACGGGATATGAAATTTGACCATAGTTTATGTACCCTGATTCTGATTACAATCTGATTCAGGTAGTAATGAATTATCGAAAATATAAGAGAAATGAATGACATCGCAGAACAAGCTTTGATTTAGCAGATAGCGAGCACTGAAAAGTTAGTTGATGTAAAAAAATTGAAGATTTTTCCATTACGGTTTATTTTAGAGAAATCATGTGTAGAATAAAAAATATAGAGCATGATATCGGGATCATTTTCAAATTATTCGCGATTTCTAAAATATTTCCGGAAATAATTTGGTCAGTAGTGGTATTATAAGTGAAAATAATGAGAAAAATTCGAATTTTGCACTTTACCTCAAATTTCCCGAATTCGGTCTATTTTAGAGAAATGTATGGAACAAAGATTATAGAGAATTACATTGTAAGCAACTTTTATTTGAAGAATTTTATTAAAATTCGAAATTTGCAATTTTTGTCAAAATTCTCGAATACGGACCATTTTAAGGAAATCATGAATATGATAAAATAATATATAAATATTACGAAACGCCTCAGACATTTCTAAAACATTCCTAAAATGTAAAAATATCCTATAAATGTAATATTTCATATATTTTATAAATATTAATTTGAAACCTATCACAAATATAACATACTGATATTTCAGAAATGTATCCAACAACAGACGCAAACTTCCAATTATTTAGAATATATGGTTGGTTGTCTCTAAAATAAAATTATATTACTTAAAATAAAATGACTACAACATAACCCATCTTCTTTTTCTTCTTACAAATGAGAAATTTTTCAAATATTGGCCATTTACAACATAACAAACAAACCAACTTAATATTAAGTATAATCAATGAAAATGTTTAAAAATATGATTGCAATAAACTAGAATAATTAATATTTTTAGGTAAAATATGAACAAAACGTCAAAGTGTTTCGATACAATAACGTTTTTATTACGAGTTTTATGTAATTTAAAGAAACGTTAATATTAAACGTGTATGTTTCTTAATATCCAACTTTCGGTTGAACCACAATTACATAATAATATTTAAAAAGAATATTAAAATAAACTAGAATAATTAATATTAAAATAACGTAGATATTTGGTTTACATTATTAACCAAACGTTAAAAAGGTTGAAATACAATAATCTTTTACATATTATATATATTTAACAAAATGATTAACTTTTAGTTACATAACAACGTTTAAATATAATATTAAAATATAGTTAAATAAAAGAGCCACAAAATACAGTAATCTCGACCGACAAATAAATGCCATCGTGAAAGACTTAACAAACTGTCATGACATTATTAAGTCCGACTCTGTCTAAGCACGCGGCCTTCAGTCTGGGCAGCCGATTCATGCTAGAGGCGATGGAATATTCTGGGAATGTCGCTGAGGTTCGAGAAACGGGTAGAACGGATGGAGTGTGCCGTTGAGTCAGAATTGGAATTTTCCCGACCATCGGGATTTTTCTGGTTACAGAGTTGGCTTGATATAAATATCGCGTGTGTGAAGACGGCGGTCAGTTGATTATAGACATTTTTAATTTAGAACATTGTATTGGAAAGTTAAAGTGTAAGAAATAAATTAGAATTGTTAGTTAGTATTATATAAATTAAATAGTACGTCTGAAATAAATTGAAAATAGTGTGTTTTAAATAAATAAACTAAAACTAAATTAGACTTTCGTCACAAAACGGAAAAACTGACTTGCGAAGTACACTCGAAATATTAATAAGACATGTTGTAAGGTTCGATTATTTTTTTTTTGATAAAACTAATAAAAAAAAAAGTTTTCTATAGTTAACCAACTTACACAGACATACATAAAAAATGTATTAAAATAAAAATTTTAATAGCTAGCCGAGATAGGTACACTATTATTTATCAATCTAGTTATTATATAAAATTTAAATTATACTTTTTACTTTTCTATCTGTATACAGATATAAGGAAAGTATAGGAATCATGATTTTTTTCGACCTCGAGTTTTCGACGGATTTTTACGTTTTGAGGTCCCCTGAATCCGTTTTGACTATTTTCGCGATGATGTGTGTGCGTGTGCGTGTGCGTGTGCGTGTGCGTGTGCGTGCGTGCGTGCGTGCGTGCGAGCGTGCGTGCGTGGGTGCGTGCGTGGGTGCGTGCGTGGGTGCGTGCGTGGGTGCGTGCGTGGGTGCGTGCGTGGGTGCGTGCGTGGGTGCGTGCGTGGGTGCGTGCGTGGGTGCTTGCGTGCGTGCGTGCGTGCGTGCGTGCGTGCGTGCGTGCGTGCGTGCGTGCGTGCGTGCGTGCGTGCGTGCGTGTGTGTGTGTGTGTGTGTGTGTGTGTGTGTGTGTGTGTGTGTGTGTGTGTGTGTGTGTGTGTGTATGTGTATATAAAAGTATCATTATTACTTAACTTCTAGTTCTTGTATTGCACAAACGTTCCAGTCCGCAGACGTATATTTAACTCCGCTTTATACTAATATGAATAGGATCGGATTCGGATAAAACTTTCCACGGCATTCAACGCTGCACCGTTGTGCCGGTCGGAGTGGGGGTGTTTATTTTCGTTACGGCCGTTACGGAAATTTCTTGATTCGGTCGCCGCGCTCAAAGCCCGCGATAAAAGCTATGCAATGGGCCCGTTCACTTTCATTTTTGAATGTGAATTAATTATATATTTATAAAGATATTAAGCTCTTTTGTCTGGTGGTACTTTTCCCGTTAAGATATTTTTGCTAGAAGTAAGGGAATTCCCATAAAATTCTTTCAGTGGCTCATTGCGTCAGAAAATCCCTAATTCCGTTCACGTCTCGTATCGGTTATGCTTAAAGACGGCGGGGTTGTCGGAAGTATCCCTAATATAGCATTTCTGCATTTATATAATTTAAATAGTAAAATTCCATTATTTTTCTAAAAATCATGAACTTATATTTTCAGATTTAAAGCTGGGAGCTTATTTTTTACTTTTTAATTAAAACAATTATTATTACTCAGGCTGAAAATTAACCAGACCATAATCAAAAAGTAGAAATTTGATTTGCAATATTTATCTGGTAAACGTGGCAACGTTGCATTAATTTCTAGAAGTGTGTGTAGACAACACTATTTAGAAGTACTTACAACGTTGTCACGTTTACCAGATACATTTTCTCAAATAAAATTTCGATCTGGTAATATTCAGCTTGAGTAATACTAATTGTTTTTATTAAAATTAAAAAAAGGTAAAGCTTCCAGCTTTATCTGAAAATATAAACACATTATTTTTAAAAAAATAATATATTTTTATCATGTAAATTTCTTTAATAAATGCAGAAGAGGAATGGTGGTGCAATGATACATCCGACAACCGCGCTCTTTTAACTATTAACCGATACGAGATCTGAAGGGAATTAGGGGTTTTTTGACGCAATGAGTCACTGAAAGAATTTTATGGGAATTCCCTTACTTCTAGCAAAAATATCTTAACGGGAAAAGTACCACCAGACAAAAGAGTTTAATATCTTTATAAATATATAATTAATTCACATTCAAAAATGAAAGTGAACGGGCCCATAGCTTAAAAATTACCGAGCGAACATAACATGAAACTAAAGGCTAATGGTAAGATTTTAAAATATTTGTCTGCAATTATCATTTACAATTATTAAATTAATTTAAGCAGATGAAATAGTTTCTTACAAGCATTAAACACAACTAAGAGCAAGAAGACTCAAAGGGATTTACTAAAAGAACCTACATTATTGAGAAAAGGATTTACTACAAGAAGTTTTTAGTAAAAAGTAGTTACAAATAATTTTATATAAGAACACAAGGGCCTCTTGCACTACAGAAGAAAATAGTTATTTTCCTAACCAGTTCGGAAAGTGTTACTTTCCCGCACGCGACTGCAGTTGCCCCGAACGACGCGAAGCGGAGTTCGGGCAAGCGGTCAAGTGCGGGAAAGACACTTTACGCATGAGTTAGGAACATTATTTTTTCTACGACCGTATATACAAAAAAGTAGGAAAAATTATTTTTGGAAAATTATTTTATTTTAACATATACAAATCTTTGTAGGTTTTTACCCCTTCCTGTTTACACCATGTGACAAAATGGTCGTATTGTTTTTCATATCTTCCTCGTGATTTGGCAGGTAACACCTCCAAATGTGCTTCATTTGCAGCTTTTAAAATGGCTTCGGGCAGCTCTTCATCCGATGAATCCATTATTTCTTTAATTTATTTTAATTCAGTTGACGCTTCAACAAACAACTTTGACGTTTTTGTAACAATAACACGCCTTGGTTACCATATAGCAACCATATCAAGCCATACATGTCACAGCCTAGTCTGACTTTTAAAAATATACAGAAGGTATATAAAAATATCTCTATTATTCAAGTTTTCCAAAAAATTAAAATTATAACAAAAAGCAAGAAAAAAAGTAAATTTTATTAAATGGAATAGTTGAAAAATACTAAATTACCTATTGTAACAATAGTTATAACATCCGAGGTAAAAAAACTATACAATAGGTAAGGCCAAATATTCATAATTTTACTTTCCCGCACTAGTGCGGGAAAGTGATTTTTTCCCGCACACTTTCAAAACTAAAATGCGTGCGGGAAAGTGGGCAAAAATACACGGTCGTAGAAAAAATATATTTTGTCACTCTCTAGTAATTTTATGTATGAACAGTATAATTTACTTAAAAAAACAATACAATACAACAACAAAAATAATCGGTTTTATTACAATAAACTTTAAATAGGTACCCAATTAGAGAAAAAGTTTTATTACAGAAGAGATTTAACATTACATGTACTTGGAGTATTTAAATAAATCATCCAAAATACAATTTCTTAGATTTATTTTAGTAGCGAACTTTTCTAAAAATGAAATTCCCAGCAAGGGATACTTTAGAATATTTCTGAGGTAAATATATCACCTTTTACTCAAGTATCTTATCGTTAATACTTTACAAATTTCTTCTAAACTGAAAAAGGCCCTTGTTTTTCTTTTTAAAATTATTTGTAGTTATATACTTTTTACTAAAAACTTCCTGTAGCAAATCCTTTTTACTTTCCTATCTGTATACAGATATGGAAAGTATAGGAATCATGATTTTTTTCGACCTCCAGTTTTCGACGGATTTTTACGTTTTGGGGTCCCCTGAATCCGTTTTGACTATTTTCGTGATGATGCCTGTGTGTGTGTCTGTATCCACCATAACTCATGAACCGATATAAAGAAAAACACCAAATTCTAAATTTAAGCTTCATTCCGGCGTCCAATGAAGTGATTAGATTTTGAGCAGAATCCGAACATCTGGGGGGGTACTGTATGGGTGGGCATTTTTATATTTTACTAAGTACGTTTGGAGAAGAAAATTATCAAAATAAAAGTTACTTACAATATTATTATCAATATTTTTTGTTTCATACAAAATTTTCCGAAAATGGTCCGTATTCGAGAAATTTAATAAAATGAAAAAAAAAATATATTTTTTTATAAAAATTGTTGTAATTGTTTGTAATGTAATTCTCTATAATTTTTATCCTATACATAATTTTTTTAAAATGGACCGTATTCGAGATATTTTAGAAAATTTGTAAATTTCGAATTTTGAAGAAAACTCAGAAACTAATAATGGAAAAACATTAAATTTTAAACTTAAGTTTTATTTCGGCCTGACGTGATATGATTAAATTTTGGACAAAAGTCGGAACATCTGGGGGGGTACTTTATGGGAGGCCGTTTTTATTATATTTTATGGAATATATGTTATTTAGGTTTGGAGAAGAAAATTGAATAAAAGTTTCTTTTAATATTATCTATAATTTTTGCTTAATGTCAAATTTTCCTGAAATGGTCCGTATTCGAGAAATTTGACACAATGTGCAAAATTCTTATTTTTAAAAAAATTGTTAAACTAAAAGTTGTTTGCGATATATATCTCTATAATTTTTGATTAAACATGATTTTTCTAAAATGGACCGTAATGGAAAAATTGGAGGAAAAGTGCTAAATTTAAATTTTTTAGTATTTTCGTTTTCAATTAATATCTATAGAAAAATGTTTCGAGGTAGACATATGTGGAAAATTAATAAATTTACTTTATTCTCTAAACATTTATAGAGGTGCTGCAATAGGTTGTACAAAATAACCGGAAAAAGCCTATAATTACTAGATAGGAAAGTCATGTGTTGAACACATCAGATTTTTTCAATAATGTTCCTGTTCCTTTAGTAAACCCCTTTGACTTTTCTTGTTCTCGGTTATGTTTAATGCTTGTAAGAAACCGTCTCGTCTGCTTTTAAATATAGGGTTGACAAAGCTGTCATTAATTTAATAATAGTGAATGATATTTGTAGAATAACTCTTAAATCCTACCATTTCAGTTTAGGTTCGGTCCCTTTCTTGTAATGATTTTCGTGTGTAAAAAATTGTTTGTCAACAGCAACACTATAGGTCGTTCCAGACTTGCCTACATTTTAAAATATTTCAGGATATGAACAAAGTGTGATCCGAATTCAGCTCGGAGGCCGTACCCTAACCCAAAATGTTTTAAATAAACTATTCACACAATATTTCTCTTTTTAATTAAAATAAAATTTAATTTATAAAATTTTATGAAAACATTACATCATTTTTCCTTGATGTTTTATAGCTTATCTTTTAAAAAATCAAACTACCAATAATATAAAAACTCTAACACTAGAACAACGTTTAAAAATAAAAATATAAACGCAACCAAATAACAATAAAATATTAGTCTTTTAAAATACTAATGTACGATACACAGGCAGAACATTTTCGGTCATCTCGATTTTTCATTTTTCCATAGCATTGAGATAGAATAAAAAAATGATGCTATGACGATGCTAATGTGTCAAACTCAAGATAGTCAGTTTCGGTGAAAATAAATACCATTTTTGTTAAATAGCTTCATTTAAATGATATAAAATCATTTTCATTCCGTCAGTCTTCAAATATAAAATTATTGACTTTAAAGAAATCAAAGTACCATTCAAGTCGCCATTTTCTTTAGTCGAAGTGCGTCAATCTGTCATATCACAAAATAGTGTTCTTGTCGTCACTACTTTATTCTATCTTAAAGGTCTATAGCAACTTGAGACCACCGTTTTGTCTACGGACCGTTTTAATTGACTTCCCGCATCGGTCGAAGGAGTCCCATCCACCCCTGGAGATGACATCATAAAGACAATAAGAAAAATTAATAAGGACATTTAAAAGCAATTAAAAGTAATAAGTACCTTGCGGTTAGACATCAAAGAAACCAACTTTTTAGTAGCGGCTGGGCTAATTGACAAAAACAATTAGTATTTTGCGATCAGAGAAAAACTTCCCCCACGTTGTAGTAACACCTATCCACTATACAAAAATCTATATTACTCCAGTCAAAAACTAAACCAAAATTATAAGATCGCAAACAAATATGTTGATAAACACCGAAGTTATAAAAGCTTTTGGCTGGTCCCCTTACACCAAATTTTTGGAATTTTCGTTAAAATATGATCCTATTCTTGCACCAAATAAAATTTTTTGTAAATATTTACTTTTTTATATAAAACTAGCTTAGGTTTTAAATTTATGATAAAGAAGGATGTACCTATTTTATAAAAAATAAACTTTTTGTTTTGCCTCCCCTGAAAATTTGGCAATAAAAAGAGACTTATCTCCTTTTTAACACGCTTATATTGGCTTCACCTGTATGTTTGTAACTCTCCTTTTAGTAGTCCAAAGTTTGGACTAAAAGCAAGTGGTTTATTACTGTCAGTATATCCCACTAACTCAAGTTCGTTTGTTGGCCGAGAGGTTTAAGGCGCGTGTTTTCGATTGCCAGACTCAACGATCCCCACGGCTGAAAAAGAAATATTTTTTTTTTTTTTAGCAATTTCAACCTTTTTTTTTTTATAATAATAATTATAACAGCGTGTTTTTTAAACTATATTTTTGCATCAATGTCTTCAATTATTACCTGCAACCTGCTAAATATTCTTTTTGTTTTGCTTTTCTTGAACATTTAGTAATAAAAGGTAATTTTTCTCCTTCTTACATCAAGGTCTTAAATTATTACCTGCAACCTGCTAAATATTTAGCAAGGTTAAGAATCATGTTTTATAGCAGGAATTCAAGTAATTTCAGCAGTTTCTGTTAACTACGCATTGTTGCCATGTCGATTAGATTTCAAAACTGGACCGGACAAATAATAAATATAATTATTACGCCATCTGTTGAACAAAATATTGGAGTGTGCTACTGTGACCTTAAAACTTCATTATAAAATTATCTAGACGTTAAAAATTGAATGTAACACAAATTATGTTTTCAATAGCTTTGTCCCAACATCTCACAAAACCGTAATATTACGGTCATTGTCGTGCGCAGTAAATAAAAACCTATCAATAAAGCCCAAAGTCGAACGGTTTTTATTTACTGCGCATGACGATGACCGTAATATTACGGTTTTGTGAGATGTTGGGACAAAGCTAATATCAACTCGGTTAAATGTTATTTCCTCATTCCTCGTTCTTTCTTGTACTAAAATAATTAAAATTTTGACAGGTTAAAATATCTAATTCTTTTTACAAGGGTAATCTAAATACAAATATTAACGGTTTAAGCCAAGTGATGTTCAATTTTAAGTTATATAAAAAATGTTTAATAAATATCTTCTAACTTTTGCATAATTTTATTTTAACAAAACAGTAAAAAATTTCGGTTTTGTTATAGAAATCAACATCAGCCTAGTTAGAAATCCTGCGCATGTACGAGATTTTTAGTTGGTCAACCAACTAATGATAGTTGAGGGTTCACATTCATCATAGTGAGTTGTGGAGTTTGCAAACAAACTACTGACTGATTGGTGTGCAGGTGAGTTTTACTATAATATTAATAATAATAATCGCCCTTATTCACACCCGTACGAGTGAATTTCAACCCCTCAAGCCGACTGAGCGACTTGTGTAGAAGAACGGACGGCTATTATTATTATTTGTCGTGGCGCTCCGGGCGACTTAAAGATGGTTAATGGCGCAATTTGACTTATAGATGAGGAACACCGAGAAAATCCCACCCATCATCATCGAGACAGTAACGCATGGCGATTTATAATCTGTATGTAATATCAACAGAAATTGAATTTCTGTTAATGCAGCCCAATTCAAATCCTAAAACGAACCATGCAATTTAATTAAAAATCCACATGGTCTAGTGTAGGATTCGAAGCCGCTCTGTGTCTGACCACAAACTTGCCTATAAATGAATATAGACGCGTTAAACAGCTACGCACCGACTCGATAGTATTAATTTTTATTTGTTTTTATTTATTTTATTTTATTTTATTTATTTTATTTTATTTTATTTTATTTTATTTTATTTTATTTTATTTTATTTTATTTTATTTTATTTTATTTTATTTTATTTTATTTTATTTTATTTTATTTTATTTATTTATTTTATTTTTTTTATTTATTTACTCTTATTCATTTACTCTTATTCATTTACTCTTATTCATTTACTCTTATTCATTTACTCTTATTCATTTACTCTTATTCATTTACTCTTATTCATTTACTCTTATTCATTTACTCTTATTCATTTACTCTTATTCATTTACTCTTATTCATTTACTCTTATTCATTTACTCTTATTCATTTACTCTTATTCATTTACTCTTATTCATTTACTCTTATTCATTTACTCTTGTTCATTTACTCTTGTTCATTTACTCTTGTTCATTTACTCTTATTCATTTACTCTTATTTATTTACTCTTGTTTATTTACTCTTATTTATTTACTCTTATTTATTTACTCTTATTTATTTACTCTTATTTATTTACTCTTATTTATTTACCCTTATTTATTTACCCTTATTTATTTACCCTTATTTATTTACCCTTATTTATTTACTCTTATTTATTTACTTTTATTTACTTTTATTTACTCTTATTTACTTTTATTTACTTTTTACTTTTACTTACTTTTTACTTTTACTTACTTTTTACTTTTACTTACTTTTACTTACTTTTACTTACTTTTTACTTTTACTTACTTTTTACTTTTACTTACTTTTTACTTTTACTTACTTTTTACTTTTACTTACTTTTTACTTTTACTTACTTTTTACTTTTACTTACTTTTTACTTTTACTTACTTTTTACTTTTACTTACTTTTTACTTTTACTTACTTTTTACTTTTACTTACTTTTTACTTTTACTTACTTTTTACTTTTACTTACTTTTTACTTCTACTTACTTTTTACTTTTACTTACTTTTTACTTTTATTTACTTTTTACTTTTTACTTTTACTTAATTTTTATTTATTTTTACTTAAAATTTAATAAGTAGTTATTTACTTATGATGAGTAGCTACAATTCCCGTTATCAAGTTTCTACCCTTAAAAAAATAGATCTCGCATACAAACTTTTAACCTTTTTCCAGTTTTTTCCTTTCCCCCTTCCGCCCTTCCCTATTTCCTCTCTTTCCTCTCTTGAAATATGAAAATCAAAAACCCTGTAACACTCCATTATTTATTTGTGATAAAGAGGTATAATTATACGTCCATAAAAACTTTTAACCCCTATTTCCCCCCGTAAAATATGAAAATCAAAAAACTCCGAAACGTCATTATTTATTTATGCAAAGTAGCTGTATTTAAAATTTTCATGTTTCACTACCACTGAAAAAATATGTCTGATCCATTGCTCTCTGAAAAACAAAAACATCTATACCATGGGGTAGAAAGTAGCTAATGTGCTATTCCAGACTATAAACTATCTTTCTGCCAAATTTCATCCAGATCCGTTTAGCCGTTCTGACGTGATTAAGCAACAAACATCCATCCATACATCTAAACTTTCGCATTTATATATTATAGGATGACCTTATAGTATTTGTTAATACCTTATTAAATCACAATAAAAATGTATCTAAAGTTTTCCAAAGATTAAGGGACGTAAACTTAAAACTTAATTTAAGTGTGAATTTTTTAAAACGGTTACATATTATTTCGACAGAAGTAGTTTCACCAGACCCTAGAAAAACCGAAATTATCCTGTTCCCAAAGACTCCAATGAAACAAAAAGATTACTAATTATTATAGGAAGTTCATTAAACTTTTTGCAGATATTGCTAGTTCTTTAAATATAGTAAGTAGAAAATGGATATTATTTGAATAGACCTCAGAATATCAAAATTCTTTTGAAATTTTAAAACTAGCCTCACAAAATCCACCTATTTTGGAATTTCCGAATTTGTCAGAAAATAATTGCTTTATCCGAAAAACTGATGCATCCGATTATATTATTGGTGCTTTTTTGTCTAATGAAGATGATAAACATGTTATTTTATTTATATTTTATTTCTTTTCTTTTATTTACTTTTACTTTTGTTACTGTGTTGTGATATTATGTTATGATATTGTTGGTATTTTGTGATGTTGCTTTTGTGTTGTGATATTGTTGGTGTGTTGTGATATTGTGTTGTGCTGTGATATTGGTGTTGGCGGTGTTGTTATTGTTGGTGTTGTATTGTTGTTTTTGTTGTGTTGTTGGTGTCGTTTGTGTTCTTGATGTCGTTTGTGTTGTTGGTGTCATTTGTGTTGTTGATGTTGTTGGTTTTGCTGGTTTTGTTTGTGTTGTTGCTGTTGGTGTTGTTGGTGTTCGTATTCTTGTTCTTGCTGGTGTTGTTGGTATTGTTGTTGTTGGTGTTGTTGGTGTTGTTGTTGTTGTTGTTGTTGTTGTTGTTGTTGTTGTTGTTGTTGTTGTTGTTGTTGTTGGTGTTGTTGGTGTTGTTGGTGTTGTTGTTGGTGTTGCTGTTGGTGTTGCTGTTGGTGTTGCTGTTGGTGTTGCTGTTGGTGTTGCTGTTGGTGTTGCTGTTAGTGTTGTTGGTGTTAGTGTTGTTGGTGTTGCTGTTAGTGTTGTTGGTGTTGCTATTAGTGTTGTTGGTGTTGATGTTGTTGGTATTGTTGTTAGTGTTGGTGTTGTTATTGTTGTTGATGTTGTTATTATTGTTAGTGTTGGTCTTGGTGTTGTTGGTGTTAGTGTTATTGCTGCTGTTGTGTTGTTGTAGTGTTGTGGTCGTTGTGTTGTTGTGGTATTGTCGTTGTTGTGGTATTGTCGTGGTGTGGTGGTATTGTCGTTGTGGTATTGTCGTTGTTGTTTTGTTGTTTTGTTGTTATGTTGTTTTGTTGTATTTTTTTTGTGTTGTGTTGTGCTGTGTTGTGTTGTTGGTATTGTTGTTAATGTTCTTGTTGGTGTTGTTAGTGTTGATGTTTCTGTTGTTAGTATTTTTGGTATTATTAATATTATTGGTTTTGTTGATGTTGGTTTTTTTGGTGTTGGTGTTATTGGTTTGGTTGGTGTTGTTGATATTGTTATTGGTGTTGTTGCTGGTGTTGTGGTTATGTTGTTGTCGTTGTATTGTTGTGCTGCTTTTGTCGTTTTGTTGTCGTTGTGGTATAGTTGTCGTTGTGTTGTTATGTTGTCTTGTTGTGTTTTTGTGGTGTTGTGATGTTGTTTTGTTGTTGTGGTTTTGTTGTTGTCTTGTTTTGTTGTTGTTGTGCTGTTGTTGGTGTCTTTGTTGTTGGTTTTGTTGTTAGTGTTGAGTGTTGGTATTGTTGTTAGTGTTGGTGTTGTTGTTATTGTTGTTAGTGCTAGTGTTGATGTTGTTATTGTTGTTAGTGGTGTTGGTCTTGTTGGTATTTTTGGTATAATTGATGTTATTGGTGTGGTTCGTTTTGTTGGTGTTGGTGTTATTGTTTTTTTTTTAGTGTTGTTGGTTTTGTTGGTGTTATTGGTTTTGTTGGTGTTATTGGTTTTGTTGGTGTTATTGGTTTTGTTGGTGTTTTTGATATTGTTGTTGGTGTTATTGGTTTTGTTGGTGTTGTTGATATTGTTGTTGGTCTTGTTGATATTGTTGTTGGTGTTGTTGTTGCTGGTGTTGTTACTAGTGTTGTGATTATGTTGTCGTTGTATTGTGCTGTTTTTGTCGTTTTGTTGTCGTTGTAGTATTGTTGTTGTTGTCGTTGTGTTATTGTCGTTGTGTTGTGCTGTTGTTGTCGTTGTGGTGTTGTGATATTGTTGTCGTTGTGTTTCTGTTGTTGTATTGTCTTGTTATGGTGTTGTTGTTGTTGGTGTGGATGTTAGTGTTGGTGTTGTTGATCGCGTTGTTAGTGTTGGTGTTGTTTGTATTGTTGGTGTTGTTGTGTTCTTGTGGTGTTTTATTGTTGTGATGTGTTGTGTTGTTGTTTTGTTATCGGTGTCGTTGTCTTGTTGGTGTCGTTGTTGTTGGTGTTGTTGTTAATGTTGTTGGTCGTGTTAGTCTTAGTGTTATTGTTTGTATTGTTGTTGGTGTTATTGTTTGTATTGTTGTTGGTGTTATTGTTTGTATTGTTGTTGGTGTTATTGTTTGTATTGTTGTTGGTGTTATTGTTTGTATTGTTGTTGGTGTTATTGTTTGTATTGTTGTTGGTGTTATTGTTTGTATTATTGTTGGTGTTATTGTTTGTATTGTTGTGGGTGTTATTGTTTGTATTGTTGGTGTTATTGTTTGTATTGTTGTTGGTGTTATTGTTTGTTTTGTTGTTGTTGTGTTTTGGTTGTGTTGTTATTGTGTTGTGTTGGTATTGTTTTTTTGTGTTGTCGGGTTATGTTGGGTTGTTATGTTTTTGTGTTGTATTGTTCTATTGTTATGTTGTGCTGTTGTTGGGTTGTGCTGTTGTTGGGTTGTGCTGTTGTTGGGTTATTGTGTTGTGTTATGCTGCGTTATGTTGTGTTGTTGATGTGTTGTGCTTCGGTGTCTTTGTTGTTAGTGTTGGTGTTGGCTGTGTTGTTGTTTTATGTTGTTATTGTTGGTATTGTTGTTATTGTTGTTAGTGTTGGTGTTGCTGTTGTGTTAGTGCTGTTGGTGTTATTCTGTGTTGTGTTGGTGTTGTGTTGTAGTGTTGTTGTGTTGTTTTGTTGTTGTGTTGTGTCGTTGCTGTGCTGTTGTTGGTGTCGTGTCGTTGCTGTGCTGTTGTTGGTGTCGTGTCGTTGCTGTGCTGTTGTTGGTGTCGTTATTGGTGTCGTTGTTGTTGGTGTCGTTGGTGTTAGTGTTGTTGGTCGTGTTGTTAGTGTTGGTCGTGTTGTGTGTGTTGTTGTTGGTAATGTTGGTGTTGTGTTTTTGTTCTGTTGTTTTGTTGTCGGTGTCGTTGTCTTGTTGTTGGTGGTGTCGTTGTTAATGTTGTTGTTGGTCGTGTTGTTAATCGTGGTGTTATTGTTTGTATTGTTGTTGGTGTTATTGTTTGTATTGTTGTTGGTGTTATTGTTTGTATTGTTGTTAGTGTTGTTGTGTTCTTGTGGTGTTTTTTTTGTTGTGTTCTGTGTGTATTGTTGTTGTGTTGTTGGGTTGTTAGGTTGGGTTGTTATGTTGTGTTATGTTGTTGTGTTGTATTGTTGTGTTGTATTATTGTATTGTGTTATGTTGTGTTGTTATGTTTTTGTGTTATGTTGTTGTGTTGTATTGTTGTGTTGTATTATTGTATTGTGTTATATTGTTGTGTTGTTATTTTTTGTGGTTTTGTTGTGATGTTGTTTTGTTTTTTTGTTGTGTTGCTGTTGTGTTAAAGTTGTGCTTTTGTGTTGTTGGTATTGTGCTGTTGTGTTATTGGTGTTGTTCTGTTGTTGGTTGTGCTGTTGTGTTGTGTTGTTCTGTTGTTGGTTGTGCTGTTGTGTTGTTGGTATTGTTGGTGTTTTTGTTGATGGTGTTGTTGATTTTTTTTGTTGATTGTGGTGTTGTTGGTGGTTTTGGTGGTGGTGTTGGTGTTGTTTATGGTGGTGGTGTCGTTGATGTTGATGTCATTTATGTCATTGGTGGTGGTGGTGGTGGTGTTGTTGGTAGTGGTGTTGTTGATGTTGATGTCACTGTTATTAGTATTGTTGGCGTTTGTGTTGTTTTGGCATTGTTACTGGCGTTGGTGTTAGTATTAAAGATAATGTAAGTGTTGTTGGTATTGTTGCTGATATTATTGTTGGTGTTGTTATAGATATTAGTGATTTGTTAGTGGTGTTCCGTTGCAGTGTTAGTATTTTTAGTTTTGGAAATGTTAGTTTAGTTAGCGTTGTTAGTAAAGGTGTTATCTATGTTGCTATGAGTTTTGCTGTGTGGGTTGTAAGTGTTGAATGTTGTCGTGGGTGGTGTCATTGTGAATGTTATCGTCGTGGGTGATGTCGGGGATGTTGTGTTTGATGCCACAGAAGGATGTTTCAAGGAAGGCGGCATAGTCTGGCTTTATAGCCCAAAAAGACAAAAGGCCTATTCTCTTCGGAAGGTTCGTATCTCATCAAGAAAAAATCAGATCTCATTTACCGTATAAGTAAGATCCCGAAGTGTAAACCGATGATAGTGCGCCAAAACTGGCGGGCGTCATTTGAGGGTGGCCATGACAAGAAAGAAGTGAACCAGCTCCAAGAAACACCTGACATTGTCTTTGAAGAATTTATGGGTGCATATGGAGGTACCGGAAAAGCAAGAAACGCGCCGCTTCTTGAAACTGCCAAGATAATCGCGATGCGGCTTTGTCGATAGAAGAGAAGATTGAATATAGGTGTTGAATACTAAAGACAAATTGTAAATTAGAATTGTGAGTTATAATAGTGCTTAAGTATTATATAAGTTAATTAGTACGTTGCAAAAAAATTGTTTTAAAATAAACGAGCTATAAATAAATTAAACAATTGTTACATTGGTATTAGAAGTAGAACTGTAAATAAATCAGTGTTCGAGAATATTATGATATTTATATAAATATCATATCACATGATATATATCTGATATATATCGGATATATATCCGATATATATCACTTTTAAAATTTAATTATTTAATTAAAAAAACAGTATATTTTCTTGCACAAACTATATTTTAAATTTTAACACAAACACATTGACAAAAACTATATTCTAAACAACAAAACCATTTATTCTAAACCAAATTAAAAAGAAAAACAAAAAACAATTATTAAAAGAACCAGATGTTAACATATTATATATTAATATTGGTATATCCTCATCTACTACCTCTGATGAATTATTAATATCAATAATTTATTCCTATTAGTAACAATAACTTAAGAATCTTCAGATATGGCTGGTTCCCATGCCCATTCAAGGTTCGTTTTCTTTTTGTCTATATTTTCATTCAAAACAAATCGTGGCGAAGCTAGGAATCCCAAAGTTGACGTGATGTTTGTGCAAAGCCTAATAAATTTCTACAGTTATACTTTTGTACAGGGGCGTATTAAGACATTTTCACATGTGCAGAATGGTGGAAAACACTTTAATTTAAAAAATAAATTTATCGAATATATCGGATATATATCAAGGTATAAATATCATGAAATATATCGTGATATATATCACTTAATATATCCTCCGAACCTTGAAATAAATAGTGGTCAAAAAATGGCTAAACATCTGTGATTTAAAAGTGGCTGAATTAAGTCGTGATTCAGAGACAACAGGAAATAAAGCAGAGCTCATTGAACGGCTTAAAAAAGCAATGGAAAGCGCAGGTTTGGATCCGAAAATATTTCTATTTTCGGATGATGCGTCTTGGAAAGTCAAATGTAAACTATGAAAACCGATATTTCTTCTGACATAAATGAACTAAATAAATTAAACGTTAGAGCGGTTTAAATACTGTTTCTCTAATCAGCTTACTTTATTCTTTTTCCGGTACCTAATGTCGTAAGTGAGCTATTTAATAAAAGCTCTAACACGATTTTTATTATGTAGTTTAAATACTGTTTCTCTAATCAGCTTACTTTCTTCTTTTTCCGGTACATAATGTCGTAAGTGAGCTATTTAATAAAAGCTCTAACACGATTTTTATTATGTAGTTTAAATACTGTTTCTCTAATCAGCTTACTTTCTTCTTTTTCCGGTACATAATGTCGTAAGTGAGCTATTTAATAAAAGCTCTAACACGATTTTTATTATGTAGTTTAAATACTGTTTCTCTAATCAGCTTACTTTCTTCTTTTTCCGGTACATAATGTTTTGAGATATTTAATAAAAGCTCTAACACGATTTTTATTATGTAGTTTAAATACTGTTTCTCTAATCAGCTTACTTTCTTCTTTTTCCGGTACATAATGTCGTAAGTGAGCTATTTAATAAAAGCTCTAACACGATTTTTATTATGTAGTTTAAATACTGTTTCTCTAATCAGCTTACTTCTTTTTCCGGTACATAATGTCGTAAGTGAGCTATTTAATAAAAGCTCTAACACGATTTTTATTATGTAGTTTAAATACTGTTTCTCTAATCAGCTTACTTTCTTCTTTTTCCGGTACATAATGTCGTAAGTGAGCTATTTAATAAAAGCTCTAACACGATTTTTATTATGTAGTTTAAATACTGTTTCTCTAATCAGCTTACTTTCTTCTTTTTCCGGTACACAATGTTTTGAGATATTTAATAAAAGCTCTAACACGATTTTTATTATGTAGTTTAAATACTGTTTCTCTAATCAGCTTACTTTCTTCTTTTTCCGGTACATAATGTCGTAAGTGAGCTATTTCATAAAAGCTCTAACACGATTTTTATTATGTAGTTTAAATACTGTTTCTCTAATCAGCTTACTTTCTTCTTTTTCCGGTACATAATGTTTTGAGATATTTAATAAAAGCTCTAACACGATTTTTATTATGTAGTTTAAATACTGTTTCTCTAATCAGCTTACTTTCTTCTTTTTCCGGTACATAATGTCGTAAGTGAGCTATTTAATAAAAGCTCTAACACGATTTTTATTATGTAGTTTAAATACTGTTTCTCTAATCAGCTTACTTTCTTCTTTTTCCGGTACATAATGTCGTAAGTGAGCTATTTAATAAACGCTCTAACACGATTTTTATTATGTAGTTTAAATACTGTTTCTCTAATCAGCTTACTTTATTCTTTTTCCGGTACATAATGTCGTAAGTGAGCTATTTAATAAAAGCTCTAACACGATTTTTATTATGTAGTTTAAATACTGTTTCTCTAATCAGCTTACTTTATTCTTTTTCCGGTACATAATGTCGTAAGTGAGCTATTTAATAAAAGCTCTAACACGATTTTTATTATGTAGTTTAAATACTGTTTCTCTAATCAGCTTACTTTATTCTTTTTCCGGTACATAATGTCGTAAGTGAGCTATTTAATAAAAGCTCTAACACGATTTTTATTATGTAGTTTAAATACTGTTTCTCTAATCAGCTTACTTTCTTCTTTTTCCGGTACATAATGTCGTAAGTGAGCTATTTAATAAACGCTCTAACACGATTTTTATTATGTAGTTTTAATACTGTTTCTCTAATCAGCTTACTTTCTTCTTTTTCCGGTACATAATGTCGTAAGTGAGCTATTTAATAAAAGCTCTAACACGATTTTTATTATGTAGTTTAAATACTGTTTCTCTAATCAGCTTACTTTCTTCTTTTTCCGGTACATAATGTCGTAAGTGAGCTATTTAATAAAAGCTCTAACACGATTTTTATTATGTAGTTTAAATACTGTTTCTCTAATCAGCTTACTTTCTTCTTTTTCCGGTACATAATGTCGTAAGTGAGCTATTTAATAAAAGCTCTAACACGATTTTTATTATGTAGTTTAAATACTGTTTCTCTAATCAGCTTACTTTCTTCTTTTTCCGGTACATAATGTCGTAAGTGAGCTATTTAATAAAAGCTCTAACACGATTTTTATTATGTAGTTTAAATACTGTTTCTCTAATCAGCTTACTTTCTTCTTTTTCCGGTACATAATGTCGTAAGTGAGCTATTTAATAAAAGCTCTAACACGATTTTTATTATGTAGTTTAAATACTGTTTCTCTAATCAGCTTACTTTCTTCTTTTTCCGGTACATAATGTCGTAAGTGAGCTATTTAATAAAAGCTCTAACACGATTTTTATTATGTAGTTTAAATACTGTTTCTCTAATCAGCTTACTTTCTTCTTTTTCCGGTACATAATGTCGTAAGTGAGCTATTTAATAAAAGCTCTAACACGATTTTTATTATGTAGTTTAAATACTGTTTCTCTAATCAGCTTACTTTCTTCTTTTTCCGGTACATAATGTCGTAAGTGAGCTATTTAATAAAAGCTCTAACACGATTTTTATTATGTAGTTTAAATACTGTTTCTCTAATCAGCTTACTTTCTTCTTTTTCCGGTACATAATGTCGTAAGTGAGCTATTTAATAAACGCTCTAACACGATTTTTATTATGTAGTTTTAATACTGTTTCTCTAATCAGCTTACTTTATTCTTTTTCCGGTACATAATGTCGTAAGTGAGCTATTTAATAAAAGCTCTAACACGATTTTTATTATGTAGTTTAAATACTGTTTCTCTAATCAGCTTACTTTATTCTTTTTCCGGTACATAATGTCGTAAGTGAGCTATTTAATAAAAGCTCTAACACGATTTTTATTATGTAGTTTAAATACTGTTTCTCTAATCAGCTTACTTTCTTCTTTTTCCGGTACATAATGTCGTAAGTGAGCTATTTAATAAAAGCTCTAACACGATTTTTATTATGTAGTTTAAATACTGTTTCTCTAATCAGCTTACTTTCTTCTTTTTCCGGTACATAATGTCGTAAGTGAGCTATTTAATAAACGCTCTAACACGATTTTTATTATGTAGTTTTAATACTGTTTCTCTAATCAGCTTACTTTATTCTTTTTCCGGTACATAATGTCGTAAGTGAGCTATTTAATAAAAGCTCTAACACGATTTTTATTATGTAGTTTAAATACTGTTTCTCTAATCAGCTTACTTTATTCTTTTTCCGGTACATAATGTCGTAAGTGAGCTATTTAATAAAAGCTCTAACACGATTTTTATTATGTAGTTTAAATACTGTTTCTCTAATCAGCTTACTTTCTTCTTTTTCCGGTACATAATGTCGTAAGTGAGCTATTTAATAAAAGCTCTAACACGATTTTTATTATGTAGTTTAAATACTGTTTCTCTAATCAGCTTACTTTCTTCTTTTTCCGGTACATAATGTCGTAAGTGAGCTATTTAATAAACGCTCTAACACGATTTTTATTATGTAGTTTTAATACTGTTTCTCTAATCAGCTTACTTTATTCTTTTTCCGGTACATAATGTCGTAAGTGAGCTATTTAATAAAAGCTCTAACACGATTTTTATTATGTAGTTTAAATACTGTTTCTCTAATCAGCTTACTTTATTCTTTTTCCGGTACATAATGTCGTAAGTGAGCTATTTAATAAAAGCTCTAACACGATTTTTATTATGTAGTTTAAATACTGTTTCTCTAATCAGCTTACTTTATTCTTTTTCCGGTACATAATGTCGTAAGTGAGCTATTTAATAAAAGCTCTAACACGATTTTTATTATGTAGTTTAAATACTGTTTCTCTAATCAGCTTACTTTCTTCTTTTTCCGGTACATAATGTCGTAAGTGAGCTATTTAATAAAAGCTCTAACACGATTTTTATTATGTAGTTTAAATACTGTTTCTCTAATCAGCTCACTTTCTTCTTTTTCCGGTACATAATGTCGTAAGTGAGCTATTTAATAAACGCTCTAACACGATTTTTATTATGTAGTTTTAATACTGTTTCTCTAATCAGCTTACTTTATTCTTTTTCCGGTACATAATGTCGTAAGTGAGCTATTTAATAAAAGCTCTAACACGATTTTTATTATGTAGTTTAAATACTGTTTCTCTAATCAGCTTACTTTATTCTTTTTCCGGTACATAATGTCGTAAGTGAGCTATTTAATAAAAGCTCTAACACGATTTTTATTATGTAGTTTAAATACTGTTTCTCCAATCAGCTTACTTTATTCTTTTTCCGGTACATAATGTCGTAAGTGAGCTATTTAATAAAAGCTCTAACACGATTTTTATTATGTAGTTTAAATACTGTTTCTCTAATCAGCTTACTTTCTTCTTTTTCCGGTACATAATGTCGTAAGTGAGCTATTTAATAAAAGCTCTAACACGATTTTTATTATGTAGTTTAAATACTGTTTCTCTAATCAGCTTACTTTCTTCTTTTTCCGGTACATAATGTCGTAAGTGAGCTATTTAATAAAAGCTCTAACACGAATTTATTATGTAGTTTAAATACTGTTTCTCTAATTAGCTTACTTTATGTTTTTTCCGGTACATAATGTCGTAAGTGAGCTATTTAATAAAAGCTCTAACACAATTTTTATTATGTAGTTTAAATACTGTTTCTCTAATCGGCTTACTTTATTCTTTTTCCGGTACATAATGTCGTAAGTGAGCTATTTAATAAAAGCTCTAACACGATTTTTATTATGTAGTTTAAATACTGTTTCTCTAATCAGCTTACTTTATTCTTTTTCCGGTACATAATGTCGTAAGTGAGCTATTTAATAAAAGCTCTAACACGATTTTTATTATGTAGTTTAAATACTGTTTCTCTAATCAGCTTACTTTATTCTTTTTCCGGTACATAATGTCGTAAGTGAGCTATTTAATAAAAGCTCTAACACGATTTTTATTATGTAGTTTAAATACTGTTTCTCTAATCAGCTTACTTTCTTCTTTTTCCGGTACATAATGTCGTAAGTGAGCTATTTAATAAAAGCTCTAACACGATTTTTATTATGTAGTTTAAATACTGTTTCTCTAATCAGCTTACTTTCTTCTTTTTCCGGTACATAATGTCGTAAGTGAGCTATTTAATAAACGCTCTAACACGATTTTTATTATGTAGTTTTAATACTGTTTCTCTAATCAGCTTACTTTATTCTTTTTCCGGTACATAATGTCGTAAGTGAGCTATTTAATAAAAGCTCTAACACGATTTTTATTATGTAGTTTAAATACTGTTTCTCTAATCAGCTTACTTTATTCTTTTTCCGGTACATAATGTCGTAAGTGAGCTATTTAATAAAAGCTCTAACACGATTTTTATTATGTAGTTTAAATACTGTTTCTCTAATCAGCTTACTTTATTCTTTTTCCGGTACATAATGTCGTAAGTGAGCTATTTAATAAAAGCTCTAACACGATTTTTATTATGTAGTTTAAATACTGTTTCTCTAATCAGCTTACTTTCTTCTTTTTCCGGTACATAATGTCGTAAGTGAGCTATTTAATAAACGCTCTAACACGATTTTTATTATGTAGTTTTAATACTGTTTCTCTAATCAGCTTACTTTATTCTTTTTCCGGTACATAATGTCGTAAGTGAGCTATTTAATAAAAGCTCTAACACGATTTTTATTATGTAGTTTAAATACTGTTTCTCTAATCAGCTTACTTTATTCTTTTTCCGGTACATAATGTCGTAAGTGAGCTATTTAATAAAAGCTCTAACACGATTTTTATTATGTAGTTTAAATACTGTTTCTCTAATCAGCTTACTTTATTCTTTTTCCGGTACATAATGTCGTAAGTGAGCTATTTAATAAAAGCTCTAACACGATTTTTATTATGTAGTTTAAATACTGTTTCTCTAATCAGCTTACTTTCTTCTTTTTCCGGTACATAATGTCGTAAGTGAGCTATTTAATAAAAGCTCTAACACGATTTTTATTATGTAGTTTAAATACTGTTTCTCTAATCAGCTCACTTTCTTCTTTTTCCGGTACATAATGTCGTAAGTGAGCTATTTAATAAACGCTCTAACACGATTTTTATTATGTAGTTTTAATACTGTTTCTCTAATCAGCTTACTTTATTCTTTTTCCGGTACATAATGTCGTAAGTGAGCTATTTAATAAAAGCTCTAACACGATTTTTATTATGTAGTTTAAATACTGTTTCTCTAATCAGCTTACTTTATTCTTTTTCCGGTACATAATGTCGTAAGTGAGCTATTTAATAAAAGCTCTAACACGATTTTTATTATGTAGTTTAAATACTGTTTCTCTAATCAGCTTACTTTATTCTTTTTCCGGTACATAATGTCGTAAGTGAGCTATTTAATAAAAGCTCTAACACGATTTTTATTATGTAGTTTAAATACTGTTTCTCTAATCAGCTTACTTTCTTCTTTTTCCGGTACATAATGTCGTAAGTGAGCTATTTAATAAAAGCTCTAACACGATTTTTATTATGTAGTTTAAATACTGTTTCTCTAATCAGCTTACTTTCTTCTTTTTCCGGTACATAATGTCGTAAGTGAGCTATTTAATAAAAGCTCTAACACGATTTTTATTATGTAGTTTAAATACTGTTTCTCTAATCAGCTTACTTTCTTCTTTTTCCGGTACATAATGTCGTAAGTGAGCTATTTAATAAAAGCTCTAACACGATTTTTATTATGTAGTTTAAATACTGTTTCTCTAATCAGCTTACTTTCTTCTTTTTCCGGTACATAATGTCGTAAGTGAGCTATTTAATAAAAGCTCTAACACGATTTTTATTATGTAGTTTAAATACTGTTTCTCTAATCAGCTTACTTTCTTCTTTTTCCGGTACATAATGTCGTAAGTGAGCTATTTAATAAAAGCTCTAACACGATTTTTATTATGTAGTTTAAATACTGTTTCTCTAATCAGCTTACTTTCTTCTTTTTCCGGTACATAATGTCGTAAGTGAGCTATTTAATAAAAGCTCTAACACGATTTTTATTATGTAGTTTAAATACTGTTTCTCTAATCAGCTTACTTTCTTCTTTTTCCGGTACATAATGTCGTAAGTGAGCTATTTAATAAACGCTCTAACACGATTTTTATTATGTAGTTTTAATACTGTTTCTCTAATCAGCTTACTTTATTCTTTTTCCGGTACATAATGTCGTAAGTGAGCTATTTAATAAAAGCTCTAACACGATTTTTATTATGTAGTTTAAATACTGTTTCTCTAATCAGCGTACTTTATTCTTTTTCCGGTACATAATGTCGTAAGTGAGCTATTTAATAAAAGCTCTAACACGATTTTTATTATGTAGTTTAAATACTGTTTCTCTAATCAGCTTACTTTATTCTTTTTCCGGTACATAATGTCGTAAGTGAGCTATTTAATAAAAGCTCTAACACGATTTTTATTATGTAGTTTAAATACTGTTTCTCTAATCAGCTTACTTTCTTCTTTTTCCGGTACATAATGTCGTAAGTGAGCTATTTAATAAAAGCTCTAACACGATTTTTATTATGTAGTTTAAATACTGTTTCTCTAATCAGCTCACTTTCTTCTTTTTCCGGTACATAATGTCGTAAGTGAGCTATTTAATAAACGCTCTAACACGATTTTTATTATGTAGTTTTAATACTGTTTCTCTAATCAGCTTGCTTTATTCTTTTTCCGGTACATAATGTCGTAAGTGAGCTATTTAATAAAAGCTCTAACACGATTTTTATTATGTAGTTTAAATACTGTTTCTCTAATCAGCTTACTTTATTCTTTTTCCGGTACATAATGTCGTAAGTGAGCTATTTAATAAAAGCTCTAACACGATTTTTATTATGTAGTTTAAATACTGTTTCTCTAATCAGCTTACTTTATTCTTTTTCCGGTACATAATGTCGTAAGTGAGCTATTTAATAAAAGCTCTAACACGATTTTTATTATGTAGTTTAAATACTGTTTCTCTAATCAGCTTACTTTCTTCTTTTTCCGGTACATAATGTCGTAAGTGAGCTATTTAATAAACGCTCTAACAAGATTTTTATTATGTAGTTTTAATACTGTTTCTCTAATCAGCTTACTTTATTCTTTTTCCGGTACATAATGTCGTAAGTGAGCTATTTAATAAAAGCTCTAACACGATTTTTATTATGTAGTTTAAATACTGTTTCTCTAATCGGCTTACTTTATTCTTTTTCCGGTACATAATGTCGTAAGTGAGCTATTTAATAAAAGCTCTAACACGATTTTTATTATGTAGTTTAAATACTGTTTCTCTAATCAGCTTACTTTATTCTTTTTCCGGTACATAATGTCGTAAGTGAGCTATTTAATAAAAGCTCTAACACGATTTTTATTATGTAGTTTAAATACTGTTTCTCTAATCAGCTTACTTTCTTCTTTTTCCGGTACATAATGTCGTAAGTGAGCTATTTAATAAAAGCTCTAACACGATTTTTATTATGTAGTTTAAATACTGTTTCTCTAATCAGCTTACTTTATTCTTTTTCCGGTACATAATGTCGTAAGTGAGCTATTTAATAAAAGCTCTAACACGATTTTTATTATGTAGTTTAAATACTGTTTCTCTAATCGGCTTACTTTATTCTTTTTCCGGTACATAATGTCGTAAGTGAGCTATTTAATAAAAGCTCTAACACGATTTTTATTATGTAGTTTAAATACTGTTTCTCTAATCAGCTTACTTTCTTCTTTTTCCGGTACATAATGTCGTAAGTGAGCTATTTAATAAAAGCTCTAACACGAATTTATTATGTAGTTTAAATACTGTTTCTCTAATTAGCTTACTTTATGTTTTTTCCGGTACATAATGTCGTAAGTGAGCTATTTAATAAAAGCTCTAACACGATTTTTATTATGTAGTTTAAATACTGTTTCTCTAATCAGCTTACTTTCTTCTTTTTCCGGTACATAATGTCGTAAGTGAGCTATTTAATAAAAGCTTAACACGATTTTTATTATGTAGTTTAAATACTGTTTCTCTAATCAGCTTACTTTCTTCTTTTTCCGGTACATAATGTCGTAAGTGAGCTATTTAATAAAAGCTCTAACACAATTTTTATTATGTAGTTTAAATACTGTTTCTCTAATCAGCTTACTTTATTCTTTTTCCGGTACATAATGTCGTAAGTGAGCTATTTAATAAAAGCTCTAACACAATTTTTATTATGTAGTTTAAATACTGTTTCTCTAATCAGCTTACTTTATTCTTTTTCCGGTACATAATGTCGTAAGTGAGCTATTTAATAATAATAATAATAATAATAATAATAATAATAATAATAATAATAATAATAATAATAATAATAATAATAATAATAATAATAATAATAATAATAATAATAATAATAATAATAATAATAATAATAATAATAATAATAATAATAATAATAATAATAATAATAATAATAATAATAATAATAATAATAATAATAATAATAATAATAATAATAATAATAATAATAATAATAATAATAATAATAATAATAATAATAATAATAATAATAATAATAATAATAATAATAATAATAATAATAATAATAATAATAATAATAATAATAATAATAATAATAATAATAATAATAATAATAATAATAATAATAATAATAATAATAATAATAATAATAATAATAATAATAATAATAATAATAATAATAATAATAATAATAATAATAATAATAATAATAATAATAATAATAATAATAATAATAATAATAATAATAATAATAATAATAATAATATTAATAATAATAATAATAATAATAATAATAATAATGTTTATTTTGCAAAAAAGTACATTCATTTATCAATAATATAGTATAGTAATTAGACAAGTATAAACAAAAGACAGACGAGCCACTACTGGCTGAGCAAGGGCATTTATAGTTTATTAAAATAATCGTTTTTAATTTATTTTAACTACAGTGTAGCACCTTATAAGTATATTATAAAGTCCTATTATCTAAATAATTAAATATAGAAATTTAGATATCAATAACAGAACAATTATTAAAATATCATTTAAAAAAAGAATTTAAATATAAAGAAAATACAATTAAAATATCAATAAAATCAATTTTAACAAGAACACAATTTTGATTTTAAGCACAATAAGTGAACTTTAAAATTTCAAATAAAATATAAAAAAGAAATGAAAACCAATAGGTAAAACAAGAAGAAATATTAAAACATTTTTTTTTGTAAGGCAATGTTCGATACTAATACTTAACTTTATGATAAATTTTTACTCATCTTTTGTGATATTAGATCATACTGGAAACAATAATTCTATCGATTTAGTATCATAATGAATAAAAAAAAATTTTAAATATAGATTTAATTAGACCTATCGAGTTTAATGTGCATATGTATGTTTTATACATTTCAGGTAGAAAGTTATAAATCTTTAGAAACATGTAGATGTGAACGCTGACCTATGGTTTTTTAAATAAGGGTATTTGGATACACCCTTTTTCCTTGTTTTTTGTCAAGTACTTGTGTTCAAGTCCTCTTAGTATATGTTTATTTTAATAAAGAAAAACCACGGAGTTATAAGTATACAGTTTTCGTGGGTTTAAAACTCTTGCTTCTTGAAACAGTACTTCCGTCGGAAAAATATGTTTTTTGCCGTAAATAATTTTCAATATCTTCCTTTGAAGAATATTGACTGGATTTAAATATGTTTTCGCAGCAGCACCCCAACCTAGAATACCATACTGTATTCTGGACTCTAGTGCATGATATACCATCTTTAGGTGACTTATGTTTAGGATATTTTTCAAGTATCTAAATTTATATAATAGACTTCGTAATATTCTGGAGACATTTTTAAAATGCATATTCCTCCTTAAGTGCGAGTCAATTGTAATACCTAGGTACTTGAGGCTACTTGAGCGACTTAACACAGTGTCATCTGATATCGTTAATATTTCATATTCAGGTAGACTATTTATATAGCTGCTAAAGGGTATAAAAAATGTTTTTTCAAAATTTATGGTAAGTATCTTACTTTGAAACCATTTTATAATTATTTTTAGGTCTAGCTCAGCTTTTTTTTTCAGATTTTCCCATGAGTCTGCTGAATAGAATATGGCGGTATCGTCAGCGAAGCTTATTATTTTTCCTGTTGTTTGTAGGGTAAACAGATTATTAATATAGATCGAGAATAATATCGGCCCAAGAATTGTACCTTGGGGAACTCCAAATTGTAAGTTTTTTCCCTACTAATGGTATTCCCGATTTTATATATTTGCTTCCGTTCATTTAAATAATTTCTGAATAGGTCTAGCGTTATACCACGAATACCAAAGCCCTAACACGATTTTTATTATGTAGTTTAAATACTGTTTCTCTAATCAGCTTACTTCATTCTTTTTCCGGTACATAATGTCGTAAGTGAGCTATTTAATAAAAGCTCTAACACCATTTTTATTATGTAGTTTAAATACTGTTTCTCTAATTAGCTTACTTTATGCTTTTTCCGGTACATAATGTCGTAAGTGAGCTATTTAATAAACGCTCTAACACGATTTTTATTATGTAGTTTTAATACTGTTTCTCTAATCAGCTTACTTTATTCTTTTTCCGGTACATAATGTCGTAAGTGAGTTATTTAATAAAAGCTCTAACACGATTTTTATTATGTAGTTTAAATACTGTTTCTCTAATCAGCTTACTTTATTCTTTTTCCGGTACATAATGTCGTAAGTGAGCTATTTAATAAAAGCTCTAACACGATTTTTATTATGTAGTTTAAATACTGTTTCTCTAATCAGCTTACTTTCTTCTTTTTCCGGTACATAATGTCGTAAGTGAGCTATTTAATAAACGCTCTAACACGATTTTTATTATGTAGTTTTAATACTGTTTCTCTAATCAGCTTACTTTATTCTTTTTCCGGTACATAATGTCGTAAGTGAGCTATTTAATAAAAGCTCTAACACGATTTTTATTATGTAGTTTAAATACTGTTTCTCTAATCGGCTTACTTTATTCTTTTTCCGGTACATAATGTCGTAAGTGAGCTATTTAATAAAAGCTCTAACACGATTTTTATTATGTAGTTTAAATACTGTTTCTCTAATCAGCTTACTTTATTCTTTTTCCGGTACATAATGTCGTAAGTGAGCTATTTAATAAAAGCTCTAACACGATTTTTATTATGTAGTTTAAATACTGTTTCTCTAATCAGCTTACTTTCTTCTTTTTCCGGTACATAATGTCGTAAGTGAGCTATTTAATAAAAGCTCTAACACGATTTTTATTATGTAGTTTAAATACTGTTTCTCTAATCAGCTTACTTTATTCTTTTTCCGGTACATAATGTCGTAAGTGAGCTATTTAATAAAAGCTCTAACACGATTTTTATTATGTAGTTTAAATACTGTTTCTCTAATCGGCTTACTTTATTCTTTTTCCGGTACATAATGTCGTAAGTGAGCTATTTAATAAAAGCTCTAACACGATTTTTATTATGTAGTTTAAATACTGTTTCTCTAATCAGCTTACTTTATTCTTTTTCCGGTACATAATGTCGTAAGTGAGCTATTTAATAAAAGCTCTAACACGATTTTTATTATGTAGTTTAAATACTGTTTCTCTAATCAGCTTACTTTCTTCTTTTTCCGGTACATAATGTCGTAAGTGAGCTATTTAATAAAAGCTCTAACACGATTTTTATTATGTAGTTTAAATACTGTTTCTCTAATCAGCTCACTTTCTTCTTTTTCCGGTACATAATGTCGTAAGTGAGCTATTTAATAAACGCTCTAACACGATTTTTATTATGTAGTTTTAATACTGTTTCTCTAATCAGCTTACTTTATTCTTTTTCCGGTACATAATGTCGTAAGTGAGCTATTTAATAAAAGCTCTAACACGATTTTTATTATGTAGTTTAAATACTGTTTCTCTAATCAGCTTACTTTATTCTTTTTCCGGTACATAATGTCGTAAGTGAGCTATTTAATAAAAGCTCTAACACGATTTTTATTATGTAGTTTAAATACTGTTTCTCTAATCAGCTTACTTTATTCTTTTTCCGGTACATAATGTCGTAAGTGAGCTATTTAATAAAAGCTCTAACACGATTTTTATTATGTAGTTTAAATACTGTTCCTCTAATCAGCTTACTTTCTTCTTTTTCCGGTACATAATGTCGTAAGTGAGCTATTTAATAAAAGCTCTAACACGATTTTTATTATGTAGTTTAAATACTGTTTCTCTAATCAGCTTACTTTCTTCTTTTTCCGGTACATAATGTCGTAAGTGAGCTATTTAATAAACGCTCTAACATGATTTTTATTATGTAGTTTTAATACTGTTTCTCTAATCAGCTTACTTTATTCTTTTTCCGGTACATAATGTCGTAAGTGAGCTATTTAATAAAAGCTCTAACACGATTTTTATTATGTAGTTTAAATACTGTTTCTCTAATCAGCTTACTTTCTTCTTTTTCCGGTACATAATGTCGTAAGTGAGCTATTTAATAAAAGCTCTAACACGATTTTTATTATGTAGTTTAAATACTGTTTCTCTAATCAGCTTACTTTCTTCTTTTTCCGGTACATAATGTCGTAAGTGAGCTATTTAATAAAAGCTCAAACACGAATTTATTATGTAGTTTAAATACTGTTTCTCTAATTAGCTTACTTTATGTTTTTTCCGGTACATAATGTCGTAAGTGAGCTATTTAATAAAAGCTCTAACACAATTTTTATTATGTAGTTTAAATACTGTTTCTCTAATCGGCTTACTTTATTCTTTTTCCGGTACATAATGTCGTAAGTGAGCTATTTAATAAAAGCTCTAACACGATTTTTATTATGTAGTTTAAATACTGTTTCTCTAATCAGCTTACTTTATTCTTTTTCCGGTACATAATGTCGTAAGTGAGCTATTTAATAAAAGCTCTAACACGATTTTTATTATGTAGTTTAAATACTGTTTCTCTAATCAGCTTACTTTATTCTTTTTCCGGTACATAATGTCGTAAGTGAGCTATTTAATAAAAGCTCTAACACGATTTTTATTATGTAGTTTAAATACTGTTTCTCTAATCAGCTCACTTTCTTCTTTTTCCGGTACATAATGTCGTAAGTGAGCTATTTAATAAACGCTCTAACACGATTTTTATTATGTAGTTTTAATACTGTTTCTCTAATCAGCTTACTTTATTCTTTTTCCGGTACATAATGTCGTAAGTGAGCTATTTAATAAAAGCTCTAACACGATTTTTATTATGTAGTTTAAATACTGTTTCTCTAATCGGCTTACTTTATTCTTTTTCCGGTACATAATGTCGTAAGTGAGCTATTTAATAAAAGCTCTAACACGATTTTTATTATGTAGTTTAAATACTGTTTCTCTAATCAGCTTACTTTATTCTTTTTCTGGTACATAATGTCGTAAGTGAGCTATTTAATAAAAGCTCTAACACGATTTTTATTATGTAGTTTAAATACTGTTCCTCTAATCAGCTTACTTTCTTCTTTTTCCGGTACATAATGTCGTAAGTGAGCTATTTAATAAAAGCTCTAACACGATTTTTATTATGTAGTTTAAATACTGTTCCTCTAATCAGCTTACTTTCTTCTTTTTCCGGTACATAATGTCGTAAGTGAGCTATTTAATAAACGCTCTAACATGATTTTTATTATGTAGTTTTAATACTGTTTCTCTAATCAGCTTACTTTATTCTTTTTCCGGTACATAATGTCGTAAGTGAGCTATTTAATAAAAGCTCTAACACGATTTTTATTATGTAGTTTAAATACTGTTTCTCTAATCAGCTTACTTTCTTCTTTTTCCGGTACATAATGTCGTAAGTGAGCTATTTAATAAAAGCTCTAACACGATTTTTATTATGTAGTTTAAATACTGTTTCTCTAATCAGCTTACTTTCTTCTTTTTCCGGTACATAATGTCGTAAGTGAGCTATTTAATAAAAGCTCTAACACGAATTTATTATGTAGTTTAAATACTGTTTCTCTAATTAGCTTACTTTATGTTTTTTCCGGTACATAATGTCGTAAGTGAGCTATTTAATAAAAGCTCTAACACAATTTTTATTATGTAGTTTAAATACTGTTTCTCTAATCAGCTTACTTTATTCTTTTTCCGGTACATAATGTCGTAAGTGAGCTATTTAATAAAAGCTCTAACACAATTTTTATTATGTAGTTTAAATACTGTTTCTCTAATCAGCTTACTTTATTCTTTTTCCGGTACATAATGTCGTAAGTGAGCTATTTAATAAAAGCTCTAACACGCTTTTTTATTAAGTAGTTTAAATACTGTTTCTCTAATCAGCTTACTTTATTCTTTTTTCGGTACATAATGTCGTAAGTGAGCTATTTAATAAAAGCTCTAACACGATTTTTATTATGTAGTTTAAATACTGTTTCTCTAATCAGCTTACTTTCTTCTTTTTCCGGTACATAATGTCGTAAGTGGGCTATTTAATAAAAGCTCTAACACGATTTTTATTATGTAGTTTAAATACTGTTTCTCTAATCAGCTTACTTTCTTCTTTTTCCGGTACATAATGTCGTAAGTGAGCTATTTAATAAAAGCTCTAACACGATTTTTATTATGTAGTTTAAATACTGTTTCTCTAATCAGCTTACTTTTTTCTTTTTCCGGTACATAATGTCGTAAGTGAGCTATTTAATAAACGCTCTAACACGATTTTTATTATGTAGTTTTAATACTGTTTCTCTAATCAGATTACTTTATTCTTTTTCCGGTACATAATGTCGTAAGTGAGCTATTTAATAAAAGCTCTAACACGATTTTTATTATGTAGTTTAAATACTGTTTCTCTAATCAGCTTACTTTCTTCTTTTTCCGGTACATAATGTCGTAAGTGAGCTATTTAATAAAAGCTCTAACACGATTTTTATTATGTAGTTTAAATACTGTTTCTCTAATCAGCTTACTTTCTTCTTTTTCCGGTACATAATGTCGTAAATGAGCTATTTAATAAAAGCTCCAACACGATTTTTATTATGTAGTTTAAATACTGTTTCTCTAATCAGCTTACTTTCTTCTTTTTCCGGTACATAATGTCGTAAGTGAGCTATTTAATAAAAGCTCTAACACGATTTTTATTATGTGTGGTTTACTCCACAAACTTTCGAAACGGCGTCGAAAGTACTCGGGCAGCACAGATGGAGATGAAAATTCCAGGGGTCGTTGGTCACTCAGACACAGGTAATAAGTAACCACAAGTAACGGGCTTTAATCGTGACTTGTGGTGATAAATAATTTCTCACTGCTGAAATAAAGGGGGAAGTAAATTAGGGACCAGTAACCTCAGTAATAGTCAAGGTAACGTTGACACATATATTAAATTTAACTATTTACAATAAATATGTTGTAACTAATATTTCAACGCCCACCCTCGCTCGTATTTTTAAAACCCTGAACAGAAAAAAAACAAACAGATCGGCTTTGATTAGTCTCAATGAGACGGTATAATTAAAATTAAAAGAAAGATGCTCGGTGGTAATAATAACTAATTAATAAATTGTCGGTTCGGTGGTTGAGCCAAAACGAAACCAAAAACAAAATTACTATTTTAGTTAAAGAAGGAAAATGGCAAATAATTGCGGTCGTAGCAAAAGTTAGCTAGTTAACTGTTAAATCGGCAAAAAGATTGAAGTTAAATATTTTGTTTCGTAAAAGTAGAAATAAAATCACGGTCGTAGAAAAAGTTATCTGGTTAACTATCCAGTCGGTATTGAAACTGAAACAAACCTCCTTGTGTTATTGAATAGGGAATAGATAAATGATAAGAAAACGGGATAGTATCAATCCTATGATAAGTGTACTCGCCAAAACCAGCCCGCTCAACATAAAAATGATACTATCATTTTAATCACGGGGCGGAGGTAACTAAAAAAATAATCAAAAACCGGGTTAGTATTTAATCCTATGATGAGTGTACTCGCCAAAACCAGCCCGCTCAAACATAAGACAAAATATTAAACCGGGTCAGTATTTATCCTATGATGAGTGTACTCGCCAAAACCAGCCCTCTCAAACATAAGAAAAACACTAATATGTTAATCACGGCTAGGGTTTAATCTAAAAAAAAAATCTAAATCCGGGATAGTATCTAATCCCATGTGAGCTTTCTCGCCAAAACGAGTCCACTCAACATGAAAAATTATACTATTTCAACTTTCCAACTTTCGAACTAATTCTATTCCCAAGTAAAGAAACATAAATAATAAAAAAAAGTTAAACCAGATTGTGAATAAATAGAAACAAAATTTACGGTCGTAGTAAAAGTTAAGTAAATAACTATATACGGAATTTAATTTAAATTTATTATTACTAAAAAAAAGAAACAACATCCACGGTCGCTATGAAAGTTAAGTAATTAACTGTATACGAAATTAAATTTGGAATTAGGCTTACTATTACTCTAAAATAGAAACACAATCCACGGTCGCAATAAAAATTAAGTAATTAATAAAATAGAAACAAAATTTCTACTTCCTAATAACCAAAACTAATTTCCAATGTTTCTAAATAAAATCAAAACTAAATAATTTATCTGTAAATCAAATTATTTCTAACGAAAATCTAAAGTCAATTATTATTTCTATTAAATAAAATCGAAATCGGAATAATTTTGTCAAATAAAACTGGTATTCGAACGTTTAGCTCAAGAACCGACGACAGGAAAAAAAACGTAAACAAATTCGGTGTACCTAACTACGGACTCGGCGATGATTTTACAGCGGCGTATATCGAAGCAGAAGCAGCAGAAGCTAGTCGAATCAGTAAATTCAATTGAATGATTTTTAATAATCAAATCTGAATCCGAGTCTCTATGCCCAAGCAGGCTAGCTCCCCACTCGATGTGCGCGGATCGCGCGCGCTATCGTTACTCAGGTATAATACGCGAATTTAAATGAAACAAAATTTGATATACAGGGTCTACCCATGAAGGTAAAATAAAATAAAAATTTATATCCGGAATAGGCCGAAATATAGTAATGAAAATTGACTTCATTACATTATTGTGTAGTTTAAATACTGTTTCTCTAACACGATTTTTATTATTTTATTTTTATTTATTTACGGGCAAGCCCATTTGAGAAATAAATTACAATTTTAAAATTATAATTAATATGTAGTAAAATATATGACAAAAGACAATAAGGTTGAATAAAATATTTGCATTAAGCATTAAAATTAAAGATTAAAAATTAAAGCTCAGTACTAAGTAATTGCTTTATAAATTTTTGAAAGGGTGTGTTAAATATCTCAAGATCGTTATGAGTGTTGGCTAGTCTTAACATTCTTGGAATACAGCTGCTAAAAGTATGGTTTAAACGATAAAAGGGTACATAAACATAAATATTTATTTTTGTTAGAAGTTCAGTACAGCTGCATCTGTCATTGATAATTTTGAAAATTAATGTCGGGTCTCTCTGTTTCCTTCTAGTTTCCAAAGAGGGAATGTTTAGAAAATTATCTATCAAATCATACTCGCAAAGGACACCCAATTTATAGGCTATCTATCTAAGAAATTTATGTAGCACATTTTCTGTTTCTGCTGTGCGTTATGTAATGTGGAGACCAGACAGAAGGGCAATAATCTAGGTGTGAGGTCGGACTAGTGAACAATAAAGGACTTTAATTGCAGTTGTTTTAGTGAAATCATGTTGTTAGCCTTTTGATGAAACCTAACATTTTCATGGATTTATGGATAGCCTTAGGTATGTGTTGATTGAAATTTAAAGTGGAATCTAGAATAACTCCAAGGTCTTTAATTTGATTAACAGACTCCAAGATATGACATTTAAGTTATAATCAAAATTACTAGTTGGTAAATGGGGTCGATAAAAGTGCATGACATGGCACTTTATAGCATTCAAATCCATGCCATTTAAGGCACACCAGTTTCATAGATTATCAATGTCAGACTGAAGCCAGAGGGAATCATAAATGGTTTTAATAGTTGGGAAAACTTTTAAATCATCTGCAAACAATAGTACTTTGCCATACAGAAAACAGTGAATGATGTCATTTATAAATAAGTTGAATAATATGGGACCAAGGTGTGATCCTTAAGAAACACCTGAGGTAACTTGAAATGAGTTTGAATAGATGGTTTACTCTAACCATTTAAGTTCTGTTCGTAAGATAGCTACTAATCCATTGCAGTAAGACCCTATTTATCGAGCTTTTAAAGTAAGAGAGAATGATTGATTTTATCAAAAGCCTTAGAAAAGGATTATGTAGTTTAAATACTGTTTCTCTGTGCGGTGGTGGGGGGCGCCTTTGGCGCCATGTGGAAGTTGTGCGGTGGTGGGGGGGCGCCTTTGGCGCCATGTAGAAGTTGTGCTGTGGTGGGGGGGGCGCCTTTGGCGCCATGTGGAAGTTGTGCGGTGGTGGGGGGGGCGCCTTTGGCGCCGTGTAGAAGTTGTGCTGTGGTGGGGGGGGCGCCTTTGGCGCCATGTGGAAGTTGTGCGGTGGTGGGGGGCGCCTTTGGCGCCATGTGGAAGTTGTGCGGTGGTGGGGGGCGCCTTTGGCGCCATGTGGAAGTTGTGCTGTGGTGGGGGGGCGCCTTTGGCGCCAGGTGGAAGTTGTGCGGTGGTGGGGGGGCGCCTTTGGCGCCATGTGGAAGTTGTGCGGTGGTGGGGGGGCGCCTTTGGCGCCAGGTGGAAGTTGTGCTGTGGTGGGGGGGCGCCTTTGGCGCCATGTGGAAGTTGTGCGGTGGTGGGGGGCGCCTTTGGCGCCATGTGGAAGTTGTGCGGTGGTGGGGGGGCGCCTTTGGCGCCATGTGGAAGTTGTGCGGTGGTGGGGGGGCGCCTTTGGCGCCGTGTAGAAGTTGTGCGGTGGTGGGGGGGCGCCTTTGGCGCCGTGTGGAAGTTGTGCGGTGGTGGGGGGGCGCCTTTGGCGCCGTGTAGAAGTTGTGCGGTGGTGGGGGGGCGCCTTTGGCGCCGTGTGGAAGTTGTGCGGTGGTGGGGGGCGCCTTTGGCGCCATGTGGAAGTTGTGCGGTGGTGGGGGGGCGCCTTTGGCGCCATGTGGAAGTTGTGCGGTGGTGGGGGGCGCCTTTGGCGCCGTGTGGAAGTTGTGCGGTGGTGGGGGGCGCCTTTGGCGCCATGTGGAAGTTGTGCGGTGGTGGG
>CAKMHV010000003.1:348821-468821 GCA_927349885.1 Psylliodes chrysocephalus
TCAAGATCAGTTACCAGCCCCTGGAAAAGTATTAAAACTTCTAGATGGATCGCTCTCGCTGAAATATCTAGCAATATAAGGAGGTTTGCACACACTCAATGGTAGTCTTCATAGACATATCTGGTGCCTTTGATAATCTTTGGTTGTCTACATTGATAACAGAACTAGAGAATAAGGGGCATATCTAGAGACGTCCTAAGATTTAACCAACATTAATTAAGAGATAGATCCGTAGAATACTCTACAAATTTCACACAAGTTGAGAAGCTGTCGACAAAAGGTTGCCCCCAAGGATCCAAGCTGGGTCCTACAGTTTAGAACTTTGCCATGGACAGTGTTGCGGCGGGCCTGGCCCACCAAGAGTAGAATCACCGGGTATGCTGACGACCTAACAATTATAATAGGCGGACATAGCAGACAGAATTTGGAGGGAACTGCGGCGGAGTGTAGGACGATCTTATCCGAGTGGTCAATCTGGAGCAAGCTAAATAAATCAGAAACCAAAACAAAGTATGTCGTGTTCTGAGGATTGTCGCTCATGCGCAATCCAACGATACGGTACCAAGGCAGACCCATTTAGCGAGTCACGGAAATCAAATGTCTAAGCATAATAGACCAAAAACTATAATATATACAGCATATTAACTACATAGTCGACAAATGCCGAAAAATGTTTCAATCCCTTTGCAGAACACTAAAAAGAAATTGGGACAGAATCGATAGATTCTACAGAGCACTATCAGAGATATACCTATAATACTATCATACGGGATACAACTGTAGGTACACAGGGTAAGACAAGTGGCAAATAAGAAGAAGTTCAGGACATTACAGGCAACTTGCCTAAGAACAATGTAGAAGCATACAGCTCAACTCCTTGCGAGACAGTGTGCACACTCTCAAAATTGCCACCATTAGACATCCATTTACAATACGAAAGAGCCCTATAGAACTAAAGCAAACTAGCAAAGCATTATTCACGGAATATGATATAATAGTAGGCAATTATAAATATTGGAAAGATCTTAAAACTAATATGCTAGATAAAATGATCCAACTGTGGAAAACTGAGTGGGAAAACTCTTCCAAAGGTAGGTTCACGAACCAATTCTTCCCAAACATTAATGATTGGTTTAAATCATACAGTGAACTATTACCTGTATCAAATCAAAATGACGAAAATAGAATGGAAACGGATTTAGATGATAGTACCGATGATAATCAGGTAGCAAAAAAACACAAAATAGATAACGAAGATAAAAACGTAAGTGAAAACAATATAAATAATGGGAATATGGTAAACACAATAATTGAAAGAGTTAGTAATAAATATAGTAATGGAGATCAGGGACCTTATTATGTATTTATACAAAATAAAGAAGGAAATATAGGCAGGTTACACAAAATTGGAACAGCTAGATTAATTTTAAATGCAGTGCCGGAGATAAAAGATAGTATAATAAATATTTCATTTATGGGAATAAATAAAATAAAAGTAGAATTAAATAATATTTATAGTGCTAATAAAATTATAGATTCAGAAATATTAAAAACAAAAAATTACGATGTATATATTCCTAACTTTTTTGTCCAAAAAAAGGGCGTTATTAAGCAGGTCGATATAGATATAACTGAGGAAGAATTAAAAAATATAATCAAACCAGAATACGGACAAAATATTAAAATAGAGTATGTCAAAAGGATGTTTCGAAGAGATGAACACAAGCAATTAATACCTACAGGTACTATTATTGTTACTTTCAGAGGGCAAATGATACCAAAAAAAGTCATTATAGAGAGGCTTAGATACGAAGTAGAAATGTACATCCCCAAGGTTACTCAATGTTTGAATTGCTTACGCTATGGCCATGTAGCTATGCAATGTAAGGGTAAGGTCAGGTGTAAATATTGTGGGGATAATCATGATCAAGAAGCTTGCGAATTACGAAATAATCCAAATTGTATAATGTGTGGGGGCGAACACAACGCTACGGAGCGAACTAAATGTCAGGAATACAATAATCAAAAATCTATTAAAGAAAAAATGGTTATTGAAAATATATCATACAATGAGGCGAAACAAAAACATAAAAACAGTTACGCACGGCAATAAAAAACAAGTCGGCGGGATCTCGATACACGGTAACAAAAAAATCAAAACCAAACGAATATGTTTCTACAAAAAGCGTAATATCCCAAGAACATAGGGATATTTTGGAAATTCCAAGCGTAGCTTCTCAGACGGTGTACGAGTCTTTTAGAAATGTACCCTCTTATCATAATATGTTGAAAAATGAAAATCATAAAATTAGTTTTGTTAATGAAATATTAAATATAATTAATAGTGTTTTAGAAAATAATTCTGAAAATAAAAATAAAAATTTAATTTGTGATAATCTTAGGAATGATCTATTAAAATACGTAACTGAAATTTAAAATGTCTAAGTTGGTTCAGTGGAACGGAAGATCTGTAATTTCAAATAAGGGAGTTCTAGAAAAATTTATATTTGATAAAAATGTTCAGATAGCTTTGCTTAATGAAACTTGGTTTAAACCAAGTTCAGTTGTAAATTTCACAGGTTTTAATATTATAAGGAGTGATAGAGAGGATGGCTACTCGGGAGTCGCTATTTTAATAAAGAAACATTTTTGTTTTAAAGAGATAACAATTTCAAAACCGATAGACGGTGTTATGTGCATAGGAGCCGAAATACATTTTACAAACAATAATGCAATAAACTTTTATTCTTTATACAATAAACCAAAAAATAAGGTTTCTAGTAGGACATGGATACAATTTTTTCAAAATCTGAAAAACCATTTGTACTTGGGGGAGATTTTAATTGTCACAATGGAGCTTGGGGATGCGATATAACAGATGCTGCGGGTAGAGAACTTTTAGAAGCAATTAATGAAAATAATTTAAATTTTTTAAATGACGGTTCAGAGACACGTATATTACATCCTCACGAACAAAATAAATCGGCCGTAGACTTAACAATTTGCTCAACGGATCTAACTACGTCTTGTAATTGGGAAAGAATTAAATACCCTTTAGGCACCTCAGATCATTACCCCCTGATCATAACACTAAATGTAAATGGTAAAACGCAATATAAAAATTGTCATAAGTTTAATATTAAGAAAGCGGATTGGACACTTTTTTCACATTTAATAGAAACAGAATTAAAGGATAATGAATTCCAAGTAGAGTATGAATCACTTTTGAATATGATAAATAAATCAAACCAAAATGCAATTCCTAAAAAGAAAAAAGTGACCAATTCAAATTTTAACAAGACGTGGTGGAATAATGAATGTGATGAAGTTATTAAAACTCAAAACGAAGCTTTCTTGGATTTTAAAAATAGTTCTAATGCACAAAATTATATTAACTACAAAAAAACAGCAGCTAATACTAAAAGAATAATTAAAAAGTTGAAGAAAGAATCGTGGAAATTGTTTTGCAACAAATTAAATAAAAATACACCAGTTAAGGAGATTTGGAGAGAAGTTAAAAAAATTAAAAATGTTTATTATAATTCTGAACCTACAAACAAGGTAATAAAAACTGATTGGGCCACAATATTTCAAACCAAATTAACTCCCCCATGGGTCCAAGTAAATTCTATGTCCATTATTCCAGATGAACTAGTTGAAGTAAATCATCCACTACTAAAACCATTCTCTCCAAGGGAATTGAAAAATTGCCTTAAATATAATATAAATTCGGCTCCAGGTCTCGATAACGTGCATTACATAATGTTATTTAACTTACCGGAAAATGCAAAACAATGTTTACTAAAAATATTTAATAATATTTGGAAAAGTGGAAAGTTCCCTCCTAGTTGGAAAGACTATATTGTTATTCCCATTCTTAAATCTAAGAAACCTCCCGAATTTCCGGAATCGTACAGGGCGGTATCTTTAGCATCATGCGTATTAAAAACGTTTGAAAGAATTATTAAAACAAGATTAGAAGAATGGATGGAAGAAAATAAACAATTTCCAGAGACACAATTTGGTTTTAGAAAAGGTTACTCCATAAATGAAAACATAGGACAATTGGTTGCAGACATAAACATTTCTTTCTCAAAAGAAAAATCTCTAACAGCTATATTTGTGGATATTGAAGGGCTTACGATAATGTCAAATTAGACATTTTGCATGATCAAATGGAATATATAGGGCTACCATCAGAATTCACATCGAGAATTTGCACATTATATTCAAATAGAAACATCTTCATAAGGATACAAAATGATTTGTTAGAGCCTAGGTTAGCTAATGTTGGGCTGCCACAGGGGGGAATACTAAGTCCCTTGTTTTATATAATTTACACATCAGATTTGCATAAGATAGCAAGAAACAATAATAATATTAAAGTGCTAGAATTTGCTGATGACGTATGCATATATCAAGAAAATATTTCAAATACTACAATTCAACCAACAGAATTATCAGACAGTTACACTTCTCTGCAGAAATGGTGTAATTCTAAGGGTATGAATATATCTACAAAGAAAACTCAGCTTTGCATTTTTTCCAAAAAAAGAAATTTACCATCTAAATTAAAAATTAATGAAGAAGATTTTGAAGTACAGTCAAAAATCAAATATCTGGGAATCATACTGGATAGAAAACTGTTGTGGAAAAATCACATAGAATACTTAATAAATAGAGCAGAGAAAGGAGTAAATGTCTTAAGAGCAGTAAGCCATATGAGATCCTTCATCAGATCAATGTTAGACTACGGATCTATATTTTATTCTCAAGCAGCACAAACACATCTAAAAAAACTGGAAATAGTATCAAACAAGTGTATTCGACTATCACTAGGAGCAATGAAAACTACACCAATTACTAATTTATATGTAGAAGCTGTAGAAATGGCACTAACCAATAGAAGAAAATATTTAACATACAAATTCATCTTTAAATTGCACGAGAAACAAAGTAAATTATTAAATAAGATTCATGAATTATATATTTTAGATCTAACAACAAAATATTGGCAAAAAAAATCAACTTTAACAATATTAGAAGTTTATGCACAATACCTACTTGTTACCAATGAAATAGAAATAAAAACAAGAAATCACTTAGAGGTAGATAAGGATCTAAATGTAAAATATTTAAGAAACTACTCGGAATATCCACACAAGATAAGAAACTTGATGTTTAGAGATGATATGCAAACACTTTTTCCATATCATCATCAGTTGTATACCGATGCTTCAAAAATAAAATCGCAAGTGGGTATCGCTTGTTGGGATCCGCTCAACAACGCAAGAAGACAAAGCCGATTGAACGACAAATTTTCTACATACTCAGCGGAACTAATAGCCATATTGGAAGCCTTACACTATATCCAAGAATTGGACAATAACCAATTTGTGATTATCTCCGATTGTAGAAGTGCCTTGGAAAAAATCAAAAATGTAACAGACAAATCAAAAATTAATAACATCATTGCGGATATAATAAGAACGGTATATAATTTGGAATTATCTCAGAAACATGTAAAATTTGTGTGGGTTAAAGCTCATTGTGGTATAGTTGGCAATGAAAAAGTAGATGAGCTAGCAAAAAACGCCATAGAAGAAGGAAAGAAGACAAACTAAATGTTTAAAAGAAGATATGAACGCGTGGGCAAAGTCTATGACCATAAGCAATTGGAAGGAGGATTACCAAAACTCAACGAAAGGCCAGTTTTATAAAAGTATTCAACCGGATATTCCCAGTAAACCCTGGTTCCAAAAATCAGAATTAGATAAGGTAGTGATATCGAAAATTTGTAGACTAAGATTCAATCATACATTAGTTGAGTCACATTTATTTAAAATTAATCTTCAGGATTCGCCCTTGTGTGATTGCGGAGAGGAAGGAAATGCAGAAAATAAAATTTTAGGATGTTTATTAATTCAAAATTATGTTAATGAACTAAATAACTTTATTTATAATAAGAACAATGAAATAGTGGTTCCGTATAATCTAACACAATTAATTTGTTCAAATAATTTTGAATTATACAAAAAATTAAACTCGCATATATGTAAAATAGGACTTAAGATTTAAACAGATAAGTATTGACGCATTATAAAAATATATCCATATATGTATGTCCATAATATCCATCCCTATTGTGCAACCCAAACAATCCGTGGTCCTCTTGTTTGTTGTAGTCGCTCTGATCGACCCCTGAGCGCAAAAAGTGTCCCTGTCAAAAAAAAAAACAAAAAAAAAAAAAAACAAAAAAAAAAAACAAAAAAAAAAAAAAAATAAAAAAAAAAAAAAATTGTAATTAAAAGTAAATATAAACGATGTATATAGTAGATATAAGATATAATTAAAAAAAAAAATGTAATAATAATGTTTAAAAAATTTATATAAGGATGTTCATCCTTGAGCAAATTGTTAAGCTGGCGAATGGACTTAGTATCCGTAGCCAAGGGAAACCTAAACTTAATCACACACACACATTATTATTAACAACAACAACAACAAAGAAGTCGTCAATCCGTCGAGAGTAACATACAAGAAAGGTGTTACTGTCAGTTGAAGATACTTAAATACTAGGAAGTAACCCACATTTCTTAGGACTATTAATATAAATGTGTGAACACTGGTGGAACCCTGTATTTTACAGGCAAGAAGAAAAATCGATCGAACGTATGGCTAAGTTGTAAAAATGGAGCTTACATTCTACCAACATATTTGAATTATCCCAAAGCACTAAAGAACCTGTATTGAGGTAACAATGCCAGCGTCATCTAATTTAGAAGAGAAATAATATCTATTAACAGTGTATTCGCTATGGCTTCGTTCAAGACATCCAGACGAGTAGAATATCGACGCACACACGAAAAAATCAAAATCAAACAGAAATATTATAGAATGACCTATTCTATCTGTAGTAGTCTAAATTTGCGTAATGTACCAAGAAGGCGACTGTCATGTGTCTCGAAAAGTGACAGTTACATTCCATTTAACATTGATATTGTAAACATGTCCTGATATATCCTGTAGTAACACAGTGTTGTTCTTTATTAAGTTTTACCAATTTTAATAGTTCTACTATGGAAACTGCTGCTGGAAGTACATTCTTTTACAATATAATATAAATATTCCATTTTACTTAGTTAAACATAAATATTGTAATATATATTCGACCTCTGTACATGTGAAGTCGTTTTTGAACAGAAATATAGTTTTCGCGTAACCTTTACTTACCAGAGTTCCTTTGTATTTTACCGTTTGTATGTTAGATGGAAGGTATACTAAAATAATACTAAATAGGTAGCTATCTAAAAAGATCAATTTTTTTGCAGGTAGCTGCGCTGAACAAACCGCTTTACAATACTTTAGTGTTAGTAAAACTGAACTTTTCCTAGTGTTGATAAACGAAAAAAATTAAAGCCTGAAATTTATCGAGTACAGGGACAATCGTGGAAACTATTTTCTGAGAGTTCAAAACGTACAAAACTAAAAAAAAAGTTATATCACTTGTTACAAAAGTAAGCCCACAAGAATTAACTCAGGCTACTGAAGTAAGTTTGATGAAAAGTAGAAAACGAACTGTGGCTGAAATAGCACTGAATACAACACCACGAAGATTAAAGAAAATGAAATAGGCTTATACCTCAGAATAAGCTCTAGCTGTTATTATAAATTCACATAAGCAAACAGCAATACCACCAGATTCAAATGGGAGCAAAGAAAAAAGGGGCAAATGTCCTCCTTATAATGTTGTGTCCCAAGCACAGTTAGATTGCTATTCACTTAATATCATGGTTACAGAGACTGAAGCTAAACGTTACAAGATCTACTGGATCACCCTATTACTTGTTTGGTTCAAATCCAAGACGAAGTCTTATATAATATTCCAGATAAAAATAACCGAAATTGATGTTATATATGTTACGGTTAAAGATGATATTTCGGTCTTTAACGATATTGGCCGGTAAATATCCTATTTGGGAATTATTGATAATAACCTGCCAATAACGTAAACATCCGCTTAAATTGGAAAATGTTGATAAACTTTAAATGACATAGCCTTTTTACGACTCTGCCCGGGCGTTATCGTTAGCGCAAACCGCAACGATTTGAATTTGAATAAAATACAGCAAAAATTTACAAGATCTGAATTCAATCCATGTTTGGGGAAGCTTATATTATTGGAAAACCTTAGTGATGCCATTAAAGGAAAAGACATCTCACTTAGAGAAGCTGCAACACAAAACACTGTTTTCACTGTTGTCACTGTAAGGGTGGGTGCAAAAACAATAAAAGCGCTTGTCGCGCCAAGAAAAAAATGTGTAATTTCAAATGTCATGGATCATTATCATGCTCCAATAAAACTGATTAATAGTTATATATAATTATAATGTTTTCAGGTTAATTTTACAGTAGCTTACTGGTAAAGTCTTGAAAATAAAAATTTTAAGTTACAGTACCAACTTAATTCTTTAAAATCAACTTCAGCCACTTATTGATAGTCAATGTCATTAATATCCGGACAAAGATGCAAAAAAATAATATATTTTCGACATTGTCCACTCATTGATGATCGATGTCGTTAATGGCCGGACAAAAATGCAAAAAAAATTATCAAAATTGTCCACGATTAATGGGCATTTTCGTTACTGTCCAGATAATAACGATATTGGCCAGCAAATATGGCTGCTGACGTTAGTGTCCAGTCAATATTGGCAATGCCCAATTTACAACACTGCCCGCAACATATACAAGATGGTAGTGGGGGGTTCATAATATATACAAGATGGTAGTGGAGGGTTCATAATATACACAAACATTTTTCAAATGTATCTTAATGTAGTGATTCCCATATTATATCATTCGAAATGTCATCTAATATTAATAATAGAAAAGTTATTTATTGGAGAAATATTCAACCATCTTCATCAAGATATTGCCGCCCGATTTGTTTAAGTTAAAAAGGAAACTCCTGAAGACATGAGAACAGCCTCTTGTGAAATTAACTCTTACATTAGTGAACTTTTACCAACGAAACTCTCAATAACTGATGGAAGGGAATTATATTTTAAACATATTCCTGTGTGGACAATGATTGACGGAAAAACTTGCAATGTTCTAACAGATGCTTTATCCACTCAAGCATGTAATATTTGCAATAATATAACATCAAAGGATATAAATAATTTAACAACAGTTTTTAACAAACAGTGTAACAGGGAATCATACAAATTTGGAATATCCGTTCTTCATGCCTACTTGAGTTTCTCTGAATTTCTTTTGCATATTTTATATAAGCTGGACATATAAAAGTGGCAATCTCGAAGAGAACATGCAAAACAAAACATTCAGTAAAAAGAGAATCCATAACTAAAATGTTTTATCAAAACATGGGATTAGTTGTTGATCAACCTAAACAAGAGTAATGATGGCAATACAGCCAGAATTTTTTTTGATAATCCGACGAACGTAACAAAATTTACAGGATTATTTTTTAACCTAATTAGGCATTTCAAACAAATAAATTGCCAGTGGGGTTTGGTATATCTAAGGGTTGCGACATACGATGTATTTTTCTACTATACTTAAAATCGTGAATAAAGGATTACATTTAAATATTTTATGTCAAACACAATGAAAATATTATTTAAAAAACCCGCTTATACATTTCTTTATAAATAGGCAGGCTTGGCGACTACTATTTCGAATACAAATAGCATGCAAGATGCAAGACTATGTCGGTACCCCCTTAGATATAGGATAATTTTCAACAGGCCCCTATTGTTTGACTGGTCGTTGGAATACCTAATTGACTAATTTTCTAATATATTAACCGCCTTATCTAGTGAACCTTATATAAATATAGAATTATTCCGAGCGTATTGCCTTAATATAGCTAAATTATATTTAAAACTATATGGCTGGTATCAGATGAGTATCTCAGTTCACAAAGTATTTATCCAAGGCTAAATTATTTGCCATTACCTGTTGAACAGAAGACGTTTTAGAGGCCAGGCATAAACAATATAAACATATAAGATTATTTCACGCTAAAAAACCACTACAATTACCACCGATACAGATATTTTAACTTTATGTTAGTGTCGTCTGATCCCGTGATACCTTCTCATAGAGTCAAAGTCTTTAAAGACGAAATCCTTTCTCTAAAGAGGTACTTAGTTTGTTAGATATCTCTTTCTAAAAATAAACAATTGTAGATAGAGCAAAAGATATAGTAGAGGAGGAACAAGAGAAAAAAAACGACGAGTAATAAATAGCACAATGTATAATTTATTATAGCCATAAATAAGCTCAACCTTAAGTTGTTGGCTACTATATCATTTATGTTTTTGAACTTAAAGAACAATGTGAAAATCCATTAAAATTTTATATGGTTTGTTATTATTTATTATCTGTATTCATTTCTAAAATACATAATGAGAATTAACTACTAGTATTCTTGTTACTATGTCTTAGCACAAACTACTATAAAATATATTAATTATTTTAGATTTGCATTTTTGTCGCACTAAGTGTGTTATTTGTCCGTGTGTGCAACGTGGACAACAAGGCCACTAATCATTTGGCGTTTGTGGCCAAATCCATCATATGTACGGCGGTATACCGGGAGAAGATTAACTAAGAAATCCATCATTAAACCACCACTATTTGTTAGCCAGTGAGCAAGCACTAGAAAGATAAAAGAGATATAATTCTCAAGAAAATTATCTTCTGGACCGTCTTCTAATGTTCGCAGATCTTCGCAACTTGTTCTCCTCGTTTTATCGTCATCAGAATTCGCAAAAAAAACAACTCCATTTGGTCTTCGGATAAAAGAGTAATTTCTATCATGCACCCTAGTTGCTTGCTAATTTATTTTCTTTTCGTTCGTTCCGCATTTTTGTTATCCCACGTGTACTGTTCAGGGATTTCTGCATATAGATATTGTCTTGCTTCTTCGTTTTCTCTATTTAATTTTAAAAACGCTTCGAATTTTGATCTACTTTCTAGACGTCGTTGTATATTCTCATGATCGTCTAGTTCTTCATACAAAATGATTCGTTCTCTATGTAGATGCACGGGTAATACCATAACCGAATGAGATCGATCGTGCATTTTAAATCCAAAAATGCGACATGTTCCTCCAATCGAGCTAACATATCGGAAATAATATTGGTGGATTTCGTCGACCATTACTTCTGTTTCTAATTGTTGCTGTTGACTGCTGTTAGTGGCCATTATTGTTCTAGTTTGGATTGTGGGGTAATATACGTCGATTGGTTACGTGCTGCTATTATTCCAGATACATTGTCCGACCATCATTGGATCGTTTGTACTTCGGCCGTTTTTTTATCTCTTGCCTGTAATATCGTATATTGTTTATACGATGTATCTGTAACAATATCAGCAGCACATAACCATAATCGACCCTACAATCAATATCTTCTGTCGATGTACCACACACATTAATGTTGAGGTGGTCAGTCCTCAATATACTATAAAATATTTACATAATTATATTCATAAAAAAGACGATGCTATTACTTTGTATATGGGTAACGATAATACTGCGGGTGCTGCAACAACACCGCAAAGAAGAACAATAACGGCCACAAACGACAGTTAACAGCAACAAAGAGAAACAGAAGTAATGGTAGACGAAATCCGCCAATATTAAGATTTACAATATGTTAGCTCGATTGAAGGAACATTGACTTTAAAACGCACGATCGATCTCATTTGGATATGGTATTGTCCGTGCATCTACATGGAGAACGAACCATTTTAAATGAAAAATTATACGATCATGAGAATATATAATGACGTTTAGAAAATAGAATAGAAACTAGAAGCGTTAAATAGAGAAGACGAAGAAGCAAGACAATATTTGTATGCAGAAATCCCGGAATATTACACATAGGATAACAAAAATGTGGAATGGAAAAAAGAAGACAAATTAGCAAGCAACAACTGTGCATCCTAAGACCAAATGGAGTTGTTCTTTTTGCGAATTTTGTTGACGAAAAAACGAGAAGTTCTGCGAATATTAGAAGACGGTACAATTTCTGAAACGTATAAAGAAGTTTTTAGAATTTATAATTACATTCAAAATACTGATGAATTTGACAGAGCCAAGAGCGATGCTGCTCTAAAATGCCATACTAGAAAATTACGACGATTATTTACATTGCATAGTTTAATTTTCGACAATAATGTTTTTGAGTTCGGAGACTACATATGGGTGATTGCCACAAAAGCGACTAATCCCGTGTCCTGTTAATTAGTCGGAAAACTGAAATCATTAAAAATAAAAATTAAAATATTTCAATTTATCCAGATAAATGTCATCTAAAAGTCTACTGAAAAAAAATGTTTTTTTTTTTTATTTTAACTGCTAATTTAAATTAAAATTCACTTAATATGTCAGTCCCGTGTCTGTCCCTAACCCGACGTTTGCATACATACTTTTAGGTATATATATATATATATATATATATATATATATATATATATATATATATCTTGAAACTATTTAAAAGAAAAATAATGTTTTTCTATTTACTACTTTATTATTAGTTAGATTACTCACTGAGTAACAAAAATTAAAATTTATTGAAAAATGCTCAAAGTAGTTTCTTTTCAACAGGAATATATCCACTAAATGCAGATATTTTTCCCGATCATTTATTTGTCCCAGCAGAGACTACCGATATATCTGAGGTTCCAGACAATCCGAATGTAACTAAACTTAACCCTTAAGAGAGAGAAGAATCGATTAATGTGTACATCACCCAAAAAAAATCCGTCGTGTTCCAAAGATATTTCTAACTCATTAACTGTAGAAATACCAAGTCCGTCAAGATTCATTACAGTAGCTGAAATATCACCTCTTCCAGTTGCCAGTCAGATTAAACGAAAAACAGAAATCGAGGAAAATATGGATTTTTAACTCTACATCTGAGATAGTAGCCGCCAAATAGATTATTGCTGAAAAAGAAGCCAAAGAACTAAGAAAATCTACTAGGAAAGTAAAGAAAAAAGTGTGTTTTAAAGAGAAAACAAGCAGCTATAGTTCTGATGCACCGGAGTTATTTGATGACGATGAAAATGATGTTGGTATCTACTGTAATGAGTTATATTCTCGAGATCTCGTTTTCAATAAAAATGGATTAGATATCAGCTTTGTGCGAAATGGGCCCATATCGAGTCTGCTGGTATAGATAAGAAGCAAAAACAATACATTTGCGATATTTGCAGACCGTAGTTCATATGTTAATTTCAGTATGCCATCTTCCCATAAGTATCTGGATGAGATGGCAACATGTAAGTTTTTTCGTTTATATTTTTTAGTTGTCCTAATTAATAAATGATTCAAATATTTTCTGAATTTAGTTTTGGTTGTAAGTTATCATTTTTTTCACTTGTAACTCTTTAAAAGTTATTTCCAAAAAAATTTTGACCTATTAAAAAATGTATGCCATCTCAGGCATACTTCCCCCACATAGTTTCACCATTACTCCCTAGTTTTGGCTTGACACTGTACATATCATTTATAGTAACTGGGGATAAGAAATTAGTAAAATATTTTTCATCAAAAATATTATCAACGTGCTTGATTACACTTTTTTTAAAAAGCAAATTATTTGGAATATACGACTTTAAATTTTCTTTTTTTAGATCATTTGAAACCAATGTATTAGCATCTTTTATGCTATTCAGTTGCACCCTGATTCTGTTTTTGCCCACCCTATCAATTTTTTTAATATATGGACACGAAGTCCGGAATAATCATTGGGTTTTTGCAGATTAAAAGCCTTACTTTTTTGCTTCTCGTTATCAGATGTACCAATATCTACATTAGTTTTATTGACAAGGCCATCGCTCGCTTGTTGGAGAATTTGCGAGGGATTCGTTATCTCAAATGAAGATTCTGTCCCCCCCTTTCTAAAGGGAGGGTTGGTTTCCATGTTCATCAAATCACTGCAAATCACTTATTTTATCACAATATAAAATATCACTTGAAAACAAAGAGTTTGTGGTTAAATATTTTTCGATACGAAAGGAGACAAAGAACACGTGTATACCGATAGCTGTAAACAAGTGTACTGTTAAAACTACCTGGATATAATTATTATTTTTTACAAAAACTTCTTCGCGCAAGCCCATATTACCGATGAAGACCAGGAGCCTCCACCAAATATTAGATCCAGATGCTTTTTGTGTGGAAGACGGAAAAACAGAGTTACTACTATGCAGTGTAAAACTTGTAAAAATGCATATGCAAAGACCACAGTCAAGACAATAAAATGTAATAGTTGCATAAATCACGCAGAAACTACAGACACTGAATAGTTTGTAAATTTTTTAGTTATAAGCTACACCATAACATGATTTTTGGTTTGATTTTGTAATATAAATCCTAAAAAAACTGTGGTTTTCCTTTAGCTTATCTCTTTTTGTGACTAATTTTTCTGTACATCTGAACTGGTGTACAAAATACACCATGGGAATAATTGTTTTACATATAATAAAACCAGAATAGAAACCTTCTACCATATCGTCGCTGAAAAGTCAAAACCTGCTATGTGGAGGTTTTTTACTTTTGTGTTTTTCGGGTTGCCTAATTTGCTGTCGCTGACATAGCAGCTGTTGTTTTCTCGAGTTGGTACAATATCCGCTATGTGACACATCGCTCATGAATCTGGTCTCTTTTCATAGCGAATAAATATTTCGCTTTCGACCAGAAAAACGATATATAGTGCGACAAAAGTGCGAAACAAACAATAAAGATCTCCTAATATCTGTGTTGATTCACAAGATAACAGACCTTGCCCTCTCCACGGTTTTCTGGGACCCCACCTCTCCAGATAGACCTTGTGCGCAAAGGCTTAGCGCAAGTCCTAGTCTACGGCTAAGATGGTCAGTGCCCCTACGGGGGTACAACTTTAAGGTCACAGACTCCAGTGAACAGTGAAGTTCGTTAACAAAGTAATCGGGTTTAAAGACTGCAGTCAAGATGTTCACGGCGTCCAAGACGTAGATTTTCTGCGTCAAGTTAAACAAAATACTAAAGCAAGGCGGCGAGGGAATGATTTTCATGTAAAAATTGTTGACCCCTACATGCGCTAATGGGTCTAAAAAACACAAAGAATAAAAACACCGAGCTTCTAAAAGCTGTTGAAAGGCATGGGCTGTATATTTTCGCAGCTCTTGGTCCTATGAGGCGCCAACTTGGGCAACTTCACAAAAGATCTCAATAAAAAACTTGATGCCGTTAAAGTGAATGTAACGGCAAAAAAGACAATAATGGCGGCTTTAGCAGTCTGTGATAATCAGACCAACTAACAAATACCTCTAAAAACTTCTAAAGATACCAAGAAAAGGCTCCTCACAGAATTAAGACCCATAGATTTGGGTGTCAAACCTGAAAGAACAACGAGACACGGTTCGCAAGGTGCGAGAATCACCACTACTGATGCTGACTTGAATAAAATAAATGCAGAAGCATTAAGAAATGCAGGTCTAGAGGTCAAGATCTTGGGAAAACTGGAGACTAAGATTGGCAGTATTTGGCATTCCAAATAGCTATACATAATAGAGAGAGATGAAATAACCGACACTCTACTGAACGAAAACGATGGCGATAACACGGTAAAGCATAAGTTTGGTCAGAGACAAACATTTCAATCAATGGGTAATAAAAGTTACACCAGAAATTAGGCATAAATTACTAGAAAAGGAAACAGAGTTTCTTGAATGGTCATCCTGCGTAGTGAGAGCCCATATCAGAATATTAAGATATTACAAGTGCCAAAAATTTGGACACCTGCAAAAAGATAGCCGAAGCGAGACAGCCTGTGGTCACTGCGGTGAAGCCCACGAAACTAAAGACTGCAAAAAGTAAGAAAGAACGCCCAATTGCATAAACTGCCAAGCAACATGAAGCCAGATCAACAAAATGTCCTATGCTTGCGAAGAGGACGCAAGACCTAATATCTAACATAGATTATGGTAAACAGTAAGTTAACTATAGTGCAGGAAAACACAAAATTCTAGGCTAGCAATCATATAAACCAAAACACTTGCAGATAGCTTGTCTGCGGACATAATTTGCTTGCAAGAGCCATACACCTACAGCAAGGATGGCAAATACAAAATAACAGGATATGCAGCACTTAAATGTGCACACATCAATGGGCAACATCCTCTGGTCGCAATATGTATTGCTAATAAAGATATAGACGTAACTTTCATTTCCCAGCTGTCAAGAAGAAATGTGGTGGTGGTGTGTATATTATATAATAAACGAATAAACACTTTATCATTTTAACAGTGTCATGAAACTCCTAATCCGACTCTGTGCCTAAAGCAAGCGTGGCCTTCAGAAGGCAACCGACTCGTGCTCGAGGCGACGGAATGTTCTGGGAATGCCGCTGTGGCTCGAGAAACGGGTAGAACGGGCGAAGTGTGTGTAGTGCTTCGTACTACATATTACTCTTCTCTCTGTCATAATTACGTTGATAGATAAATGTTATAACCTTAAACCAGTCATCTCCACTTTGTCATTTCGACGTTTTATTTTTGTTATGTGAATGGCACTTTAGAATGTTTCGTGGTGGCATGAGACTCAATCCTGTTTCCTGCCAATGTCATAGAATTTCAAAGTTGATGACATTGGAAGTCACATCTGTTTTTGATTTGTGGTGTAGTAGGTGGAAAAACAATGGAGTGTGTGGTGGATAGCTGTGAAAGAAAAAAAAGAAAGAACAGAACACCAAGAGACAAGAAACATCAACAAATTATTATTTTTACATTTTTTCGAAGTAACATGTTCTTGACCTTTTTAATAAAAGAATTTTAAAAAAGAAATTTTAATTATATAGTTATTTTGATACAGAGAATACCTATATAATATTGGTGACCCCTCGATCAGAACACATAATTGTACGAGCAACGGAACGAGAAACAGTACGAGGAATTGTACGAGCAACGGTACGAGAAACGGTACGAGCAACAGTACAAGATACCCATCGGATTTCGGCGTAGAAGATAGAAATAAGAATCTCATCAGGTCCAGGTGATCAAGTCAGAAAATCAGATAGAACAACCACATCAGCAACATCTCTACGAGATATACTTCAAGGTTTTTGTTTTTTTGCCTGCTATACCGCAGGTCAAGGGCGAAATATTGCAAGAGGTGAGTTTTGAGTTACTACTTAATGTTTTGAAGTTGCCATTTGTGTTTGACAATAAAATGCCGAATAACGAAACAGAGTCAGAGACTGGTTGTGTCGAAAATTTAAATCACATTAAATTACCTCCTTTCTGGTCATCAAAACCTGAATTATGGTTCAAACAAATTGAAAGCCAATTTTTTATTCATAAAATTAATTCAGATAAAAGTAAATATCATCTTACTGTAGCAAACTTACCGATAGATATTTTTAGTGAAGTTATAGATGTAATTAATAATCCACCAAATTCAAACATGTATGAATCCCTAAAAGGAATAATAATTAACCGACTGACTTTATCAGAAGAGGCTCGTTTAGATAAGTTAATTTCTAGATCAGAACTAGGAGATAAACGTCCATCAAATTTCTTTAGAGAATTATTACAAATCTCTGGAGACAAAATTATTGATGAGAAATTACTAATTAAATTATGGCGGAGACGTTTACCTGCAGTTATTGATATAGCTTTAACAGCATCTGGGAAAGACGACGTGACTGAATTATTGAAACTTTCAGATAAAATTTGGGAATCTCAAAATTCAAAAATGAATATAAACGAAATTCAAGGTCCAAGTACACAAACTGACAATACATTTTTAGTTAAATTTATGACAGATTTCAACAATTCTTGTCAAACTTTATTAAAAACAATCCTTGACAAACAAATTAAATTAGAAAACGAGGTAAGCTCAATTAAGCAAGAAAACTTGTCTTCTCACAGACGAAATGATAATCAGTGTCATTCTTGTCGTCACAGATCAAAAAGTAGGAACAGATATAATAACGATTCTGAGAAATTATTATGCTCATATCATAAACGTTTTAAATTGAAAGCATTTAAATGTAATGGCCCACCTTGTTTATTATATGATTCATTTAAAAATAAATCAAAAAACGAATAAGATCAACTATGAACTGTTTGGGAGAAGGAAACATATCTTCAAAAAGACTTTTTGTTTTTGACAAAATCAATAATTTAAATTTTTTAATTGATAGTGGAGCAGAAGTCAGTGTTTTACCAAAAAATATTTTCAAAGGTAATGATAAAGATAACAATTTTTTATTAACGTCAGCATCAGGCAATAAAATTTCTACTTTTGGGAAAAAACTATTAAAAATAGATTTAGGTTTACGTAGAGAATTTCTTTTCGTTTTTATTATTGCTGATATTTGCAAACCAATATTAGGTGCTGATTTTCTAACACATTTTGGATTGCTAGTTGATTTAAAAAATAAGAGAATTTTAGATAACGAAACTTCACTAAGCTCAAAAGGTAAAATTATGAATATAGACAAAGTAGATTTTCCCAAACTTTTTATAGTTGAAAATAAATATACGGAAATTTTTAAAAAATACACTAATATATTTTCATCACCTAATTTTCATTTACCAATTAAACATAACATAGAACATCATATTATTACAGATGGACATTTACCTTACTGTAGACCAAGACGTCTAGATACACAAAAATTTAATATTGCCAAAAAAGAATTTGATAATATGATAGAATTAGGTATATGCCGTCCTTCTTCGTCATGTGTGACATCACCGTTACACATGGTGCCTAAGAAAGATACAGCCGATTGGCGTCCTTGTGGCGATTATCGTTTCTTAAACAAATTAACAATCCCTGAAAGATACCCATTATCGTTAATATCCGATGTTAACATTAAAATCCATGGATGCACCATTTTTTCTAAAATAGATTTAGTGAGAGCATACCATCAAATTCCTGTCGCAAAAGAAGACATTTTTAAGACCGCCATTACTACTCCATTTGGAGCTTTTGAATTTTTAAGAATGCCTTTTGGATTAAGAAACGCAGGAAATACGTTTCAGAGATTTATCAATGAAGTAACTAGAGGTCTTGATTTTATTTACGTTTATTTAGATGACATTTTGATATTTAGTAAAAACGAAGAAGATCATTTTAAACAGCTGGACATTCTGTTTAATAGGTTAGATTCTTTTGGCGTAAATGTCAATCCTTCAAAATGCATGTTTGGCGTCAAAGAAATTAATTTTTTGGGTTACAATATCTCTGCTAAAGGAATGTTACCTACAGAGGAAAAAGTTAAAGCAATAAAAGATTATAAAAAACCAGCTACTCTTAAACAATTACAACGATTTATAGGTATGATAAATTTTTACCATAAATTTGTTCCTAAATTTGCTCAAATTATTTGCCCATTGCATGAATTTGTTGCTTATCTTAATAAAAATAAATTCAAAAATATAGAAAATTGGCCTGAGGAATACGAAAGAAGTTTTAATGAAGCCAAAGACGCGCTTATTAAAGCCTCTTTACTCGTACATCCACAAGAAGGTGCCGAACTATCGTTAACCACTGATGCCAGCAATTCATGCATAGGTGGTGTATTAGAACAAACTATAAATAATGTTAGGCAACCATTAGCTTATTTCTCTAAAAAACTTTCAAAATCACAAATCAATTATAGTGTATTCGATAAAGAACTATATGCGATTTACATGTCAATTAAACATTTTAAACATATGCTTGAAGCAATGGATTTCAAAGTTTTTACCGATCATAAACCAATTGAAAGAGCAATCCATTCAAAATCAGAAAAATCACCACGACAATTTCGTTATATCGAATATATTTTACAGTTCACTAACAAAATAATTTATGTTGGTAGCAAAAATGTAAGAGTGGCCGATTTTTTAAGTCGTATTGAAGAAGACGAAATCATAAATATCAATGCTAAAAAAGACGGAATTAAAGGCAATGATATTGCAAATTTTAATTTACATAAAATTATTTCAGAACAGAAAATAGACATAGAATTAGAGTTCTTATTAAAAAAACAGAATTCAAGTAATAAAAAAGGAAGAAAATTTTTCTTAAGCAATGTAGAGGTTGAAACCCCAAAATTGAATCTTTGGTGCGAAACTTCAAAGGAAAAGAGCAGACCATACATTCCTAAGAGTTTACGTTATAGTATTTTTTTAAAGTTACATAACATAGCTCATACTGGATGTAAGGCCACTGTTAAATTAATAAATTCTAGGTATTTTTGGCCAAGGATGAATAAAGAAATTTATTCATGGTCAAAATGTTGTATTAATTGTCAAAAGGCGAAAGTGCTTAGACACACAAAATCACCTCTAGGAAATTTTAAAATTCCAGAAGGAAGATTCCAACATATCCACGTAGACTTAGTGGGTCCTTTGAAACCTTCAAGAGGTCATAATTATTTATTTACTGTTATTGATAGATGTACTAGATGGGTAGAAGTTTATCCACTTAAGAACATCAGTTCAGAATCAGTAATCAAAGTTTTATTAAATCAGTATATAACACGCTTTGGTGTACCAGTGTATATTACTCATGACCAAGGCAGTCAATTTGAATCTAGTATGTTCAAAGATTTTAGTAAAAGGTTAGGATTTCAAAGTATCCATACAACTACTTACCATCCTCAAGCCAATGGGATGATAGAACGTTTTCATAGAACACTAAAGGCATCGTTATCTGCAAAATTAATTTCGAATAATTGGTATGATGAATTACCTTTAATATTATTAGGGCTAAGATCTGCTATAAAAGAAGACTTACAATGTTCTTCTGCAGAATTGGTATACGGCCAAACTTTACGTTTGCCTAGTGAATTTTTCACGTCTTCAAATGAAGAGATAGATACTCATTCAATATTAATTAATTTGAGAGAAAATTTCAACAAATTAAGACCAGCTCCAGTTCAGGAACACGGTATAAGGAAAACATTTGTTTCTCCAGAATTAGAAAACGCAGAATACGTTTTCTTAAAAGTTCAAGGCATTAAAGCCGCTTTAAAACCTTGCTACGAAGGTCCTTTTAAAGTTATTCGTAGATCTGATAAACTTTTTACAATTTTAAAAAATAATAACGAATTAGTTATCAATATTGATCAGTTAAAACCTGCATTTTTATTATCGGATAATAATGAATCTATAAAAGAAGTTAAGAAAGTTACATTTGCATTAAATTAAATAGTTCATTATTTTTAGTTTTTTCATAATTTATATGTTATTTTTTTTAAGAGGGGAAGTATTGTAGTGCTTCGTACTACATATTACTCTTCTCTCTGTCATAATTACGTTGATAGATAAATGTTATAACCTTAAACCAGTCATCTCCACTTTGTCATTTCGACGTTTTATTTTTGTTATGTGAATGGCACTTTAGAATGTTTCGTGGTGGCATGAGACTCAATCCTGTTTCCTGCCAATGTCATAGAATTTCAAAGTTGATGACATTGGAAGTCACATCTGTTTTTGATTTGTGGTGTAGTAGGTGGAAAAACAATGGAGTGTGTGGTGGATAGCTGTGAAAGAAAAAAAAGAAAGAACAGAACACCAAGAGACAAGAAACATCAACAAATTATTATTTTTACATTTTTTCGAAGTAACATGTTCTTGACCTTTTTAATAAAAGAATTTTAAAAAAGAAATTTTAATTATATAGTTATTTTGATACAGAGAATACCTATAGTGTGCCGTTGAGTTAGATGTGGAATTTTCAAGACGACCGTCTGGAGACTTCTAGTAGGAGTTGGACTTAATATAAATAGCCGACTCGTCGGCGGACAGTTTAGTTTAATATAGAACATTGTATTGAAAAGTTTAAGTGTAAGAAATAAATTAGAATTGTTAGTGTCTAAATATTGTATAAATTAAATAGTACGTCTGAAATAAATTGTAAATAGTGTGTTTTTAAATAAATAAACTAAAAATAAATTAGACTTTCGTCACAATAGCAAATCTGCAGCTTGGCACTCAAAGAGAACAAATGCGAGGGGTACCACAATAGAAGACTTCGTAAGCGCAAATGATTTATACATCATAAATCAAGCTGGGCAACCATACACATGTCCACTGCAAATGGCGAAGACAACATTGACTTGACGGCTGCGTTAGGCCAACTAATAAATCGCATAAACACTTGGAATGTTTTGCCAAATGGCAACAGCAGTGACACAACAGTTGTCAACATAGTTATCAAAAACCAATACTGCATTCGTAGACTAGACCTGAGAGCTCTGCAAATTGCTTCGATCAAATTAAATACACCGAACTAGAAACTTACCCAGTAGACAGTGCATAAAACATAGACAATTACATTCGAAAATTAATCCAGGGTTTACTTGAAGTCACATCGAGATCATTTAAAATCTCTGAATCAAAGGGGAAAACCACTCCTTGACGGAATGATCATGGAGAAATTTCAATGAAGAACAATTGGCAGGCAATCCTTGGGGTGTCGCCTACAAATTAGCAGCTGAAAAGCTTAAGCTCAATAACATACAACATAGCGTATTAAGAAAGGATGGGACATCTATCCTTGCCCAAGAGGAAACACTAACTGAAATCCTTGGCAAGCTAATGCCGGATGACAACCCCAGTGACGATTTACCAATGCATATAAAAATCAGAAGACAAGCAACAGCAGCTACAGGCAATGAATTCGGCCTAGTAAGGATAACTGAAGAAGCATTGGTGGATGTGATAACAAGATGCAGCCCCTACAGGGCCGCTGGTAAAGACACGGACAAATAATTACCCTTTCATTCAAATACACAGTTGTTAAAGCTGTATCAGGCGTGCTTCAGACTCGGATATTTTTCCAAAGTTTGGAAGACTGACAGGCTTGTCGTGATACTTAAGAGCACGGACAAAGATTCAACGGATCCTAAATCCTACAGGCCAATAAGCCTATTGTCAGAATTAGGCAAAATTCTTGAAAGACTGATACTAGATCAAATACACACTGAACTATCAGAAAAGAACATATACCTTGTCTTTGAAGAATGTATGGGTGCATATGGAGGTACCGGAAAAGCAAGACATGGTGTTACAACCGAGCAACAACAAGATCTGCTCACGGTTCCAAAAGACTACTCGCTGGTATATAGCACTTCCGCCAACATTTACGACGATCGAGGTCTGGCATCTGTATTCCGGAAGAAGTTTGGTCGATTGCCAGAACTTCAAGATCAGTTACCAGCCCCTGGAAAAGTATTAAAACTTCTAGATGGATCGCTCTCGCTGAAATATCTAGCAATATAAGGAGGTTTGCACACACTCAATGGTAGTCTTCATAGACATATCTGGTGCCTTTGATAATCTTTGGTTGTCTACATTGATAACAGAACTAGAGAATAAGGGGCATATCTAGAGACGTCCTAAGATTTAACCAACATTAATTAAGAGATAGATCCGTAGAATACTCTACAAATTTCACACAAGTTGAGAAGCTGTCGACAAAAGGTTGCCCCCAAGGATCCAAGCTGGGTCCTACAGTTTAGAACTTTGCCATGGACAGTGTTGCGGCGGGCCTGGCCCACCAAGAGTAGAATCACCGGGTATGCTGACGACCTAACAATTATAATAGGCGGACACAGCAGACAGAATTTGGAGGGAACTGCGGCGGAGTGTAGGACGATCTTATCCGAGTGGTCAATCTGGAGCAAGCTAAATAAATCAGAAACCAAAACAAAGTATTTCGTGTTCTCAGGATTGTCGCTTATGCGCAATCCAACGATACGGTACCAAGGCAGACCCATTTAGCGAGTCACGGAAATCAAATGTCTAAGCATAATAGACCAAAAACTATAATATATACAGCATATTAACTACATAGTCGACAAATGCCGAAAAATGTTTCAATCCCTTTGCAGAACACTAAAAAGAAATTGGGACAGAATCGATAGATTCTACAGAGCACTATCAGAGATATACCTATAATACTATCATACGGGATACAACTGTAGGTACACAGGGTAAGACAAGTGGCAAATAAGAAGAAGTTCAGAACATTACAAGCAACTTGCCTAAGAACAATATAGAAGCATACAGCTCAACTCCTTGCGAGACAGTGTGCACACTCTCAAAATTGCCACCATTAGACATCCATTTACAATACGAAAGAGCCCTATAGAACTAAAGCAAACTAGCAAAGCATTATTCACGGAATATGATATAATAGTAGGCAATTATAAATATTGGAAAGATCTTAAAACTAATATGCTAGATAAAATGATCCAACTGTGGAAAACTGAGTGGGAAAACTCTTCCAAAGGTAGGTTCACGAACCTATTCTTCCGAAACATTAATGATTGGTTTAAAACATACAGTGAACTATTACCTAGGAAGGCAGTGCACGTGTTGTCGGGACACGGCAACTCCAAACTACACCGCATAGGTAAGGCCGAGTCTTCAGATTGTGCTACTTGCTCAACCAAGGACTCGCCAATACACAGGATATTGTATTGTACCGATTTCGATCAACATAGACAGGCTGCGGGCATCACGACTGACCCGGTTCTTTTTAAATCCTGCAGACATATTGCAATTGGCCCCTAATTTATCAGTCCTTGCAGACTTTAAACCCGATAACATACGAGTAGAAACCAGAGTAAACAAATCGAAATATGAGCAATAAAAGCCTTAAAAAAAACCTGAATTGAGCTAGATTCGGTTTCGCAATAAACAAACATGCTAAGTCGAGACTTATATACACATAAGAACAGATACTACACAAAAGAGTATTCAAAAACTCTTGCTGGCTTGCAAGCCATAACAATAAGATACACAAAAAATGTTGAGACCAGATAATCAATTAAATATTAGTAAATAACCAAATATGCATAACTAAGGAAGAAAGTACTGCAAAGAGTTAAAAAATATTCAGATGATTTTTTGTCACATCGATTTTTAGTTATTGGGCCAGTCAATAATCCAAAACCCCAATGTGTAATCTGTTTTGAGGTACTATCAAATGAAGCTTTAAAACCATCAAAATTGAGGCATCATTTGGAAACGAAACATAAAGAACACATAAATAAACCAATCGATTTTTTTATACTTAAACAAAAACATCTTCAAACTACACAAACAATCGCTAAGAATATGATAAGAACTTGAAAGCATCCCTTTATCGAATCATACGGTCAAAAGGCGTATATATGCAATGGCAAATGATATAAAAGAGGATCTGATTCACAGAGTTCGTTCGCATTCTCATTTTTCTCTGCAGTTGGACGAATCTACTGATATTCAAAATCAAGCACAATTGTGTGGGTCTAACTACTGACGGAGCTCGGGCCATGTGTGGAAAATTTAAAGGACTTTCAGCACGTGTAAAGGGAATTATGTCCCCGATTCCTTGGTTTCACTGCGTCATTCACAAAGAAGCTCTCGTTGCGATGAAGATTCCTGATTAACTAAAAGCAACATTGGATAATTCCATTAAAGTGGTTAATTTTAGAAAAAGCAGAGCATCAAATTCAAGAAATGAATAGTAATTATCATCAACTCTTACTGCACGCAGAAGTTCGTTGGTTGTCACGAAAAAATTCTGAGCAGATTGTTTCAACTAAAGGACGAGAAAAATTTCCATCTCGCAGACCGTTTCAACGATAGTACAGGGAAATGGAATTTCAAAGTTTCAAGTCGAAGATAAGATTGAAGCAATGATAAAAAAATTGTATTTGTGGCTGCGCCATGTTAGAAAAAATAAGTTTTCTCAAATTAAAAGAATTTTTGGAAGAAAATGAAGAGACTCTACTTGATTGTGATAAATCACTCTTTTTGCAGCATATGGACGCAATAAAAATCATATTTCGTGAGTATTTTCCCCTGCCAACAGTCAACAATGCATGGATTAGAAATCCATACTCGATTGCAATTACATCAGAAAATGAAGGTCTGACAGCACTAGAAAAGAACAGTTCTTAGAACTGTCAACTGATAGTGGTTTAAAAAGTAAATTCGATCAGCTTGTACTCGAATATTTTTGGGTATTTGTGAGATTCATATTCGGAACTGTCAAACAAAGCCTTGAATTTTTTGATCCCATTTTCTACTACATACTTATAAGAAACTTCATTTTCTGCATTATAGTATATAAAAAATAAATATAGAAATAGTTTGAAAAACGTTAAAGAAGCAAGGCTGAAATTATCCAAAATTAAACCTAATATAGACAAGCTTGTCCGAGAAATGCAAGCTCAAGGATCACATTAATTTTACAAAAATTATTATAATTAACACTTGTTCTTTAAAAAATAAAACTTCCCTGATATAATCTTCTTTTATTGTTTTATGTCAATAAGGCCGCCAACTTTATACAAAGCTGATCAGGGGCCCCGGCGAAAAAAGGTTGAGAAGCACTGCTCTAAATAATAACTTCTTTGTAAAATCATTGTAAAATATTTTTATTGTTTAAAAATGTTAACGAGAAATCGCAATAAAAGTTTGTAAAATAATATAGGTTAAGATAGTATAAGTTAGAGTAAGCATTTTGTAAACTAGAAAAAACGAATCCAAAAACCTAACCCATCCATGGTGCCAAGCCAAACATCCACGAGCGTGTGCGAATGGATATTGGTAAATGTTAACTCTGACTGCACAGTTAGTGTGCCGAAACTCTACTCCTTCATTTTTTTTTAGTCTTCGCTATATGGCAGTTTTTTTTTATTTTCACGGTATTGCTATTGCCAATGTGCTTGTATAACAAGTTGATTTTTCCGGGTTTTAGCCAGAATTTCAGTCTAAATAAAAATAAGTATTGTTATGCATATTTTAGTAGCGTTAAAACTACTTGCGGTAAGCTTAAATAACTAATTGAAATTTGCAAATTTGTGTAGTAAAACTTAACCTATAATATATTAGAATAGAATAGAAATATAGATTAGCTTATTCATATTCTTATTTATTAAAGCTCAAGGTAGGGGTTTGTAAATATTAATTGTTTTCTTTTCTAGACAGATCCTCAGAAAACATTAAACTGAAACGTTTTAAGGGCCTTTCAAAAACCCAATTTATGGTTGCTGCATGCAACATTAGCAGTCAGGCTGGTAAGTTCGAATAAAAATTTCTAAAAAATGAGGAACGTCTAAATGCTGACCAAATGGAAAAACGGTGTTGCCAGATTTTCGACGAAGAAATGTCATATGTCAACGCATCTTTTAGTAATTAGGCGCGCATTTTTAAATATCCTATGAATCTTGCGAATTAATCATTTTATTTATTTCAATTAGTATTCTTAATTTGGATATTTGTTAGTTAGTTATACTTTTGAGTCAAATGTGTTATATGTTTGATCAACATATTCAGATATATAGGACGTTTCAATGAAAACGAACCCAAGAAAAAAAAATTTTTTTTAAACACGAGTTTGTTTTCTGACAAAATTATTAATATCCAGCCCAGTTTTAACGATCTGTAATAAGTAGTCAGTCACCTCTTTTTTAATATTATGCATGGGGTGCCGTCTAGTGATACATACTACATGTACAATTTCAAAGGTTTTCCCCATATATATTTTAACTCTAGGGGCATATGAAGTTCCACTAATGTTAGCTGAACAAGAAGTGTCCACATTTAAAAGAAAACACTAGTTTTTCACGTTTGCCAATATCAAATAATCTAGAATATAATGATATTTGTGAACTTTTGGATAGAGGCGATAGTATTCTCCAATTTTTGAAAGAGACGTTGAAGAAGAGGTTCTGCCATTGATAATTGAACATGTATGCTATACAGGGATAGAAGACACTAGTACCACTATACTTTTTAAAAGAAAGTAGTGTTTTAAATAATATCGGAATAGTCCCTCCCTGAAGTTAATAAAAAAATATTACCACCGACGACTAAGCAAGAAGTCTGTAAAGGGATAGAAGAAAAGGATGTTTCTATAGATAATATGAACAATGAAACTGATACAAGTGAAAAAGAATCGAAAAATGAATTAGAAGAGGAAGACGTCGATATAAAAAAGAAGACGTAGATATGGAGAAGAGAAAAAGGCCATAGATTAAAGACCGAATGGTCAAAAATATAAAGGTATGGTGAGCAAGGCAAGTGATAAATATAAAGAACAAATAAGACCTGTCAGGGTGATAAAAAAACCGTTGCAATCATACATTGACTACTCTGAAAAGACCTAAGAAAAAATTCAATTCTAAAATTTATTATAACCGTACTTTTCTCTGCGCTAACATTGATGAGGACTTACGCCAAAATAAATTCCAGGAATGTTGGTCATTAAAAACGTGGGAAGCCAAACAAGCATACATTTATGGATCAAATATAGAACAATCCAAAAAAGCACTTCTTTTGATTGCTACTTTCATGGTAATCAAGGAATGAAAATTCGAGTATGTAGAAATTTTTTTCTTAATACACTCGCATTAGGACGAGACACATTTCACAGATGGTCAAAGGCAGAACTTTCAAACACCACAAAATATGCTCGTGAAAATAAACTCACTTCAAAAAAAAATCCAGCTAAATAAACAAATGCGTATCTCAGTTATTGAATGGATAAACATTATTCCTAAGGCCTAAGCCATTACTGTAGAAGTAATTCTTAGAGTTTATGTGGAATTCACTTTTCAGTCAAACTCTCACATGCATTCAGTATTCGAGCAGGGGTGCCAATAAAAAAAGTATATTTCATATAGGGTTACATTTTGTAAGATTATGAATGAGCTTAAAATATCTATTCACAAACCGAGTAAGGACCAATGTGATACATGCTATGAGTACACCATTCGAAGTTGATTTAATTCTGTATCCGCACAATCCCAACGCGTATTAACATCACCGAAGACATCATAGGCTCAAGAATTTAAACTCAATGGCTATTTCCATGCTGCGACAACGGTTATTCTACAGATTTATTTTATAATGATAATAGGTTAAAGTTGGCAATCTTTTTCAACAGGACTATGAAAATAACAGAAACAAAAAAGAAGGCAGAGAAGCGAAAACAAAAGAGAAAAGTGAAATTAGCGACAAAAAGTTCATTACCATGGATCTTCAGTGTGTTGCTATACCCTAAGCTTCAAGTGTAAAATAGTATATTATGCAACGATCATGTAATGATGGTTATTAATACACGAGCATTAACCGGGATACGAAACGAGCCAAAGGCGAGTTTCGTATGGTTTATGCGAGTGTTTTAATAACCATTACATGAGAGTTGCATACGCTATTTTTTCTACACCCGATAAATAATCAAGACCTATAAATATTCTATTTATATTGGTATTGAACACAATAACAGTAATTACTCGTATTTCTATAAAAAATTCTACAAAATTGTAATTAATGGTATTACCTTGGGTACTGGTATTACCACAGATTTTTGGGGCAAAATATTTTGTACTGCATTTTCTCCTTTCTCCTATATGTGTGGAGGAGTGTTCTATATCGCTGATATCAGACATTTTAATATTATAATTATCGAAGTTTAGCTATCTACGAAAATTTAATACGTTTTGACAACTAAAACAATTACATAGGAATTTAGGACAAACGTCAAACATCATGCTTGATTGAAAAATTGTAGGTTTCTATTGATTAAAAATCTGTATCATAATGAAAAATCTGTATCATAATGGGTATCATTATGAAACGGATTATGGGCATATAAGTGCATTATTATAATACAAGTGTAGAAAAAAATTATTACAGCCAAAAATTGTATCTCCATGATTTTACTATCAATTGTTTAAATAACGGTGATATTTTCTTATGTTTGGCATGAAGGAGAAGGAGCAATTACTTCAAATAAGTTTGTTTCATCAGTTTGAAGAAATAGTTCTCATCTTGATGGTTGCAACTATCAGAATAGGAATCGAGTACTTAGAAGCCAATTATCAAATTTAGCCGTGAACAAAAATATCACTATTCGAAAAGTTATACTGGAATGAGAGCAGCTCGACCAAAACACATATACACTGTGTTTCAAGTTGATCAATCGTTTTTTCAGAATTATGAAAGAAAATATTGGCAACGTTTAACGCCATTTAATACTGTAGATAAATTAAAAACTTTATGTTCAACACTGAGTTACATTTGACAATTGCAATAATGCACTATCTACGAATTCATCACATCTTTGCCAGAGTACTTCCTGTTTATAATACTTATTTTTACATATTAAAAATGACGACATGACGCCTAGTTGAATAAGTCGGCGACGGCGAACCGAAGTGGGTTAGTTGAGAGTCAATGGTGTTCTGATTGTTGTTAATATTTGTTGTGCTGAGAGCTAAATTCATTATGTTGAAAGACTACTTCAACAATTACAGAAAAAAATGTCTCCCACACAAAGTAGGAGAGCGGGACACAGTGAACACACTTTATTTAAACTGTATTTACGTCGGAGTAATTCAACAGCCGTCGGGTATAACGTGACAAATGCTTTCCTCGACGTACTGTTGTAATTTTGATTCAGTCGGTTAAATAGTTTTGTTTTATCTCCTGCAGCTCATTACTTTTTGAAATGTTTATATTTGTATCACGTATCTCCGTGCACATTTTGATATAGAACGTAATCAAAACAAATGACGGTTTTTCTACTTATGAGTTAAAAAAACATTTAAGACGCACACGGGGTACAGTGGCCACCATAAACAAAGGGTACAGTGGCCACTACTACCATAAACATGGGATACAGTGGTCACTGCTTTATTTACATATTTACTCCATTACTAATGCAAATGTTTTTCTTTTAGAAAATGGTCCGTAACCGAAAAAGTAATATTGGTCTTGTTAAACCACAATGTTTGCTGGCGTAGTTGCAGTAATCAATGGGGGTTACAGTTCAAAAAGGGCAAGTCTTACTTTTGCTATCCCAAGAAACACATTAAAGCTATACGTAGCTAAATGCAAAAATTTAAATATAGACTGGAACCACGCAACTTTAGAAAATCTTCCTAAATTTTCTCCACATTACACGGTTCGTCAAATTTTCACAGAAAGTGAAAAAAATATATGTGAATATTTAAAAATAAGTGCAAAACTTCATCATGGTTTACCCCCAATGGCTGTAAAAAAACTGACATATTAACTAGCAGTTGTAAACAATAAAAAAAATGTGCTGGACGGGATTGGTTTACAGCATTCTGTAAAAAAAATATATTTCAATACGAATTACTCAGTCAACATCACTGGCTAGATCAATGGCATTTAATAAACCAGTGGTAGATGGATTTTACAAAAAAACTTGAAGAGCTGTATTCGAAATTTAAATTTAGTGCAGATAGAATATATAGTGTGGACGAAACGGCTTTAACTACTGTTCAAGATTCTCCTAAAGTTATAGCAGCAAAGGGCCAAAAACAAGTTACACAGGTAACATCGGCAGAAAGAGGGGAACTAGTAACTATGTGTGGAGGAGTATGTGCAATAGGAAACGTTATACCTCCTGTATTAATATTTCCAAGAGTTCACTATAAGGATTTTATGCTGAAGGGTATCCCTCCCTGTTCTATAGGCTCAGCTAGTCCATCCATCAGGTTGGATGTTACCCGAAATTTGAAACATTTTATACGATATTCAGGAGAAACCAAGGAAAATCATGTGCTCTTAAAACTGGACAACTACGAGACCCACATCTCTGTCAAAGGTATTGATTAAGCAAAAGCAAACGGCGTAGTGTTATTCCAAATTCCACCTCACACTAGTCGTAAACTCCAGCCATTTGATCTTGGAAGAAATTTTATAACGAAGCCTGCAATTCTTGGTTATTACAAAATCCAGGAAAACAAGGGTTGCCAGACGTCACGCTTTTGGCTTGGCAGCCACTTTTTTGACTTGCCTGCACGTTTTTTATGCAAATTGCACGCTTTTTAAAAGCCTCAGAGGAATCGGATTTATACAAAAATAGACCGGGTAAAAGACCCTCGTTTGTACGAAAAATAAGTGGACTTTTTTTTAGAAATGTTTAGAAAAAAAGACCTGATTATATAAAAATGCTCTATCGTCACGGTTGCCACGCTTTTCACTTCCGAAAATGTGGCAACCCTAAGGAAAAACGGATAACCTTTATATTTCAGAAATATTCAGAAAGGCTTATCCATTGGCCTTTTCCTTAAAAAATATTACATCCGGGTTTAGTTTAACTGGTATATATCCTTTTAATAACATAAATTTGACGAAGCTGATTTTTTGGCAGCATCAGTCACTGATCTAAATCCCAGATTGCAATCAGATAATTTAAATGCAGAACCTAGTTGCTCTTCTGCAAAAAATATTGCGAAAATTTTCCAGAAACCTCAGATTGCTTCTTGTGAAGTAATAGAAAAATCAAATGATCAGCTAAGTGGCTCAGGGATGAACGGCTAATGACAGATGTGCAACTCCTTCCGTACCTTTTGTAACTCCTGAAACTGTAAAACCGTTCCCAAAAGTAACAGTTTCAGACTAAAAGAAAAAGGCAGTGTCTGAGGTTCTTACTACTACCCCTATTAGATACAGAATTTCGGAGGAAGAAGAAACTAAAAGAATAAAAAAGAAATGCGTGTAAAAAGAGAAACGAAACAAAAAGTAAAGTGAAATATAACAGGCATCGAAGAGAGCATGAAACCAAAAAAGAACAAAACAGAATGTTATCGATCAGGCAGCGAAAGTTCTGATTTCCTCCCACCTTTAATGAACACCGATGCAGAAGAAAATAATGAAGAAATGGTTCCTTTGCATTTGTTGACAGAAACAAAATTTTTAAAAACAATTTTATTTTAGTAAAATTTGCGATGAAAGAAACTATCAAATATTACGTTGCGTAAATTGGTAATATTGAATTCACAGTCTCTTAGTTGAGACACAAACTTGGAAGGTTTGTCTTTTCAGACATTGAAGATGTGGCAATAGTCAACTTGGATGACGTGAAACTTGCTTTACCAAAACCAATACTTAGTGGAGGCACCGCTCGATGTAGTTACTCGTACAAGTTTCCAATCGATCTTAGTTCTTTTAATGTAGCATAATACCTGTTTTTTTATTACAACAAACCAGCTGTTTTGTTGTTTTATTTAATCTACATTTTGTTACAGTGTATATAATAGGTGCGACCACTGTACCCCACAACTATGTTCACTGTATTTCTGATTGTAGAGTACAGTGGCCAGTTTTTGCATGTAAGTAAAACATTTTGAATTGTTTGTTTGATAATTATGCATCTATTTATACATTTCCAAAAAAACTGGCCACTGTGCCCCCTTTCCCCTATATTCATAAAATATTCTAAATTAATATTTAAAAGTAATAAATTACAAATACTGAATACCAGAAATCCGAGACTGACGGCATAATACATGTCTACTCGTTGAGTAAGTAGCAAGTAATCATCGGATTCTCTATGAACGAGGGACAGAGCCCTTCTAGACTGTTGGGGTTGGATCTGCGGCAGTTAAGTCTTAACTTGTACCATGCTTTTACCCAACAGTTACTTATTCTTCATAAGGCCATCATCAACCAACATAATGCTATGCCACTATCGAAAGGCCAAAAGTAGGCTTTTATCTTTTAATCGTCGCATTCATTTTCCCTTCAATTACAGAAAAAGTCTGGCATTATCCCGGCAATTCATTGTTTGTTGGTTAGCGACTACAAAATTGAGCAAAAAATTTAGGACGACATTAAGAATTTTGAGGGGGTGGGTGGTTCCAGGATGGTGGGTCGTCAATTCTTCATTCGTTTTAAAATCCATCGCCAATTATACTAGATGGTTTTTGCTCGATTCGATTAGTTGTATGGTTTAAAAGTTATATATAGCCTGGGTAAAACAATTTGGGAGACCAGATACAAAAGACTAAAAAATGTTGTCGCCAGATTAGCGACAATGGATGAGTTATGGATCCATCACTATGATGTAAAGAGCAAAATACAGAGGTTCACCACCGACGAAAAAATTGGAAAATGTAACCTTCAGTAGGAAAGGTCACGCTAACCCTATTTTGGCATTAAGTCGTAATTTCAAAAAAAAATCCTGCCACATTGCAGGTGCTTATTTTGTCATTTTAATTTCAAAATTACGTGTTGCGGTAAAAGAAAAAATTTTAAGTTGCGCAAAGGTGTTCCCTTACATCAGGATAATGCACCCAGTCACAGGTGCGCCACTGCAATCGCTCAAGTCTTCAAATTAGTTGAGCATCCACCGTTTTCTCCAGATTTGGCTCTCAGCGATTACAGACTGTTTATAAAACTTAAAGAACACTTGCGTGGTGAATGGTTTTCATCCGATATTGATGTAAATCAGTGGTTTGCAGAAGTCCTTTCTTTCGAGAAGCATTAGAAATGCTGTAGCATAGATGGGGAAAATGTGATAATCGTAATAAAATTACTATATTTTCTAATTCTTTAACTGTATGAGAATCGACGACCCAGAAAACTGGAATGTCACATTTTCCAGAAAATCCTATTACCAACCTAACATTTAGAGATTTAAATATCTAAACTGCAATAATTGAAAAAATAGAAAGGTTCAAACCTTTCATAGATGCGATAAAAAAAACCTGCTAAGCTGTTTTAAACCCTTCCATGCATATCATTTGATAATTTGTTTCTTTTTGTGTAGTTGGGTCTTGTCTGCTACAGTACAGTACGACAAATTTGAGATGGCAAGTGAATTGTGTAGAACATAGAAAAAGAGCAGTCCGAGGATAAACGCAGCTTACAGTGAGTGAAGTAGACACACCTCCTGACCTATAATGTTGCCGTTATATATATTTTAGTATTTAAACATGACGAATAAACATATCTTAAGAGAAATTTTGATCCGATTTGCTAGTGCGCATCTTAATCTTGTCATACGTCGTACTTTTGGATCACGTAATTCACCTCTATGTCTATATGGCATAAGTATCACATTCAGTAAAAATAAAATCGGTCCTGTGGTTCTCAAAATATCGCAGATTTTCTAAGCGTCCACGCGCTAAGTTCATTTGTTTATATGCGTTTTTCATGTCTTTATGACAAATCATCTAGTTTTTATTTTGTAAGTTGTATGTACGCCTTTTAGGTATTTTGCTTTTTAAAAATACTTGACGAATCGTGGAAAGCATGTGTTTGGTCAATAAATATTATTTTAATGGTCCCTTTCTCCAAAGGGGTTGCTTACCGCAATCTCGAAAGGGACACCAGGGACGCTTAATAAGATAGAAAAAATTAATAGGAAACTAAGATCAAAGATGAAATAACTGTCGTCGTGAAAACGTTATCGCAACAGCAAATGAAAATATCCCAATATAATTCTGATTATTCCTTTTTCCAAAGGGGTTGGTTACCACAATCTCAAAAGGAATAATAAACGCTAAATAAGAAACAAAAAAAATAATAAAAAATAATGTCAAAGAAAAACGAGATGAAATTAGATAATATGTAAAGACTGATTTAAGGTGAAACCAAGCGGAGAAAGTAAACAGTAATATACTACAGTACAAAATCAAACTTCTTATTACGAATTCAACCTATTCAGAAAAATAAGACAAAATCTATTGATTTTATCGAATAATGGAACATATTTAAAAGAACAGCCAATATTAAAGGCTATGAATTTGAACCCGATTTTAAAATGTGTGTGTTGTCCTTCATCACTAGATCTAAGAAATTGTGTGTCATGGTAATATATTCCATTTTTTCTTAACCACCGATACATGACATGGAAAGTAATACAATCCAAAGAAATTATCTAGAAGCATTATCAAGTTGAAGTCATATCTCGGGAAATCATACACAACTTAAGGCAAAGTTGTAGAAACGCAGGTATGTCATTGATATCATTCCACACTGGAATCCGCAGGGACTTAATTAAACATGAATAACGTTTATACAAATATGCTGCTTGAATCAATATTCTTCGCCCGGAACAAAAGCTGCTCTAATATTCTTCTGGAACAAAATCGCTGCTAACTCAATGATCTTGAAAATGTAACAGTCGAAACGTTGACATAAAATGGCAACGTTCAAGAAAGGAGCAAACAAATAAAAATAATTTGTCTACATTTATGTAATTTATTTTAATAGTATATTACTATTAAAATAAATTAGATTTGCCCCATCAATGAATAACTAAAAGTTATCTCGAATGATCGAATAATGTGTTTTGTTAGTTAAAATTCTGATGAGACGATAAAAAATAATTTTAGTAGTTATTCATTAATGTTTCCCCCCTATGCCCATATTCTTTATTACTAAAAGTGTGACACACAAAACAAAAAATGTATAACAAGCGCGATGACGTTTCGGCGTTGTCGATAATTCGGAAAGATGACCAAACTTGATCTAATGACTCGTGAAATGGCCCAAATACCAAATATAAGGTGTATCTCCTGCAATAAAAAAAAATATTAATAGTACGTAAAAATACAATTTTAAAATAACATTTAAAAAAATACAGTCTTTGATATACGTTTAAAGCATTACTTAAATAGCTACTTAAATTATAACGTCATACTCATTGAAGCAAGATTTTTAATTGTATTTGAATGTATTTCCAAATTATTTTGAAAACGATAAAAGCTAATGAGCTAAGATTTGGTAGACATTTTTGAAAGAAATCAGCAGTTGCTGACGCCAGTGTAAGGTGTTTTCTTGTCTCTAAGAAAATATAATCCTTGCAAGTGACGCCATAGGGCTCGGAAGCACTCAGGCGTGTTAAAGTGGTTTGATTTGGCCTCACAAGAGATCAGGCAGCTTTTAATAGAAGTGACGGAAAAAGTCCAAAGGTCTCGTCGATATTAGACTGAATAAAAGAAGGTAACAATAACGGGCTATAAACGTTTTTAATACGTCAGCGAATTTCCAGAAGCTGAAAGAGAAAAGTGAAAGGTCGATACACGGTTAAATAGCCGTAACTATGAGCCAAGTTGTTAAAGTTATAACATCTATTGCTTACGAAAGCTAATAACATATTGCAAAGCACACCCCCTAACTGGTGTTTAGTAACCCTGAATAGAAATAAATAAAAGAAAAAAAACTGTTTCCGAACAATAGCTTAATCAATAAATAAGTATAGCAAATAAAATGGGGTTCTTTACTGTATCGGGCTACAGTAGAGTTTTACTTAAAAATAAAATGAATTTAAAAAGGAAACAGAATTCATATTAAATATTTTGTTTTAAAAAAATAATTGGTACCAGGTATCTAGTTCAGTATCCTAATTTAAAATCAAACTTAATTATAAACTCAAAATTTTCTGACCCTTTAAGAAATATAATGGAAAGTTTTCGTGGTTAACACCTAAATAACTGATAACATCCTTATGATTCGCTTATAGAGACAGAACAATAGATACATAAATAAATAGGTAGGAACTGTATCGTATTTGGAACGTCACATTTGGTTCATTATTATGATTTTATTTTATGGGCTTTATAATAACATCTACAAGAAGTAAAAAGGCTTTCTTGGATATAAGAGGAGTGTGAACATCTGGTTTGTTATGAAGACATAATTTTTAAGAACTTCCAGTAACGTTGAGAAAACGTAACAAGGTAGCGATATAATATCACTGAACGTCTATATTGTTTCAACACAAAAATGAACGTTTCTACGTTAGGCATAGGCGGTTAGGTGTCCGTCCCGTAGATGAAAACACGAGGATAAACAAAAGTTACAATATAACAATGTGATGTAAAGGTTTTATTAATTAAACGTTTTTATGCATAGTGCGAATTCGAAAATGTTTTACTCGTTATTGCTTGACGGAGAAAAAGCGGCATATGGTATTGTGTATCGGATCTAGGAGCCAAGCGTTCTGTTCGGTGCGTAGCACAATATATCCCCTATAGTAGTGCATCTCACTTGTTAAAGAGTTGGCACTAAGTTTGCAGCGCAAAAATGCGTATGTGTCTGGCCGCTCAACTAACTCGATATGGCGGTAAATTAAAATATAATTTTAAGGCGAAATTTAAATTTCCCGCCAAAATCTTAAATTTTCAGCCGCGGAATGGCGGGAATTTTGAAATATATTCATTCGGCAATAATAATTGAGAAGTATATTGCATGTTCCATTAAACGAGCTGTAAATCCAAGCGCTATTTTTATTTTGATAGCTAAAAATAATACTAATTCTTTTATTGTTAGCTATTACAATAAGAGCAGCATTTGGATTAACAACACATTTAAAAGAACATATAATATACTTTTCGATTTTACCTGAATCACTTATTTTTTACCTATAAAGGTTAGATCTGAAAAGAAATAGGCTCTGGTAAAAAAACAAAAAATTCTATGAAGTATTTTATTTGAAAAATTATAAAACTTATTTAATTTATTTTAAAGTCGAGGATAACTCTAGCCATATCCATTTTACTATTAAATGAAATCATTTAGTTATTAAGAGATGTTTGTGATAATACAGTGACAGCTATCGAATGTTGTACAATACGTTTTGCTAATATCCAAGTAAAAACTACAAAGAGTTAGCATTAGTGGGAGAAGGAATAGAATACTATGAACGTAGCCAGCCGGCTACGTGGGGATGCATAGCACCGTGTGCCTGTTCATATTACACAGCACACAAGGTAACATTCATATTATTCCTCTCCTGATCGCACTAATGCTATCTCTTTAGTTTTCTCTTCGATGCTAGCTAAGCGAATTGGAAAGTGTTCATTAGCTGATACTGTATATAAATGCTAAAATCAATAAGAAAAATAAAAAATTTGTTTAAATGGACACCTACTTCGAAAAAGAAGAAAAACTGAAACAGTAAATTATTATACATACTTGAATTTTAAAGGCTGTTGCCACTGGAAAACTATTATCTAGGGCTTGGATGACAGCCATAGGACTCTGTCCTTGAATCGTGTCCATAGGACATCATAAGATCTTAGTTAAATTATAATATTAAGAGGGTAGGTATTAACTGAAAAAATATGAAAAATTATTACAAACTTACCTCAAAATTAAAAGAAGAATAAACGGAAACATAAAATTGTTATACTTGAATTTTAAAGGCTTTTCCCAGTGGAAAAGTATTATCTAGGGCGGAGGCCCTTGGCAATCCCTCCTTGGATCCTCTTTTTCTGAGTTTGTTGTACGTTTTGCTTTCAATAATAAATAAGTAAGCACTTAATACAACACAATAAATAAACGGTATAAATTTCGTAGAAGAAAAAATCCAAAAATTATCACTTGTCAATACTGACACTTCATGCTTCACTTGTCAAAAACTTCTTCTTCAACCAATGAACGTGCCGATGTTGGACGTGTCAAAATTCAAATACGATACTAGCGCCATGAGACCTGTGTCTGGCCGCAGCGTAACTCAAACCCATTTCTTGAATCCCAGTAACATTACTATAGGGGATATATTGAGGTCCGTGAAGTTGCCCCCCCCCCAATGATATTTTTCAAAAAAAAACGATTGCACCATAATGCACTAGTGATGCACCAATATGCACCACTAATTATTTTTTTTGCACCACCTTCCTTGAGAAGGCACATTTTCCCAGAGATCACATTTTACTATCCAAGGGTGCACAAACGGACAATACAAGTATTTAGTTTATTCAGGACTCCTTAACCATCAATACAAGGTAACTTTTAGTTAAGTTCATACCCCAGGCGACCTATCTCTCACTAGAGGCCCGGTATACAGGGTGTACCAATAAAAACTCCCAGACCGGATATTTTGGTAAGTAATAGAGATATTTTAATTCTGTAAAAGCCAGTTCATAGAGCGCTAAGAGAGCTTCAGTTTTAGATATAAATTAATTTTAAATATATCAATATGTAGATGGCGCTGCGCTCAATATATTTTTTTCGATGGGAGGATCTTTCTTATATAACGCATCTTGTAAAAAATGCCATCTCTTTGTGGGGGGGGCAAATGAACGCTGCCCCCCCCAGTGAAAATTTTAAGATTTACTCTAATGCACCAGTTAGTACTTGTCATGCACTCATATGCACCACCAATTAAACTTTTTGCACCCCCTCCCTTTAGTAGTTATACTTGCTTCTTTACCGTGAAGTTGGCCCCCCCCAATGATTTTTTCCCAAAAAAAAAATATTGCACCGGTATGCACTCCTGATGCACTCATATGCACCACCAATTAAACTTTTTGCACCCCCTCCCTTTAGAAGTTGTAGCTGTTTCTTTACCGTGAATTTGCCCCCCCAATGATTTTTTCACAAAACAAAATATTGCACCGTTATGCACTCCTGATGCACTCATATGCACCACCAATTAAACTTTTTGCACCCCCTCCCTTTAGTAGTTATAGCTGTTTCTTTACAGTGAATTTGGCACCCCAATGATTTTTTCACAAAAAAAATATTGTACCTGTATGCATTCATATGCACCACCAATTAAACTTTTTGCACCCCTTCCCTTTAGTAGTTATAGCTGTTTCACTCCCTCCCTTTAGTAGTTACTGAAATTTATTTACCGTGAGGTTAGTCCTCCCTCTATATTTTCGAAGAAAAAAAAAAAAAAAAAAAAAAAAAAAAAAAAAATTGTATCGTTATGTTTTGTTGATGCACTCATATGCTTGCAAAGGTTCTCGTTTTTAAATGTAGAAAGTGCCCAAAACCCTTCAAATGCGTCAAAATTGGGACATATTTAACGTAATGTGTAATCGATAGAAATTCCCAAGAATGTTCACTATTCGAGATGAAATCTTCAAGGGTATACGTGTTTATATTAACACTATTAAGACGAACAAGATACAAGAAATTAAACACATTTTTGAGGGAATAAATCATTGTAATTATCGCTAGAAAAATAGTCTTCATCGTCTGCTAATTGCTTTGTCGCTCATATCTATATTTTTTATTATTTTTTGTATTAAACACAATTAGATTAATTATGATCTTTCTACTATAAACACAGTTTTAGTGTTTTATTTAAAGGTAGTTTACAATTAATTGTTTTTCTACTACCGTGTGTAAAGTTGTACTTTTTTTCACTAGTTCTTAAAGTGAAAAAAAGTTATTTTAGTGAAAAAAGTAACTTTTATATTTCTAATATTAGTGAATAAAGTGTACGTTAGTAGAAAAATATTGTATGCAACTCGTGTGTAAAGTCCTTTTTTTGATTCATGGGATTGTCGCACTCGCCTACGGCTCGTGCCCACATTATTCACATTCGTCAAAATAGAGTAACTTTACACGCTTGTTGCATAAATAACTATTTTATCGAGAATTTTCATAAAATTATTATTTTTTAAATTTGCAATATTGCTTTGAATTTTCAATTTTTTAAATTGTTACTTGAATAAAACTAATATGGGGGTTATGATGGACAAGCAATGTTATTTTTAACAGACACGTTATTTGTGAACAGGTTGTAATTTCTGTGTGTTTATAAAATAACAGACCTGTTAAAAATAACACAGATTGCCAATCATAACCCCCTATATCGATATATCTTACTTATGGTTGTCACCTGTCCTTTTTTGAAGCAAAATGTCCTTGCGACTTTTTAAAGCTTAAAATGTCCTTTTTACGGCAAGTGTCCTCTTTTACGACAAAAGTCTTTTTTGACTGACAGCACATATTTTTGGAAGGGGCATGACATGGTTTGTACAAGACGAGGATGTTTTGGTTGTCGACTCCCCGTTTTTTTTTTAGAAGTTTAGAAGGTGAGGACTTTTTGCTTTTTGTATACGAGAGCTCCTGTCAGCATCGTAAGTCCTTTTTCACTTTTCAAAAAGGTGGCAACCCTAGTGTTACTTAAGTGGCACCATGTGGAAAACTTTTTATTTGTTTTATGAAAAAAGTTATTCGTCATAAAAAGTTCTACATGGTCTAAAAACTTAAATGAAATCACCAGGTATCAAATTTTTTCAGTCGTATACGAGGTTTGTCGAAAATTATGAATTTTACGCGTAAAATTGTACCTTTATTTTTAATAATATCGAAAATTGTTATTAAGGAAATTTGATGTATAAGGTAAATACATTAGAAGTGCACCACTAATAAACATTTTTGCATCCCATCCCTTCGGTAGTTACAGCAATTTCTTTACCGTGATGTTAGCCCAACCAATGATATTTAAGCAAAAGCAATATTGCACCGATATGTATACATTATTTACTCACGTTTAGCCCTAAATAAATTTTGGCCAATTCGCACGTGGATGCACATTTTATTACTCGTAATATTTCATAGTCCATCTCTGAATTTCAAACCAAATAGAAAGGAATTACTTTTTAAGCTTACTACAACATACTTGGTATTTTAGTTACTCTGTTGACAACACAGATAATGTGGTAACGTTAAATGTGTAACTTTATATATGTAAAATTTAATTTAAGTTAGGGATTTCTAAACCAAATTAGAATCATAAGAGATTTTAGGATCTTTTAATTTTGTTATTTATTTAAAATGATGTCTTCTCCAACAAAAGAAGAAAGGTTCTATTTTGTGTTACATTTGTGTTGAAATATATTTCCATCTTTATGGTTTAATATCTATAGTTATTTCAGTATCCTACATTTAAAATTTAATTTCTTTCATAGTAAATACAAAAATGTTCAAACAAACCCTAATCACAGAAAAACTTATCTCTTCAAATTTCTTTTCACTTTGCGCATGCTCGATATGTTTAAATGTGTACCTTACCACATAACCGACGTGGTTAGAAGTAGCAGTTGTATGCTTTGATAACATGGCGCCATGGAAGAAACCAAATTGTATAAATAAATATTCTGGTCACTATAGGATCTAGTAAGTTATGATTGTGAGCTTATAAGTTTACTATTACGATAATCATAGGTGAAGGTACGTTTAATTTAAAAAATAAAGGACGAAAACGAGACAAAATTCAGCCCAACCCAGATGATAATACAAAAATTATATTAATATAAGTAGACCTTTAAAAAATTAAAGTAATTTGTAAATCACCTGTATGCACTTAAAAACAGTCCAACAACTTTTAATTGCACAGATTTCACTCAAAATATAGATTATCAAGAAACCGCGGTATCTAACTAAAATACTTGTTTTATAAAAAAACTTCTAGTTACGAAAAACCGTTAGGATTTTCCTTTAAGAAATTGTTGTGACTACCAAAGGGACAAGACGAAAAAAGTTTTAATAATGGTGCATATTAGAGTATTAAGAGTGCATACCGATGCAATATTTTTTTGGGAAAATATTGCGTGGGGCTAACTTCACGGTATAGAAATAGCTATAACTACTAAAGGGAGGGGGTGCAAAAAGTTTATTTGGTGGTGCATATAGGTGCATCAGGAGTGCATACCGATGCAATATTTTTTTGGGAAAATATTGCGTGGGGCTAAATTCACGGTAAAGAAATAGCTATAACTACTAAAGGGAGGGGGTGCAAAAAGTTTATTTGGTGGTGCATATAGGTGCATCAGGAGTGCATACCGGTGCAATATTTTTTTTTGTGAAAAAATCATTGGGGGGGGGAAATTCACGGTAAAGAAACAGCTATAACTACCGAAGTGAGGGGGAGCAAAAAGTTTAATTGGTGGCGCATATGAGTGTATCAGGAGTGCATACCGATGCAATATTTTTTTTTGTGAAAAAATCATTGGGGGGGGCCAAATTCACGATAAAGAAAGCTATAACTACCAAAGAGAGGGGATGAAAAAAGTTTTAATGATGGTGCATATTAGTGTAATAGGAGTGCATACAGATGCAACATTTTTTTGAGAAAATATTGCGTGGGGCTAACTTCACAGCAGAGAAATAGCTATAACTACTAAAGGGAGGAGGTGCAAAAAAATTAATTGGTGGTGCATATGAGTGCATCAGGAGTGCATAACGGTGTAATATTTTTTTTGTGAAAAACTCATTGGAGGGTGCCCAACTTCACGGTAAAGAAACAGCTATAACTACCGAAGGGAGGGGGTGCAAAAACTAAAATTGGTGGTGCATATGAGTGCATCAGGAGTGCATACCGGTGCAATATTTTTTTTTTATGAAAAAATCATTGGGGGGGGGGGGGGGCAACTTCACGGTAATGAAACAGCTATAACTACTAAAGGGAGGGGGTGCAAAAAGTTTAATTGGTGGTGCATATGAGTGCATGACAAGTACTAACTGGTGCATTACAGTAAAACTTAAAATTTTCACGGGGGGGGGGGGGGGGGGGGGGGGCGGCTAGCGTTCATTTTTTGCCCCCCTTCACAAAGAGATGGCTGTAGTTTCTCAAAGAAGGTGGTGCATATTGGTGCATCACTAGTGCATTATGGTGCAATAGTTTTTTTTTGAAAAATATCATTGGGGGGGCCAACTTCACGCACCTGATATATTGTGGTGCGTAGAGTCAAATAGATCATAATAATTACGTGCGCACTGTGGTATCGCGCCAGATCGTGAAAACTCGGTTATTAATTGGAAGGGGGGAATCGAAGCTATCGTTCGCTTACTAATAAAAAATTTGAATGAAAAAACCCAATACATAGTAAACTCGAATTTTTAACGTTGAAGCTAAATGATAATTAGTAAAAATTAAATAAAAACATACATTTTTCCGACAAATGTTGTGTCTTAAACAAATAAATAAAAGTAATTTCGTTTATTTTTAATATAAATACAAAAAGGTAAATAATAAAAATTAAAATGTTAAATTCGGTTTTCCAACAGATTATATGTCACACCATTATACAAAAATAAGATAGGATTCTTTTAAGGAATCAAAAAAATATTAATTTATTAACTAATTACAATTACGTTGAAATCAATTTTGAAATCGATGTAATAATGAAGAAAATGATTACATAAAAACAAGCCAAAATTTAAAAAATATATATACACGGCAATACCCTTTTTATACCTTCTTTACCGACAATTTTAGTTCAGGCATTCGTTGATAGATTGAAAAACAAACAATCCGAATGTTTCACACATTCTATTCGGAATATAGGTTTGATCATTTAAAAGTTTAAGCGGAAAATAAAACGTGTACCTATTTAAAAAGTATATATATTTTGTAGATGAATAAAAGGAAAAACCTTAATCTATAAGAGAAAAGTTATTCTCAAAAAAAAATTCGAGCTCATTATTTAGGCGATATTTATATAACTAAAATGGCCTTTTTGGTATTTTTAGATCAGTTATGATAAACATTTTATACATATTATATGACTATTCATAACGTTATGTTTGATTTTAGTACCCTCTAGCGAAATGAAAATTGATACAATACGTGAAAGTGTGACACTCTGAATACATTACATTAGCATAAGATTGTTGCCATTAAGGTTAAGAATAAATTAATTTAAATTATTAGAACTTTGTAGGGCTCTAACGTTCAAAAATACAAACTAGAATTGCAATCAACTAAAATAACAAATGTATGCTATCCATGAGTTAAATTACTAACAAAATGAGCTTTCAAGTGTCACACTAGACAATACGTGAGTTTGTATCCCACTAAGGCGCTAAAATCAAAAATAACGCAATGAACAGTAATATTGCTGAATTCCCCATGTTATGTTGGGTATGGGGTAATAATGCATTACATCCGGAAGGATCCATTGTGCCTCCTTCTATCGCTAATGCCTCGAAGAAATAATCTTGATGCCTATAACGACCCTTCCAATCCTATCTTCTTAAGCAAGTGCAGGATTTGGAGTGACTTCAAGTTAGGTAAATTGCCCTTTTCTATTTGATATTCTGCTTATTGTTTCTCAGAGGCCCCACACCTATTAAAACTTTTAAGAAATTGATTTTTGCGCACAGGTAATTTATTATATTCCAATTTACTTTCTCTTTGTTTAATTTTCAAACTATTGTTCTTATTTTAGGATTTGTGACTTCCAATGGTAACTTTATAACAAAAAAGCCTGTTCAAGATTTAGTATACAAAGCAGAAAATGCAGAGCTTAGCTCATTGCACAAGCTGACTGAGAGACATTATGCTTAAGTCCTTTTTCTGACAAACAAAATGTTGCATTAGCAGCACAATTGCTATCCCACAGTACTGCAGTAGCTTTAAAAAGATATTCAGCTAGCCGGGCTGCTAAAACAGTGTCAGATTTTATCCAGTTAGTAAATGACTGGTTTGACATTATGAATTCTAGAAATTTAAATGAACCTATTTATTTTAAGAGACCCTACGAGGCCACTAAAAAACAAATTGAACAATTGGATGAAATGTACACATTAATATACAATATCAGATGCAATGAAAAGGACAACCTTCAAATTTTTCAAAACTGTTGTATGAAGATATGAGGAAAAAATTCAATACTCAATTCATATTAACTTCAAAACTGAATGTGCTCTACAGACTCCGAATGATAATATTAGGTATACACACTGATTTTATTAATACAGTAGAAAATATTTAATTAATTACAAAATTTATTTTTCAGGAAAATCTCCTGGTGTTGTTCAGGAGAAAAGTAATATTTTAAAATACGAAGAAGATGAGCACTATGTAATGAGTACATTTTTAAGAATTCAGGTGTTACTCCCTTATTTAATGAACCTGAAAATTAGATGAACTAAGCGAATTTTCTTATTCTCAGAGTAGTTCATCTTCCATTGGCCAATAAGTTGAAAAAGATGTATTAGGATATTTATCTGGATGGTTGGCTAGAAAGTTCAATATATCCTTTCCAGAGTTAGAATCATATACATATATAATCGAACATGAGGAACACGATTATAGCCAACCATCATGGGTAAAACAACTGTCCTATGGTGGTTTGACAGAACCATCAAGAAAAAACATACAAATTTTAGAAAAATGTTATAAAAGAATTAACAAAAACCCATTTAAAATAAAAAAAAAAACTTATTCAGGCTAACAAAAGATAAGGTAGATCTGCCAGAGGAAGTTACTAAAGCCTTCTTAAAACAGAGAACCTTAATTAGAATTAAGAAACTTAATCACTAGATGTTATTAGGGCCAAAAAACAAAGGTAAAACAAAAACAAACCAAAAATTTAAAAAAATAATTAAATAGATATTGTAATTTTATCATTTACCACTAACGGCCCATTTCAATATAAGTTAAGGGAGTTTTCGTCAATGTATTTTTTAGTAAAATTATTTTTTTCTGGAATAGGATTTTGATGTTTGATTTCAGTGTTGACAATGTAATTTTGTGAGGAATGTATGAAAAGTTCGGATAAATAATGTATGAAAAGTTCGGATAAATAAAATATGTCATACAATATTTGTAATGAGCATTTCCCCCCACTATGTAGCAGTGGTTCCACGAATTGATTCGTTAATTTCAAATGTTCGCTATTTTGGATCCACTATTTTATTGGTCAGTAAAAAATATCTTGAAGTTTAGTTCGATAACACTTGTTTTAGGGGTAGGTATCATAATTTAAAACAAGGTTTGACAATTTATTTTAAAGTTTAAAATAACATTAAACGTCGAATTATATTATCATGCCTCTGTATATTGTGATAAATAACTTTATATTTAGCGAATAGACTACTGTAGTATTAATCTTTTAAATTAAGATTTTAATATTGTTATGCACACTGCACATTCAAGAAGGCTAGAGTAATATTCCATTTATTTAGTTATAGATAGTATTGTTTATTTTAACACATAAAATGTATTCTTAAAGCACAATTGCCATTTTAAAGTAAAGTATATTGTTTCGTTCTTTATTTCATGAAATTCTATCTATATTGTTATGTGAGCCATTTCATTATTCAGTCATGCTCTAACCCTACAAGTCCCTGTCTGTCTTATGTGGCCTTTGAGGCTCAACTTTTCCGATTATTATACATAATTAAACCCCTTAGGACCAAACCTATGTGACGACTATGGCGGAGGTACTTTCGCGAACATTCCTGAGTCGACGAGATACTATTTCTAGTCTATTCTAAATATAACGTGATAGTGTTTCTAATTTTTGGCGAGAACGTTCTGGAGCCCCCGCCCATAATTTAAACTTTGTATATAAATACTGGTGGAGGAACACAGGTAGTTAGTTATTATATGGACAGTGAAGATAAATAGTAATTAGTAGATAGATAGTGGTGAATATAAATAGTAATCAGTTTAAAGACATTCGAAGTATATATAAATTAGAATAGTTGTGTTACATAATAAATAAGTGTTTAAATAAATTATTAATAAATAAACTGTTGTTTTAAAGTAAACAAACATCACAATATGAACAAGACAACACTGTTTATATTTGGGTTTCCAAAATATCTCATGGTAAAAAGGTAGAACTAATTGTTTATTGGTAATTTATCTAGTATTATAATTATTTTTATTTCTTACAGTACCTACATTACAGATACGATCTAAATGGTATATTGTTAGCGACCTCCTATTGGATATTTTCTACAATGCAAGATCCATTCTACTTTGACATTGGCTGCATCATACTGATGAAAGGCAATAGTCAGATTTACGTGTCTGCAGTTTGTTGCTTTTTTTTTTTCAGAGAATCCTATTCATATCTGCTGGCTTGAATGCTCCCTGCACCAAACATTTTTCCTTTTGTTGTTTAATGTCGTTGATCTGACATAGGTCACCTTAGTGGCCATGACTGCCTCAGTGATGACGTTAGTATAAACCGCAAATTACTCCTTGTTAGTGACCTCTCCTATTGTACGATTTTTCTAATGCAAGTTATATGACCCTTTGAACTTGGCTGGATGAAGACCAATAGTCAGAAACACGTGTCTACTGTTGTTCTTTTTTACTTTTTTTTTTATTTGGAAAATACCCACTATAACTACCTTGATAAACAATTTTTTTTTTTTTTTTTTTTTTTTTTTTTTCAGAAATTTGTTTATATTATTTTCACGTGTACAATTGTTAAGTTTTATAGGTTACTTGTATTTATTTAAATTATTTACATACAACTTACTTAATTTAAATATGTATTGTATCCTTCATATAGGTATATCACAAAGGATGGATCGGATCCCAAAATGCGAGATGGAGCTACACTATTCTAGGCGTCGTGGGAACAGTATTTGTTACGCATTATTTCAATGAATTATTTAATAAAAAAATATTTTGTTAGTTCGTGCTGTTTTGTCATGGAGACTTCAGAAATACCCCTTGAAGTAGAAAAACAACACTTTATAAAGTACTCTCCCCAGATGCTTGACTATGGCCAAAATCTAATCAGCGTACCACAGGATGTGTTTAAGCTTAAGTTTTAAATTTTGCGTTTTTCTCTTTATCCATTTTTGAGTTACCGTAGATACAGATAACATCGCAATAATGGTCAAAATGGATTCAGGGGACCAAAAAACCTAAATAAAAAATCATGATTCCTATACTTTTCTTACTGGTTACAGGAAAATAAAATTGGTCCTAAAATGCATTAAGCATTCAAAATATTAAACGGAAAACTGTGTAAATTTAGTTAAACTGTATTTTTGTTGTACTTTATTATCAAATTGACCCTAAACAAATTCATAACATGAAATAGAAAAGTGTACAAAGTTATTAACCTGTATTATTGATGTACTTTATTGTGAAATTGTCCTGAACTAATTTATTAAACATAAAAAACGTATCAACTTAATTATGTATTATTTATGTTATTTATTTTTTAGTTGTTTAACACTGAGTTTATTTTTAGAATAACATGTACGGTATTTTTTACTTAAACTGATTTTCATAACTAGTGCTGTAACAAAAACTATTAAAAACTTTAAAAGTTGCCGAAAATACAATTTATTATTGGATTGTGAGATTGTTTTTCTTAAAGAAATTTTGAAATTGATTAAAAAAAAAAAAACTAATAAAGAAACTGAGTAGCTTGATTTACAATAAATCGTTGTTAATAAGACGAACAGGCGTATCTCAAAATTACAAGATTTGAGTAATTACAGTTTAAAGATTTTTATTAACTTCAATTTGGATTTTTTTTACTTTAAACATTGCTTAAAAAATGCTTATAACATAAAATATTGTGTCAATGTCAATATATAACGTATATAAATTCCGAAAACGCCTTTTGATGGATCTAACTATAATCCAGGAATTTTTGAGATACGCCCCTTCGTCATGTTAGCGACTAAATAAGAAAAAGCTACAATAATTTAAGATTAATTACTTTTAATTTTAACGATCAGTCCAGTTATGTTAATTTTTTTTCTTTTTTATATACCTCGAATCAATGATGCTACCAAAGTTGTATGCAAACATATCGATGGTCTAATTATAATACCATGTATCTACAAAAAAAATCAAATTTCACTTTTTCGCACCATCTGTTTGTACATTATTACTCTGTCAATAGTTAAAATACACTATATTGGCTTCAGACAATATTTACATGAGAAATTTGACTACTCTTATAACCCGTATTGCAATCACATAAAGCACTATCAAAATGAAAAAAGCTTCTCCTGTAAAATGTCAATTAATGCAGTTAAGGGAGGTATTAGAATTAGACCATAGATATATAGTTCTTCCATTATCAATTGCAGATCATAAAAACTCGTTCGGAACCTTTACCGACAATTTTTTTTGATCTGCCATAGGCGTAGATACCTACCTCATTTTATAAATTTATTTTATTAATACTTTTAATATACCGGGTGTTCATTTTAAAGTGTTACAGTCAAATACCGCCGAAAATATGCATTTTAGAAAAAAAAGTTTCAGACAAAAGTTTTATAGTTTTTTGGGGGAAATATTTTGGCTGAATTCATTTTTTTGTAGTTGGCCATAATATGGTTATATCGAGGTAGACTTTGTTTTTTAAATGGGAATCCCATTTTTTTCTTACATATTCTTAAAGTACATAAAAAAATAAGAAACTTTTAAGGGAAATATTTTTTTTATTGGACTTTTACTTTTTGAGTAACAGCTACTTGAAAATGTTGCTGCGCGAAAAAAAAGTTGGCCATATTATGGTTAGCTATAAAAAACGATTTTAGCCAAAAGTTTTTCCCCACAAAACTATAAAACTTTCGTCTGAAACGTTTTTTTTTTATAAAAAGCGGTATATAGCTGTAACGCTTTAAGTTGAACACCCGGTATAACATATGCAAGAAAGTATTCGTTAAAAGGAAATCGAATAATTATAAATTGGACGTTATTATACGCCCTTATTTAGACAGATGCACTTAATTGTAATCTTACTTGTGCTTGAAAAAAAAATCATTATAGCTCGTTAACTTGCTACAACTGAATATTAAATTATAAAACGTAAAAAAGCGAGTAAAGTGTACCTGCCTGTAAGGGCGTTTGGTTTAAACAGGGTACCAGACGTGAACTGAACCATTTTTGTACCCCATTCGTTATTTTTCTGGAAAACGAAATTTCAAAGAAAAAACCATAAAGGAAAATAAATTCTTTGCAAATAAAACAAAAGAAAAAAAAAAACAATTCAATTCTAAAGTATCTTTATAAATAATCATGGCAGTCTGAATCCTCTGAACTAGAGTCATCATTTGGTTGAATTATGATGGGTTGTAAAGAGGGTAATACTACATATTCATCTTTTTCTTTGATAACATGTTCAACACAGTTTTTCCAAAGCTCTTGGCGGTCTGCTGCTAGAACTTTCTTTACGAGTTCTACAACTTCTTTACTCAGTTCTGGAGACTGATTACATTTTCGTAATTCTGATTTTAAGTTTGCCAATATTAACTCTATAGGGTTAAATATGCAATAGTAAGGAGGTAGTCTGAGAAGAGTTTACACAGCTTGTCAATATAATACATTTTTTACCTTTTTAACTTTATACCTTTAATAACAGTAAGCAATTCTTTGTTTGTTGGTCCTTTTTTACTATCACTGGCAGGAATAGGAATATTTTTTTCAGACATAAAAGCTAAAATTTGAGCTTTTTTACTGCTACTATTTGGTATTTTAAGGAGTTGCCGCGAGTGGTAGGATGCGTTGTTCATAACGATTACTGACTGTGGTGGAATGTAAGGTAAAAGCTGTTCATTAAACCGTTTTTCAAATAATTCTGCTGTCATATCTTCATGATAATCAGCTGCACAGTTTTTAATTTGTTTAGCACATAACAATAAAGCATTAGGCACGAAACCGTCTTTGCTTCCAGCGTGTACTATTATAATGTGTTTCCCTTTAGAACATGGCCCATTCAAACAGCAATTTTTACTACTGCCAACCCAACCGAAATTTACTACATCGTGACTGTCAAACCATGTTTCATCTAGATAAATTATGTGTCTATTAGAACTTCTGTAGCCTTATATCTGACGCAAATAATCTTGTCGCCATTGAACTATCCTTGACGATTCGGTGATTGCCATTTGTTTATTCAATTTTTTGTGTTTAAAACCACATGCTGACAAAACTTGACGCAATGTTTCCAAACTGGTATAAGTGTATCCTGGAAAATCTGCCACCTTTTGCTGTATTACTTCCAATGTCGGAACCCTGTTCTCCTTATATAAACTATAAATTGTCCTTCGTATAAAATCTTGGGTAGCTCTGTCAACTGATTTCAGTTTTTCTTTACATGTTTTTCGGTTTTATGAATAATCCACAGCAACCCCTTTCGTGACTACCAAATAAACGGAAAATGTATTTACTTTAGTTAATTCAGCAATTGTTATTATGAACGCATTATCAGACTGCTGAATATTTTCCTTTTTTAAACATTCGAATATATTTAAAATAACTTATGTTTGTATATCTAAATTCTTATCGTTAAAGTCATACCTGTCTTTAATCTCACTACACTGTGCAATTTCATTTTCTTCATTCGCCCATGGTCTAAAGATCGCCATATTTATATTTATTAAAAGAAATTTAAATTAAACCAACCACACATACAAAACACACCGCACGACAGTACTCCACTGATATCGCAGACTGTCTTCCAGGAATATTTTCGAAAACCTGCCTTCCGTAAACCTTCGGCCAATACAGTGCATTTAAGTTTACGATTCGATGTTTTCATTGGTAAACAACTGATGGTTCGTTTAATATTTACCGCTTTGTATAAGGGGAGTAAACATTATTTTTCGTTTCTTAATTTGGCATGAGTACCGTGCGTATATATTAAATATTGATGATTCCCCACATAACTGTGTTCTGCAATTGATAATGGAAAGACTATACTTATTTCTAATCCTATTCATTATTAAAAAAAAAAAAAAAAAAAAAAAATTAATATATTATTTGTAGGTATATAAATATGTTCTTCTTGGAAATCCATAATTAATTATGCCCAGGATATCTGCTTATCTACCTAATAGAATTTTTGTCTTCAGTTTTCATTTTAAAATATTTCATTCTAAAATATTGAGGTAAGTTAACAAACAACGGCGCATGTTATGTCAAATACCATGGAAAAATGGAAATTTAAAAAACCGCTATTTTTTTTAATTGGTACACCTGGCGTCTACTATTTCAAAAAAAATGGCGTCCAAGATGGACGCCTATGTCGCGACCCCTTTAGATATACCAGCCCTGTTTAATACTAACATTTAGCGGAATATTTAGCCACAAAAATGTTAATTTTTTATGAAATGTTAGGTTTTGGGTTCAAAAATATTTTATATTTTTATTAGGAGTATCTTACATTATATTTTTAAAATGATAGGTACCTACCATGTAAGTATGTTCGGGTTTTTCCAAATTAGCTGATAAAGGAATTAAACGATTTCAAATTGAATTATCCTAGGAACTAATACCTGCAGTGCAAGGCTCAGGAAGCAGGGTAATCCTATTAACTATTCTAAATTCCAAGAACCCTTTCCCAGGCAGCAGACTGACGACATTCTGGTCATCGACGTCATGTTACCAAAAAATGAGTGATTATGACGTCTCTTCTTTAATGTCATAAATTCGACGTCAATTCATTGTCACTATTAAATTAAAGTATATATTAAACGTGATTTTGATATATTCTATTTATGTAAAATTATATGGTCTAAACAAGTATTTTTTAAAACTTTTAGGTCTGTTAACGTTTAAATCTGACGCTTAAAATGCATAAAGAATTTATGACACCACGTGACTGCGTCTGTGTCTGGTCATTGGTCTGTGGAGTACGGCTCGTGTGCGTTCGCGCGGATTGCTGCTTCAACCATGTGTAATGGTGTGTGCACCGTGGATCGTGGCCGTCGTTAAAAGTTAAGAGGTCAGTAAAAAAAGTTATATTAATATCAATCCAGCATTAGGTATATATGCCTTTTAGTATTTATTTATATCTATAATTTTCCTATTCCTTAATGTTTTGGTATCTATTACATTTATAGACTGTTTCCTAAAATGTTTCCAGGTTCGTGAAATAGTATAAAATCATTGTGTCCTTAGTCTTCATAATTGTGCCAAAACCAAAATACCGTACAAGTTGACCACATTTGGAACAGTTGGATTTATATAAATTAATGTTTTTTGCCAATAATGTATTTAAACTGTTTTCTCTTTTCAATTATAATTATTTCATTTTATAATTTTGTTTTATTAACTGACCGACAATCCCTATAGAAAAGATACAAAGGAGTAGCAATATCAAATATAACGTCATGATGACGTTCCAATAACGACATTAAAAGAACGTTAATAAAACGTCATAAGGACATTATAAAGACTACTAAAAAAAGTCATAAAGACGTCATATTTAGACGTCTAAATATGACGTTATTTGGGCTGCGACATATGTACGTCATTTTACCGTCATCATCACGTTAGTTTTCAGATGAAAAATGACGTCAAGTATGACGAAAATAAGATGTCATAATGACGTCAGTCTGCTGCCTGGGTTTATTGAAAGTTCAACGAAACAGAGTATCTACTATCAAAGTACAAATCATTGCCTTCTAATCTATTTTAAATTTTAGTTTCGAATTTCCGAAATTATAGTATGTGCCCTATAGTGGAAAATGTTTTCTCTATGAGAAATAAAAGTTTAGATCATTTATTTAACGGTAAAGTTATATTTAAAAGTGTATTTAAAATTATTTTCAAATGTCGTGTTTCAGTATTTTATAGTATTTTTAGAGCTTGTTTAAATCATAATGGACAAAAAAGCGGTCTTACAATTTTACCAAAGAAGAAGAGTTATTATTGTTGAAAGAAGTAGAAAAATATGAAAATATTTTAGAATGCAAAACATATAAATAAAACAATGTTGAAAAGGTTGATAATAGCTAGAATAGTATTTTTATCATATTAAATTTAACAACATTTTTCAGAATAGAGCTTGCAACTGACTGGTTTTAGGTTTCAATGCTATAAATCAAGTGGCGAGAACTACTGAGCAGTTGAAATCAAAATTTGACAATTTAAAAACAAGAGCCAGAAGAATAGCCAGTCAGGAAAAAATATATATTAAAGGAACAGGAGGTGGCCCTTCTTATAATACAGTACCTGTTCGAGACCCAGTAATAGAAGCAGTATTGAGGGTTATAAATGAAAAAAAATGTAGTTGGTTTAAGCAACCCTAATAATTCAGATGGTGCATCATTACCTGATAATATACCTCCATTAAGGAGTGATGCAAATGAGATAAGCTTTATTATACTTTATTTTGATTATAAAATATAATTTTACATAGTCAAAACTTAGGGCTGGGCGATTATCAATATAAATAATCGATTATCGATTATTTAAAATAATCGATTATTTTCGATTAATCGAAAATAATCCATTAATCAAAAATAATCGATTAATCGAAAATAATCGATTAATCGAAAATAATCGATTAATCGAAAATAATCGAATTAATCGAAAATAATCGATTAATAGAAAATAATCGATTAATCAAAAATAATCGATTGATCAAAAATAATCGATTAATCGAAAATAATCGAACTAATCAAAAATAATCGATTAATCGAAAATAATCGATTAATCGAAAATAATCGATTAATCGAAAATAATCGATTAATCGAATTAATCGATTAATCAAAAATAATCGATTAATCGAAAATAATTGATTAATCGATTGGTCGAAAATAATCGATTAATGGAAAATAATCGAAAATAATCGAATAATCGAAAATAATCTTTATTATACTTTATTTTGATTATAAAATATAATTTTACATAGTCAAAACTAGGGCTGGGCGATTATCAATATAAATAATCGATTATCGATTATTTAAAATAATCGATTATTTTCGATTAATCGAAAATAATCCATTAATCAAAAATAATCGATTAATCGAAAATAATCGATTAATCGAAAATAATCGAATTAATCGAAAATAATCGATTAATAGAAAATAATCGATTAATCAAAAATAATCGATTAATCGAAAATAATCGATTGATCAAAAATAATCGATTAATCGAAAATAATCGAACTAATCAAAAATAATCGATTAATCGAAAATAATCGATTAATCGAAAATAATCGATTAATCGAAAATAATCGATTAATCGAAAATAATCGATTAATCGATTAATCGAAAATAATCGATTAATCGAAAATAATTGATTAATCGATTGGTCGAAAATAATCGATTAATGGAAAATAATCGAATAATCGAAAATAATCGATTGATTAAAATGATCGATTAATTAAAATAATCGATTAATCGGAAATTATCGATTAATCGAATATAAAAAATATATATAATTGATTATTTTGCCCACCTATTGAAGACCTAAAAAAAAATTGGTGTACGGAATGCGTTGCTCGTCAGAAATCAGCTAAACTATCTAAAAAACATCAACAAATCGCCCTCTTTGATATACCGCCCCATATACGGATATATTTGTTTACTTTAAATATTAATTTAATTATGTATGCACTCATTTTTTTTTGATTTCGATTTAACATTTAAAGGACCCCGCACAAATCTTATGGAAATTGGGTCCCGGTCAAATTCGCTGAATTTTTGATATGTGATAGAGTTCATCATACTGGTCAATTGTTTCAATGGCCACAAAACCCAAAAATGGATAGTTTGGCCGGTACAGAGCTCCGAGTATCCTCCACGGATTTATGTATATGCGCAGTGTATAGACTTTTGAAATAGCCTATTTCATTTTTTTTATTATCTAGGTTTATATTTTTAAGGTTGCTGAATTCGGATCTGTTGTTAGATTTTCAAAATTGACAGTTGGCAGCTGTCAAATACCTGTCAATGTACTATAATAAAGCCAAAAACTTGTTTTTTTATGTTTTATCTTTCTTTTTTTTTAGTTCGATAAATTCAAAGATGATATCAAATCAATAACAATGACTATCGGCATCTGTCATTTAGCTGTCAACAATTCTTCAAAGTCCGGTAATAAAGTCAAAAAATTATTTTTTGTTTATAACTTCAAGTTGTTAAGATAAGTGAATATAAATATGATATAAAATTATGTAGTCATCAGCTTACAGCTGTCAACAAGCTGTCAACTAAGGGAGTGTTCAAGTATTACGTAACGAATTTGGGGGGAGGGGGGTTTTTGTAAAACGTTACGATGCGTTACAGGAGCGTTTGAACTAAGCGTTACGCAACATTATTATTTTTTAACCCTTCAGAAAAGTCGCGTAGAGAGTTTCTCTCACGCATTTTTTAAAACGTTTTTTTTTTTTTTCAAAATTTCAAGTCACCATTTGACCTTTTTTTACCTTCACAAAAACGTTACGGCGCGTTAAATGGGGGGAGGGGGGTTAAAAATATCCAAAAATTGCGTTACGTAATACTTGAACGCTCCCTAACTGTCAAAATGCAATAATAGAGCAAGTAACTTATAAACATGATATAAGTTTCTGACATCACTTTTGAACTCGGTGATCTAAGCAACTTAAAGCTTTTTAAAAAAAGTAACTTTTTGACTTTATTATTGCATTTTGACATTTAGCTGATTGATAGGGGACAGCTGTAAGCCAAGAATTTCCAAATAGAAAAATTCATTGATGGTTTTTGTCATTGTTAAAGTTTATTCCCAATTATTTTTGAATGTTGAAACTTTGGCTTTTACTCTTTTAGTGATGCTTAAATTCACTTTTCTACCGTCGCCATTAGCGTAATCCAATGTGCAACGCGGGGAGGTTAGACGATCGGATTTTGCACATCGTTTGGCCCTTAAAAGGGCTGTTTGTTCATATATATATGGGATAATATTTGATATTATATAGGTAAGTCTACAATATCAAATATATAAGGATGTTACTTTTAAAAGTGTGTGTGTGTGTGTATCGTTTCACCCCCCCCCCCCCCCCCCCCCATGTCATAAACTTATATCATGTTTGATTTCTTATCCACAAAGGCAAGCACAAAAAATAAGTTACTTGCTCTATTATTGCATTTTGACAGTTAGTTGACAGCTGTAAGCTGATGACTAAATAATTTTATATCATATTTATATTCACTTATCTAAAAAACTTGAAGTTATAAACAAAAATATTTTTTTGACTTTATTACCGGACTTTGAAGAATTGTTGACAGCTAAATGACAGCTGCCGATAGTCATTGTTATTGATTTGATATCATCTTTGAACTTATCGAACTAAAAAAAAAAAAGAAACATAAAACATAAAAAAAACCAGTTTTTGGCTTTATTATAGCACATTGACAGCTATTTGACAGCTGCCAACTGTCAATTTTGAAAATCTAACAACAGATCTGAATTCAGCAACCTCAAAAATATAAACCTAGATAATAAAACAAATTAAATAGGCTATTTCAAAAGTCTACACATTGTGCATATACATAAATCCGTGGAGGATACTCGGAGCTTTAAAGCTCTGTACCGGCCAAACTATCCATTTTTGAGCTTTGGGGCCATTGAGACTATTGCCCAGTATGATGAACTCTATAACATATCAAAAATTCAGCGAATTTGACCAGGACCCAATTTCCATAAGATTTGTGCGGGGTCGTTTTATAATACTTTTGTCATAACAAGCTTTTAACAAGAGTTGTATCCCACGTTATCTGGTAAAATAAGAAATTTACTGAAAAAGGCCGTTCTTAGTGATTTTTATGACAACTTTTAAGTATCAGTTATGTCGCAATAAGTGAGTTGACATTGTTCTAGGGTTAATATTGAAGTTATTAATGTTACGTTTAACCAACTGATGACGATGACATCAATTTTTCTATTGCGTTCATAAGCATCTCATTAGGGGGAGGGCAACGGACTTTTTCCATATTTTTTTTGTGTCTGTCACTTTTTGGCATTAAAATAGGAAACTAAGTTTTACTCAAGAACAAGAGTTCGATGTAATCATTGGGCGATTATCAAAATAAATAATCGATTATCAAAATAAATATTCGATTATTTAAAATAATTTATTCGGAAATAATCGATTAATCGGAAATAATCGATTAATCGAAAATAATCTATTAATCGAAAATAATCGATGATCGAAAATAATCGATTAATCGAAAATAATCGATTAATCGGAAATAATCGATTAATCGAAAATAATCGATTAATCGGAAATAATCGATTAATCTAAAATAATCAATTAATCGAAAATAAAAGATTAATCGAAAATAATCGATTAATCGAAAATAATCGATTAATCGAAAATAATCGATTAATCGAAAATAATCGATTAATCGATTATCGATTTAAAAAATATATAATGATCGACTATTCGATTAATCGATTATTTATTATTGCCCACCCCTAGTCAAAACCTGTCAGACTAGTCAAGATACCACCTCTTCTATTGTGGTATGGTATTTTTTAATATTTAGCAGTGATTGTCATTTACGATGGCATTAATCAAATGCAAATTCAAAATGATTTTTTTAGATCATGTTAGTGGCCGAAGATGTTGACGAAGAAGATGATCATAATATTACTTCAGAAAATTTTGTAAATTTTACACAGAAAAAAAATTATCATGTACATTCAAGAAAAGCATTACATTTGGAAGATTACATTTGTTTGAAATAAAGCAGAGTTTGCTTCAAATAATATTTCTCGATCCAATAAGAAAATAAATGTTGAGTGAAGTGTAGGCATAATTTTGTATTTTAAGATTTATAATAATTAATCTGAGAATAAATTATTTCATTTCATTGTGAATGAATCCAAGAAAGCTCTTACGTTTATTGTAAGTATGATATGCTCTTAAAACCGACTATCGCGTACTTGATTAAATGTTATAAAAGGATTCGATTCAAAGCATTTAAATTTTAAAACAAGAATTAAACAATTCGAATCAAAACTCCAAGTACTTCACAAAAGATTAGCGAGTACAAATTAACTGCACGGTGTTGCCAACTGAAACTTATTTTAAAATGCAACCACTGCACTGGTACGGTAGATATACAGGGTGTACAAATAAAAACTCCCAGGTGGGATATTTTGGTAAGTAATATTTTAATTCTGTAAAATCCAGTTCACAGAGCACTAAGAGATATAAATTAATTTTAAATTGGTCAATATGTAGATGGCGCTGCGTTTAATATTGTTTTTTTGTCATGTAGGTGTAGATGGTGCTCCAGTCAATCTTACCATGGCAAAGCGATTAGGTAGTAATTTAGATTATGTCAGTAAATCTTATCTTTAAACATCCCTCTTGTGATATTGTTATTATTTTAGACCCAAGTCATATGGTTAAATTGGTCCGCAATACTATAGGCGAAAAATACTCCCTTATTGATGATAATAATAAATTAGTCGACTGGAGATATCTGAAATAACTTTTTAATTTGCAAGAAACTGAAACTTTTCATTTGGCTAATAAATTACGAGCGCAACATATTTATTTCGGTAAACATATAATGAAGGAGTCTCTGGCTACTCATTTATTTAGTGAAAGCGTTGCAGTAGCTTTAGTATTTTGCAATAATGAATTATCTTTGCCACAATTTAATGGAGTAGATGCCACAGTTAGATTTATTAGAAATATAATAATTTGTTTGATGTATTAAATTCAAGAAATGTATTGCAGATTTGATATAAAAAGCCCCTAAAATTGAACAACTACAATTCTATACAATTATTTTTGAATTCAGTAGATAAATGTATATTTAATTTTAAAACCCATGTTGATGGTTCTCTGATTTTACAAACGGACAGATATACTGGATTTTTAGGTTTAAAAATTATTATATTGAACTTAAAAACACTTTAGAAACAGCTAATTATCACAGAAACTTTAAAAAATTTACCATTTTATAAATTTTCACAAGACCATATTGAATTATTCTTTGGTTCAATTTGGTCACAAGGAGGCTACAAAAATAATCCAAGTGCCAGACAATTTCTGTCGGAATAAACAAAAAAAAAAAATAATACATGTTGAGCTTAGAGAAAGTATTCCATTGGAACACCTTAACATTTTGAACTGTGAACCTCTACGTCAGTTAAATATAACATCGCGTGATGTGTTTGTGTGTGAGCCAATCCTTTTTCGGCATATTCAAAGTATGTAGTAACATACTTATAGCAGGTTACGTCGTTTCTTATTTACAGAAACGAATAACTTGTCATGAATGTTTAAGAGCCTTAGTAAGTGAAACTACTAAAAACTGATACCATTATTCATTTATTGACAAAAAAAAAACAAAGGGGGGGTTGCAGTATCCATCTGAAGATGTCATAGACATTTGTTTCAAATGTGAACTGTTTGTAAAACAATTAGTTTCTGTCCTCACTAACACAAATATTTTTTCTAGTTTAACTGAACATAGTTTTGAGCAGTCCATATTGGACAATCACAGAATATTGCTGCTCAAAGCAATAATACATAAATATATTGATATTAGAATATATTAGGTAATATATTTGTAAAAATAAAACGAACAGGTCACTTAGCATAAGAAATTATAATAATAAAATTGTTTTATTTAAAGGACAATAAACATAAGAGTATTTTATTTTAGAGTATTTAATTTTGTATGTCTCCAAATACGTCAAAAAAGGGCATGGTTAAAAAAACGTCATTATAAACGTATATTAGATATATGGTTGGTTGGCAATAACATTGATGCAACTAAAAATAGTCGATTTTACGGTATGACGTTTTTAAATCTATTTATAAAGTTTTATTGTATATTTCAAAATGTAGTTAATTTAATCTTTGGTTAACTTTACTGATTAAAATATATATATATATATTATACTGTATATAAAAAAAATATTAACAAAATACAAATAATAACCAGTTATTATTCTTGAAATTAGGAATGATAAAAAAAGCAACTTATGCCATTGTTGTCTAAATTTAAAATAATTGGACTTTACAAAAAAACAATATTATGTTATAACAAAAAAAAATGCACTAAAAATTGTACTTCTAAAACAAAAGATAAAGAAAATTCTTTGAAATAATAACATTATTCTTGAAAAATAACGATGTCTCTATTTAGCGAATGTTGTCAGTCCGTCATTTTTCATGATAAAATATGAGTGATTTTTGTTCGTTTTGTATAAATAGTTCAATTTTGAAAAAATTAGAATTGTGTTAATATTCTCGCAAAAAAGCAGCAGGTCATGGAAAAACAATTATTGTTAGACTAAAGTTATTAATACGATTTTTGTTTGATTTTAATTTTATTAAACAATTTAATAGTGTTCGATAAGTGCAACGTTTTATAAAATGATCAGTTACATATACAGTATGTTGCAAGACGTACTATACAAACTTAAATATCATATTTTCAAAACTTTTGGTTGTTTATCAACAATAATTATAAACGTCAGTTGGCTACTCAGTACTACACTTGGCAACTACGTTTCCTGTTTATGATAAATTTAAATTTGCAACATGCCTTTGCTGTTTTTAAATTAACAATTTGCCAACATAGTGTACCTTTAATGATTTTGTCATGAATATTCGCGAGCTGCTTGTACGGAGTATCAGCGACGATTTCCATACCGGCAAGTTCGAAAGCACGAAACATACAGTACTGTGTTTCGACATATTTGAGCATATGACATACTATATTGATATATCTTTTGATATTTGAACTCTTGTAGCTCGGTAACCATGAAGAATTGGATATATGTTGAAATTAATTCAGGATAATGATATTTAAGTTCCTATAATAAGAAATATTTAACATCAATACTCACTTAGTCTTTTTTTTTAATGAGACTAGCAACAAAATCATAACCAACTGTTTGTTTAGTATTAAAAATATCTCTCATAGATATGGATCAGAAAATAATAAAGCTTTATTCCTTATACTAATTTATTTATTCACAGCACACATTTGCTTTTAAAATATTTGCATTATTTTCCTGACTTTCATATACCCCAGTCTGTTTTGTTACCTACGTCATGTTAGCAAGTAGCCAGCCAGCAATAAATTCAGGTGGATGCCAAAGCGCCAGCGATCTTACTAAATTTTTAACATCTAATTATTTTAAATTTCGACATAAAGAATATATTAAATTATAATTTGTTGCATTACAATTATTATTGAATTATTATAAAAAACAAACAATTTTTTCAAATACCATTTTAAATGCTATATGGGTTATAAGGGGATTTAGAGACCTTTGAAATTTCAAAGTTTTTATTGCTGAACCAAAATGTATTTTTTTTGAAAATTCATTTAGGCCAGAACTAGTACAATAAAAATTTGTAAACCCGGATCTGCTTTTCCGCCATTTTAGCAAAAGCAAAAGTCACGCCTACCGGTTAGATTTTTGTATATCAATAGTTACATATAACGTATCCTCAGTCCTCACGTTGCCTTATCAATGACAAAATTCAATCAGAAACGTCAAACGTCATCAGAAAAAGCACGCTTTAAATCTTCTAAAGGAAGAGAAACAGGTATTTAGTTAAATCAAGCTTTAAAGCAGCCATACTCAAACTGCGGCCCGCAGGCCGCATGCGGCCCTCCAAGCTTTTTCTGCGGCCCGAAACACTATAATTAAAACTATAGGTTTCTGTTTTTATAATTTTGGAATTTTGTTAAGTTACTGCAAAAACAAGATAGCTCCACTTTTGGAATTTTCGAGTATACTTTCTACAAATGTAAACTGAGTCTATATTTATGATAAAGAGATAGCCAATAAAAACTAACTCCATATTAATATATTAACTATATACACAAAAAAGATGGAGTGACATTTATATCAAAACATAATCGTAACATTGTGTTTAATTGCTAAGTGTGTCTATCAAAACCAGATAATAGACATATAACTTATTTTTGCTAAATGTATTTAATCCGATTCCTAAATTGTTTCTGCCAAAACAAGATAAAGGCCAGAACCGAGGGATAACCACAAAGGTCAAAACGCACCAATATTTCGGAAATCACATAAAAACTTTTTATGTGGTTTCGGTGATTTCACTGAAAATCCGCCTTAATTTTATACGATGATCTTTTTTCTCAGCATTTACAGTTTTCAGCAACGAATTGGAATTTTCGAGAAAATTTGTATTTATTTTGGCGATTTCGAGTGATAACGTACCAGTATTTTGGGGGTGGTTTACCGCTACTTATTTTTGTTGAATCGGTTTGTTAAAATACTGCAACATTGTGCCCATCCAAGCCATTTGTTTTGCTATGACTAGAGCCGTCGCTGGCCTTTCTCGATTGTTTCAATATCCACAAGATGATTACCCTTTCTTTCCACGATACAGCTAACCTTCATCAACCACTAGATAATACCGCATGATGTCCGAATCTCCGTGGTGAACGAGTGATTGGTCAAGATGTAACGGGTGATTGCTTAAGGCGGCAGTTTAATACGACCTCCTCGGCGATCGGGGACCCTTACATATCTTATATTCGAACCCGTCGTAACAGCGATAAACTAAAAACGTTCTCAAAACTATTTTCCCTAATTTGTATGGAAGCTTCTGCTACTGCCTCGCAGATGAACGCATTTTTTGGACACGACGGATATATTGCAGTGATGCCGATACATATTATAAATCCCGATATCTTATTTTTTTCGTAGGAATAGAAATAGTATTGGCACAAAAATATTTTATTAAAATGCATCTTTGTTTTAAAAATAACGGTATTTAAAAATGGAAGGGGATTGAGGCTTAACTCTAGCACTATATGTCAGGCCAATGTAAATGACTGGTGTATTTTTTAATTACGACAAGCATTAGGTTTTACATGATAATATTAATAGGATATTTTGAAGGTGCTCCAAAAAAAATTACTATAAAATTTATATCTCAATATATTTTTAAAAAGGAGTGACTACTTGTATTGATTATACGATGCTTGTTGACATTATTAGTATACCACGAAAATAATATTTAAAAATAACATGATCTAACTGTACGAAATATACAGTATTCCAATTATTCATTATTTTTCTCTACTTTGCTAAGATTAACCGGTATAGACGAGCTGGTCGCTTACAACATGTAGAAGCAAAAGAAATTAGGAAGAGCCAGTGGCGTCTTGATGTGTGTTTATTATTTAAATATTGGTTAGTTTGTTTAAATTTTTTATATTTATTGAATTGTTTGGAAAAAAATGACTGACCGATAATTTTTTGTACTTCCAATCAAAGATATTAGAAAATGAATATTTGGAAATATTAGTCAACTTAACACCAATCTGATACTTTTAAAATATTTAAATATTTATCATCACAAACAGTTTTCTTTTTTCTTGTCAAGAAAATGGGTTATTTTGCATAGTACATAATTAGGGATATTTTAATTTTTCTCGTGTATTGAGTGAAACAGTGTTTCGATTATTTTGTTCAGGTTTAGGATGACTTTTTAAAATAGCGAATGAACTAGTATTATTACTAATCGTACCTTAGCACATTGTCCAAATGTATTTTTATATAACCAATCTTCGTTCTTCCCAAATAATCTTTCAAAGGCAATAGACGTACCTATACATATATTAATTTAAATACCAAACATGTTTCCTTTTTTCATTTTCTTTTTCAATAATGAACATAATTATGAAAACCAGTTTAATTTATGTAACTAGTTACTTAAAGTAGGTATGGATTATTTGGACACTTTATATTACAAAAAATGTTACTTTGTAACACAAATTAGAAGAAAATTTTTATTAAATACTAAGAATAAATGTCGGATAGGCTCATTGTAAAAAAAAACATATTCAACAAACATTTCAATTTCTAAGATTGATTATATTATTTAAATGAAATAAAAAATCATTATTTAATGCGGAAAAAAAGAATTGAAATCAAATATTTTTTTGACTCAATGATGAATAATATACGAATAACATTTTAAGTAAAACAATATATCTCCGTGTATGAGCGGTAAATCAAAGAGGTCGATTTGTTGTTTTTAGTTAGTTGACTTCCCGCTAACAATTCGTTTTGCACACCAATTTTTTTCGAGTACTTCAAGCAGTGGCCTACCTTTTTTGCATTTGCGGTATTCCTTTATATTTGCCTTATTGTTTAATACAACTTATGTGCCTAGATCATTTTATCTATTTACCTCTTTTTAACAAAATTCTTTAACTAAATTCGAGCCACACTTGGCGGCGATTGCGGGATAGTTCAAACCAATGTTGGCGGCCGTTTTAAAGTTTTTTTGTTGTCGGCGGTATACCTATATGGCATTACCGCTTTGAAACCGAGGATACAATTTTCTTCAACAAAAAATATGTTTTTTGTTTTCGGCATGTCATGAAACAAACCGCTAAAGGAACAACGCAAATCACACAGAATACTAAATTTAAACAATAGTATACTAAAATACATTAATGTATATACCAGGTGTCCCATATGTTTCTGGATAACTGTTAAAAGGGATAAAAGTGTTTTACCTGATGAATCCAAATCAACCTCTTATAAAACTACTCGCTAGAAACCACCATTATCATTTATGTTTCAAACCACGCCACCACACTTTTTTTTAATGTGATACATTTTTCGCTTCATGTCAACGATATTATACAACGTATTGGTCAAAATTGTAAATAACAGACTCATTTAACCTGTTTCTAACGTGTGCGTGGTTTGACAAGCGGTTGATTTAAACTACCGCCTACAAAAATAAGAAATTAAATTTGTATTACATAGTAAAATATTTCCATTGTTAAGTCAGCCTTTTTTTACCATTTTGACCATATAAATACAACCTAAAAAAAGCAATATGATATATGACTGCAGTGAGGGGGATAAATTTGATCATAATAACAAAAAAACATGAGCTTGAAATTGAAAGATGAATGCTAGGAATGGTTTTATTTTATTTTACATCCATTGGACCCTCCGTAGTATTACCCTAATCCATTTGTAGCGTGGTGTCACTGCAGCTTGCAGTTTATTGTACCACCATTTGAACGTCCCACTCCTTTATCAATTACTTACTCATTCACCGTTATTAATTTCACATCGTCGATGTTGACTAAATCACATGGAGGCATGGCCTATGGTAATCGTCCCAGCCGACAACATCCACGACGTGACTGGAGATATCACGGCTTAACTGTTGCGAGAACGCGGATGTACACTAATCTCACGTTAGCCGCTCGGCTAGGGATGGTTTCTAGGGGGTGGTTTGGCAAAGGTTGATTTGATGCTATTAAATCATTTAGACAATAGCTGGCCAGAATCCAACAGGACACCCGGTATATATCCTACACCGGCACGTGTCACAAGAAAGTTTTTTATTTCGTTAATATCAAAGTAGGTATAACGGCCCTTTGTCGGTATGCCGTAAAGGATTATCATTTTGTATTTATACAAGCCAAAAAGTACTAAAGCTTATTTTCCTCTTTGCTTCTGAACCTGTAACATTGTGTGTTGTATTAGTGCATTTTGGATTGATTTAATTTTTGTTTTTTTTAATTATTGAACATTTTGTTTGTGAAAGTCAATAAACATGTCTAAAACAGGTAAATTATAGGAACTTTTTTTTTTTTAATGACTTAGGTTACTTATTCTTTGTATTTTCTTCAGTATTTACTTTTAAAAATTTGTGCTAGGTATCTGATTTGTATACGAAATTTTAGGCATGAACATTGTACATTTAATAGAGTAAGGAAATTATAAATTTCTAGCTAACTACATCTTTAAATTGCTAAAACAGGTCAATTTTTATTTCTAAAATGACAATATTTTAACATAATTACGTACCTCTTGCTTCTACCGCTTTGGAGTGACAGCAATCAATTCAAATTTTTAAATAAAATGAGGGATTTGATACCTCATTTTAAAAAGTTTTTAATTCTTTATTCAGTCACATAAGGATTTTTCTTTGTATTTTTCTAATTTTTAACAAGCAGTCTTACATGGTGTATTTCATTATAAAAAAAATAAAATTAAATAATTTTTCAGATTCTTATAAAACATGTTCAGCTATTCTTGGGGAGATTTTCTGGATTTACAGTTATGCTTCTTTATAAAGAAAAATGTTAATGTTTTAAAAAACTTCTATTACTGGAACGAGTAATAACCCCTTTAAAATGAGGTATGACATGATCACTCATTTCATTTAAAAATGAAAAGGCGGTAGTTGTCAGTTCAAGGGGTTTGAAGAAGTAGGTACCTATACAATTAATTGAAATACTGTCGCATTCAAAAATAAAAATTTACGTTAGAGGATTTTTTTTAAAATTATTTATTAATGAGACAGAAAATTAATATATCCCTTTGTCCTTACTGTATATTGATAGGCAACAGAAATAAGTACATTCATTTTAACCGTCCAAAATAGTTATTTGTGTAGTAAGGCCGTAAAGTTGATCTTTTTTGGTCGAATTATAAATTTGCAACTTCTGGTTAGGACAAAAATTATTATCATACGGCCAAGGTGCACACAATATTTTTTAGGCGACTCTCACATCAAGTAGAGCCAATATTTTTTTGCATTCTTGTTTTTAATAAGAGGCTTAAATGCAAGAATTGTTTCAAGTGTTTATTGATCGAATAAAAAATCCATCGTTAACTAATAAAATTTGCACAGAAGAATTACTAACGATACGTAAGTATAAGTATTTTTCGGATTTCTATTTGCGATTCCTCGATAATAAATTCACAATTTTTAAAAAGTTAGTTAATTTAAATAAAAATCCAGTACCTAATTAATAATACTTAATTCTAATTTTTCTCGAACTGTTTTTAAGAAAATTAAACAAAATCATGTCACAGCTCCGTGAAATAAAACGAGAAAATCTAAAAAGAAATCATTTAAAAATACATAATACGCAAGCCATTTTAGTTATCTATATTACCTAAATAATGAAAAAAATAAATAAACAGAGTCAATCGCCCGACAAATTAATCGCCCGACAAATTAAACGCCCATCCATCATACAAATCATTTTCTAACGATTTCGTATAAAAGATAATTTTATGTGGATGTAAATTTACAAATACAGAGCGTGCAAAGAACGAATTATCAGTGTTGCCAAAATTAATTCCCTGTGTATTTGAAACCCACGTTATTTCGTCGTCTGTTTGCGGTTTAGACATATCAAAACTTTATTCCGAATGGCACGTGTTGAAAGATCGAAAATGGTTGGTGACTTGCTTGTTTTTAGATCTATCGACGAGTGCCTGAACTAAAATGTTGGTAAAAAAAGGGTCTGGCGCGTATATTATTTAAAATTTCAGCTTGTATTTTATTTCTCAATTTGCTCCGTTATTACATTGATTTGAGAATTGGTTTTAAGGTAATTGTATTTGATTATTAATAGAGTATTTGCTTGAAAAAATCATATTACATTATTTTATAATTGTTTAAACTTTTATTTTATTATAATCAAAGTTACGTTATTTATATTGGCGTCAGCAACTGCTCTGATTTATTTCAAAAACGTCTACAAAATCTTAGCTCTTTAATTTGTATAGTTTTCAAATTTATTAGAAAATAAAATTAAACACAATTAAACTGTCACCTTAAGCTGTAACGAGTGATTGGTCAAGCCATAACGAGTGATTGGTCAAGCCATAACGAGTGAATCTTTATGTGAAAATTCGTAAATAAAGTATTCGTGATAACAGGTGAATTTCAATTTTAAACATACTTTCTAATAGACAACTTGTATCGAAAGATTAGGCTATCCAAAATACATACCACCAGAAAAATAGATTTAATTTATCAATGGGCGAGTGTGGCTTTTGGACTTATATGCCAAACTCGCACAGTATTTATTCAGAGGGATGCAGCAAATGATAAAACAAAGTTTTGAAAATACAAAAAGGATGTTTTATTTATTAGAGGTCCCCACTAACTAATTTTAGATAGATGGACTAAAAAAAAGGTCATCATCCAAAAATATTGTGGCCCGTGTAACATAGCAAACATACGAATTTGGCCCGAAGGAAAAAAAGGTTGAGTATGGCTGCTTTAAAGTCTGCTTTTCAATAAATTTGTATTATGAAATAGATATAACATTTAAAGTGTCCTTTTAATATTCCAACTTCCTTTAATATGATTATGAAATTAGCCCTTTAGTACACAATAAATTACGTTTAGGGTTAAAAAATTCAATTGGATCTCTTATATTCCAACACATATTTATATCAAGTTTTTGCAATTGGTTGCATCTAACTGAAACAGAAAGAGGCACATCTTGTACCCTTTGTATTCTAACTCCTTCAAATAGTTTTGACAGAATTGATACTTATTTAAAATTTCACAAAATTTGAACCGTAATTAGTGAATTTTATATTATTTGCTTTGTTCTTACTAGGTAGAATGGATATTGTAATGACTGTTTATTTTAAAAATAGTTTATTTAAAACAATTTATTTATATTTATTTAGACTTAAACACTATATTTTTTGATATTTTTTTTTTTTATGAAGTTTGGCATGCATATTTATGGAGTCGTGCATAATGGTGCTACAGAGGCAAAATTTTGATATATATATATATATGTTACCGTGAAACTCCGAAAACCGGTGATTGTCAGAATATACCAGTGAATGTCAACATTCACCAAGTTACTTGGCGTATGTCCGATATATTTATTAATTATCATTATTTCTAACTATCACCGGTGAATGTCAACATTCATCATACACTCATGGTGTATGTCTAAAAGAATTTTTTATAGAAAGAAAACAAACACACTCTATAGGTTATTCTTATTTTATTTTCATTAAAACATGGAAGAAGTTTCCAAATGAACATAAAGTTGTTAAACTTAAAACAAACACAACAAACATATCTAATATTAATATAAAAATAAAATCCATTTTATCTAAACTAAAATTTAAAAAAAAATGAAGTAAATGTATGGCCACCTTATTTATTGCAACAGCTTAAGCTACCATGACATTTTGAATTACACAAAAGGCTCTTATTTTTACAGCTACATTTAGACGTGGAACATTTCTTTTTGCAGTTACAGCGTGTATAGCCTTGCCCTCCACTTTTTGAATTAGCAGAAGCTGCTTGTCTTACCGAAATTTCTTCAGCTGAAATCTCATCCATGGAAATTAACTTTTCTTTGCAAATTGCAAACTGATTACGGGTGAAAAGCTGCTTCAGGGTACCATTTTTGTTTGCTAATTTATAAAAGTCTGAATCCTCTACTCCAACAACAATGGCTAACACATTTCGGGGATCTGTACGACCACGGTCGACGTCAGGGACTTTAATTCTTACGGTATCACCAATTTGGGCGGCAGGAAACTTTTTTTTAGAAGTTCGCAACATTTTTGTTGCTTGGAGTAGTAGATTCTCTTTTGCAGCTACTCTTTTTGAATTAATAAGCTCGTGCTGCATAGTCAGTGCTTGAGATGAAGGCGTAATCGGTTGTAGATCAGTCAATGATTGAGTTGAAGACGTGCTAGGGTTGCGGATTAGTCAACACTTCATATGAAGGCGTAATCGGTTGTAGATCAGTCAATGATTGAGTTGAAGACATGCTGGGTTGCGGATTAGTCAACACTTCATATGAAGGCGTCTTGGATTGCGGATTAGTTAATACATAAGGTGAAGGTGGATTGGTCTCAACCATGTTACTTACATCTGAAACATGGTCATCAATTAAATTTTCTTCACAAGTATTAACGTAAGCTTCTAGCTGTTCCTCGGTTTCAATATTTGTAATTTGCTCGTTGGGGAGAGATGACGATGCTAGGCCTCTTTTTGGTTTAACGCCAAACAAAGCTTCATAGGGACTTTGGCGTATTCCTTCATGGTAAGTTGTGTTTTTGGCGAATTGTACAAACGACAACCCTTCTGACCATTTATTTGAATCATTATCGTGCATCCACGCAGTTAACATATTCTGTATGTCCTGATTGGCTCTTTCGACTGAGCCTTGTGTTTGGCTGTGACGAGGCTTTCCGTGCACTATTTTAACATCTTTCCACATAGCGCATAGTTCAGATATGACTTGGTTACTGAACTCTCTGCCATTATCCGAATGCAATATAGCGGGAGCACCAAATATTAAAAAAATTTGAAGAAGGTGATATGCTACTTCTTCTGCTCTCTTGGTTTTTAACGGTCGTAACTGGACAAACTTGGTTAAGTGGTCTTGGTAAACCATTATAAATTTGTAATCGCCATCACTGTGTGATTGCAAGTCTATCAAATCGACTTGACATCTAGAGTTTAATTCGGAACTCACCATTGGTTTTACAACAATACCCTTTTTAGGCGCACTGTGTTTCATTTGACATTGTTTACACAAATTTAAATACAGCATTACGACTTCATAAGTTATATTTTTGTATTTTACTTGCAATTCTTTCAGCATTCGTGTTCTTCCTCCATGGCCTGTTCGTATGTGAGTTTCGGAAAGTATACTGAACAACTCTTCGTTCGTAACATAATACTGGATATTTGTTTCCCCTGGTTTTAATGGCACAATTAACTTTTGTTCGTCACTAACTTTTAAAATGTCAAAACGTTTTAAACGTCTGTAATCCAAAGGAGTACTGCACTTACTTTTAGCAGAAATTACTTCAGAAACGATTTTAGAGTACCTTTCTTGAGAAAAATAAAAACAATTGTCTTCTCGTTTACTTCTTATTAGGGTATTTAATTTTTCAAGAAATTGATCACTATTTACTGCAATAGCCATCGAGTACAAATTATATTACCGCTAACAATGAAACTTTTTGTAAGACTGGCGGGCGAGGCGACAAGCCCACACGAAAGCGAAGCGAAGAAACCACACAAAAGCCTGTTAGGACCTGTCGGTTCCGACATCGACCGAAACTTATATGTGTTTGTCGACATACACCGGTGAAGGGCCGAATTTATTATAAAACCAATAATTGTTCGGTCTTTCACCAATTCATTTGGTGTCTGTCGACATTAACCGGTGTATGTCAACAATCACCAATTTCGGAGTTTCACGGTAACATATATATATAAAAAGCAATTTTAATATATCAACAAAGCAAAATTTTAAAAAAGAGTCTAGAAGTATTTTTATTCAAAAAATATGTTTATTTGAATTTTTTTAAGCTTATTTTTTCTGTATCGTATAGAATTTATAATTTTGCATTCTTGTCCCCCCTGGAAAAAGTTCTGGCGGCGCCCATGAGGGAAAGTACACATTATCGAAAAGGTAACTTTATAAGAAATTCAGCAATATTATTATGACATTTCATATTAAACCTAATTTTATTACCACCACATAACATTAACCCATAGTATAAAAAATAAAACATTAACCTAAATATCTCCATATTGCACTTGCAACAAACTAAAGTTAGTAATAATGCAATATTTTTTTTTTATTTTCAATTCATTTTTGATTTAGTTAACATAATATTATGTAGTGCATTAAATTACTAATAAAATTAGCTTTTAAATAAAGTGTAACACGTAGCAGTTCTGTATCCCGCTAGAAGGCGTTAAAATGAAAAGTAATAATAAAAGTTAAGTAATAACGATTACAAAAAGATCTTCAATGAACTTTCTAGGTAATAATATTCTTAATATCATTAAAATTACATTCTAAAAATATTATATTGTAGGTTTTCCTTTGCGCCAAGTTTAAACTTGAATGTTAATAATTAAAAAATTGGAGAAGACACGTCCCGAGCCAGAAGAGCTGAAAAAAAAAAGAAGAATCTGGTGGAATCTTTACTTAAAACAAATCTCAGCAATGAGCCTTCTCAACTTTTAAATATCCCAAGTACATCCACAGATGTGTTCTATCTTACAAGGAAATAACAGACCAGCCAAGTATAAACTTTATCTAGCAGAGATATAAGCAAAAGTATGAAAATTTATAATTGAAGTATAATCAACTGAAATCAAAGTCCACTAAGAAAATAGATGGGTTAAATAAAATTCTTAAGCTTAAATATTATAAAGCAAAATGCTATAATCAGTCAATTAATAAAAACATCTCAAAAAACACCAAATCAATTATGGCTGAAAAACTTTTAAATATATGGTACAAAAAATATGATTTCTTTACTTTCAAAGAAAAGCTAAGTTGTCAGTATAGCGAAAAAATTGTTATTAGTTTTACAAAAAAAAAAGTTATATATAAAAAGTTTTGTATCGCTACATAATCAAGCATCAAATTTGTAAAATTCAAAAAATCCAATACGCTAACATTGATTGTTTTATTTATTAAACAAAACAAGTTGAAATCACTTGAAAATAAGTGCAATGATTTAAACTTGAGCATATTTTTAAATTCCTGTTGACATTTTCTCTACGTGGTAGGTGTAGTTATGCCATACGATGGAGCAATAGTCAAGAATGCTTCTAACAAGCCTGTTAAATAATGTTAAGATTGCTTTAGTATCATACAAATGTTGGGCATTTCTTTTAATAAAGCCTAGCATACGGAAAGCTTTACAAATAATAGAATCAATGTGTTCTCGAATGGACAATTCCATATCACAGATCACCCCTAGATCATTCACTGATGTGACATTTTGCAGCACTGTTTAGAGAAGGGGTTAAAGCTCTAGTGCAGTGGTCGCCAACCTGTCGATCGCGAGCTACCGGTAGCTCGCGGAGGCAATTCTGGTAGCTCTCACAACGATTTTAATTTAAAAAATACAAACTGCAAAAATCAGAGAAGCTTCCGAAAATTCCACAAAAAAATCTAATTGTCACAAAATTAAACATAAACAGCGGCAACGTTGCGGTGAGTGATCTACCGCTGACGCCATCAAGCTAGAATCAGCTAGAACCTTAGATTATACAAACCTTAGATGGAACCTAAGACACTGCGCATAATCCCATTTTGAAATTATTCACACCCACCAATCACAGTTTTGAACATCACATGTCAGAGCGTTGTCCATCAAAATTTAATGTGTCAACGAGAATTAATTTTGTATTTTAGTGACTTAAATTATGGAAATTAACGTTGAAAATGCCAATATGTGTTGTAAAAAGCTTTATTTATAATAAAAGTGCGAAAAGTGACGGAGATAAAAGAAACTTACATTTATTTTGATGAGTTATTTAATTTTTAAAGATTCTGTCGACGGCCATATTTGTTGATTTGAAAATAAACTGAAACGGACTTGGTCATTAGTACATGTTATAAGTAGCAAATAAAGGTTATTATTATAAACTCTTTACTATTTCTTGTTTCATGGGGAATCTTTTTTCAGGAAGTGGAAAGAGTAACATACGATCAAATACAAAAATATCAATTTCCTTGCCAATCTATTCGTTTCAACCTTCATAACTGGTTTCAATAGTTTTTTCAAAACTATTTATTTAGTATTTCTCTATAAGGGAACGTTCAAGTATTACGTAACGAATTTGGGGGGGGAGGGGGGGTTTTGTAAAACGTTACGATGCGTTACAGGGGCGGGAGGGGGGAGTTGAACTTCCCGTTACGTAACATTATTATGTTTTAACCCTTCAGGAAAGTCGCGTATTTTAGCGACTTTCCGGTACTTTACGCCACATAATTGTGATTTTTAGGTAAAAATAGTCACTTGGTGGTTACGTAACGTTTTACTAGGGGGGGGTGTACAGAAAAACGTTGCGGCGCGTTACATGGGGGGGAGGGGGGGTTAAAAATCTCCAAAAAATGCGTTACGCAATACCTGAACGCTCCCTAACAATGTTACTCAAAGTGTGCTCCGCGGAGCCCTGGGGCTCCGCAAAGCCTTTGTAAGAAAATAATAATAATAAAAAAAACTATTATCGCCACAAAATGAAGGGACCTGGCTTGAGGACCTTTTTTGAGAAGTAATTTTTTTAAGTCACTAAGAGGAAGGGTGAAATGGATTTGGGATAATTCTTGCAAGCAATTTTTTAAATTAATCAAAAATAAATTAACAATAAATGATGTTCTCGTGCATTTTAAGCCTAAGTTGCCGATTAAATTAATCGTAGATGCATCAAATGTGGGAATAAGTGCCATGATATGTCATGTTTTTGAAAAAAATATTGAGAAACCTATAGCTTCTGCTTCGCGTACCTTATCAAAGTCCAAACAAAAATATTCCCAAATTGAAAGGGAGGGCCTAGCAATAATTTTTGGCCTAACTAAATTTAATGAATATTTATATGGACATTTCTTCATCCTAGTTACAGATCACTTATCTCTGGTAACTATTTTTAACCCAGCTAAAGCTATACCCCAATTTTCAGCCAACAGACTACGTAGATGGGCAGTAATATAGTCAAATTACAATTATAAAATTGAATATGTGAAATCGGAGCATAATATAAAGCCGATTTTTTATCACGTTTACCTATTGAAAGTCAAAATGAGAGTCAAAATGAAGAAAAATTTGAAAAATATTTTTTAAATTATGTGTTTAGGGCTCCGTCAAATATTTCGCTTTTCAAAAAGGTTCCGTCGCCAAAAAAGTTTCAGAAACACTATTCTATAATAATATGGGATCTATCCATTTAATTAACATTTTGTTTTCTCTAATTTTGACATATAAAGTAATATATTTTGTATTCGCAGCAAGTGTAAGAACGATCTACTTTAGGCAACCAGTTGCATAAAGTTTAACATTATACAACTGATTGCGAAAAGTTGATTATGTCACCAGTTACGAAATGAAAATAAATAAAACTGCCTCTTTTTTGGTTTTTAGGTCGAAAAATCGAGAAATCGAAAATCGAGTAATCGAAAAATCAAAAATATGAAAATCCAAAAATCCAAAAAACGAAAAATCGAAAAAACCAAAAATCGAAAAAAACCAAAAATCGAAAAAACCAAAAATCGAAACAAAGGCAATGAATAGTGACATTTCACATTTGAAAATGACATTACGTTTAACAACAAAAAAAGAAAAGCTGTAAATTGAGTTTTATTTTTTAAATAATTGAACACCGTTATTGAAAACTGCCCAGAAATGTTGGGGGTAACATTTTGACTTACTCCTTTAAGAATAATGGGTAAAAACGTTTTTTTTTTTTTTTTTCAATTTTGCCGCGGGCACTATCAAAAATCAGATCGGCAACACTGTACATGTCCCTAATTTTTATTATTACTATTGAAAAAAAAAAAACGTCGTAGTACAACAATTTTCTGAAATATTTGATTGGAAGTACCTACAAAAGAATAATGGTGAATCATTTTTCAAAACAATTTTATAAATAATCAAGTCAAAATTAGAAAAGATCTTGTATATAAACACGTTACGAAATGCCGTTTTGTGTAACTCGTTCATTTTGCGGGACCTATCTCCACTCGTCCAACAAATATTTACTCGTTACACAAAATAAGGCATTTCGTAACTGGTTACATAAATAGCTATTAATTGACTTCCTAATATTTTAAATCATTTTACAGTATTTTCGGTAAATAATTAAATCATAAATAATTACCGGCATATAAGTACCAAAACAATTTTTCCTCTTCGAAGAGTAGGCTTATGTCAAATAAACTTAAAATATTATAACGAACAAAAAGGTAACCCATTTCTAATAAAATTTAAATATTTATTTTATTTTGGTGTGATCGTAGAAAAAAAATGTTGTGTGTAATTCGAGCAAAAAGTACTTTGGCTGTTTCGATAACTTTTTGTCTCAACAGCTATTTTATTACAATAATTTTATAAACTTTTACTTAGGGTCGATTTCACCGATTTGTTTAACGAAGTTTAAAATACTAAACGAAGATTAAAATTACATTTTTAAATTAACAATGTCATTTTAATCTTCGTTTAGTAATTTAAACTTCGTTTAACACAACGGTGGAATCGGCCCTTAGCTACTAGCTATATATTGATAACGTGTTATTGCCCTGATCATAAATGAATCGTGCTAACAAATAAAGTCAAAAAAACGTCTCATAATTTTTCATCTTTTAGTTACCTACCAAAATTAGCTACTGCAATACAAATATTTAAGTCCGGCCCAGAACATCTCCCTACTCCTTCCACCCAGTTTTTCGGTTTTGGCAAAATTGGCGCAGCGACAAATGTTCCTATGTTACCTCTACCCTTTCTAACCTCTTTGGCTAGAACCGACCAGCCGGACCAGCGCGTTATTGTCTGAGAACGATCAGGATTGCTTTGAACGGGATAAATACGCACGGCGCGGCGACATTGCGCTTAGTTTAAAACTGAACGCGTAACCAACGTCCAGCGGTTGGGTTAGTAGAGAACAACAAAAAATAATATAGCAAGCAGTTTCCAAGAAGGTAAAGACATACCACTTTCATTCGGAAGGGGAAGAACAATACTTTTTTACAGAAGTTAAAGATAAAAATGTGTGTTTGTTATGTAATACTTCGGTCTCCGTTGCTAAAAAAGGAAATATTGAGAGACATCATAAAACTGTACATTCTAATTTTGAAAAATCATTCCCACTACATTCTGCCGCCAGAAAGGAGAAACTGAAACAGTTAAAAAAATAGTTAATTGGATAACAATCAATATTTTTAAGAACAGTCGACAAAAATAAGGCTGCAACTGAAGCATCGTACCGTGTGTCCCAGATAATTGCACAAAAAAAGAAACCTTATGAAGAAGGGGAAATGATAAAACAGGCGTTTTTAGAAGCTGCTGATTCGTTATTTGCCAACTTTAGAAATAAAGACGAGATAGTTTCAGCTATAAAATCTATGCAACTTTCTGCTAATACAGTGATGAGACGTGTAGAAGTAAAGAGCAATGATATTTTTTTACAGTTAAGAACTGACTTAGATAACTGTGTTTATTTTTCACTTCAACTGGATGAATCAACAGATGTCGTTGACACTGCCCAGATGGCTGTGTTCGTCAGGATGGTTTTTAGTGATTTTACGATTAAAGAAGATATTTTGAAGTTTATTCCACTGAAAGGACACACTACTGGACAGGAGTTGTTTTCTCATTTAAAAAATATTATTTCTTCTGAGAAAATTCCAATATCGAAAATGGTAGGCTTGACAACCGATGGCGCTCCAGCTATGGTAGGTTGTGATAAGGGTCTGGTGGCGTTATGTCGTAAAGATGAAACTTTTCCGCAGTTTCTGCTACCACTGCATAATCCATCAGCAAGCATTATGTGGAAATTTCCTAAAACTAAACAACGTTATGAAACTGGTGGTAAAAATTATGAACAAGATTAGAGCTCAAGCGCTACAAAGAAGATTATTCAAAACCTTGGCCGATGAAGTTGACTGTCAATACGGGGACCTACTCCTTCACTCTGAAGTCCGATGGTTAAGTAGAGGACGGGTGCTGAAACGTTTTAATGATGTCTTATCTGGCATAGTTCAATTTTTCAAACAACGCGATGAACCGACTCCGGAACTAGAAAATTCAATCTGGCTTGGAGATTTTGGTTTTCTCGTGGACATTACAGAGAAATTAAACGAACTTAATTTGCAGCTTCAGGGGAGAGACAAAGAACTAGCGGAAATGATTTCTGATATAAAAGCATTTATCAAAAACCTGGAGTTTTGGGAACAAAACCTAATTAACAGCGATGCCAAGCATTTTCTTATTCTTTCAGAAAAATATCTCAAAATCCATTAGAACCCTATGACAGCAAATATCATGTAGAAATAGTTTCTACCCTGAAGAATAACTTCAAAAATCGTTTTAAGGATTTCAACGAAATGGCTTTAGTAGCGCAGTTTGTTGTTTCACCCTTTATGGAAATTGATATTGCAACAGTTTGCAACTTGTGTTATGCAGAACTTTGGCGAAGACATCGCAGCAAAAGAAATGGAAGTAATTGAGTTTCAAAATGATTTAGCCTTAAAATCGTTAATCTCAAGTACCAAATGTATCTGGCCTATTGTAAATAAAGACAAATATTCAGTTCTATGCCGTGTTGTCTTGAAAGTGAAAGCATTATTCAGTTCAACCTATGTGTGTGAATCTTCTTTTTCCAATATGAAGTTTATTAAGAACAAATATCGCAATCGCCTAATTAGGCATTCCAACGACCTGTCAAACAATAGGTGCCAGTGGGAAATTCTTGTATATCTAAGGGGGTAGCGACATAGTCTTGCAACTTGGACACTATTTTTATTCGAAGTAGTAGTCGCCAAGACTGCCAATTTATAAAGAAATGTATAGGTGGGTTTTTTTAAATATTATTTGTATTGTGTTTGACATAAAATATTTTGATGTAATCCATTATTCATGATTTTACGTAAAGTAGATAGAATACACCGTATGTCGCCACCCTTAGATATACCAAACCTTCCCACTGGCAATTCATTTGTTTGGAATACCTAATTGTGATTTGGCACAATAAAAGTATAAAAGACCCATCTTAGGGTTGTCATGGGGAGACAGAGGAATTTTGGGTAGAAAGGGGGAGGATTGTCAAAAAAAAATTTGAAAGATGTTGAAAAATTAAGAAATAAGAAAATACAAGAATTTTGAACTAATAAACTACAAATAAACTTCAATCTCATAAATGACCCAAAATCAATTGGACAGTTGTAAATAGATCATAGGTAATATTTTTTTCTTACTGAACTCCAACGAAATACACCTTTGGATGGTATGGTATTCGCCATCCAAGGACATACACAGGACATTCATTGGACTACTATTTTTGAATAGCTATTCTGGTTACAAGGGGATCCATTAGAAGAGATCCTTTACATAACATAAGACATTGTAAGTGTTGTTTGATTTATAATAATAAGATTTATGTACTTTGATTTATTGATATCACAGTTAGGAAGTTCGATAAACATTAATAACAATTTGTTAATTCTACTGTTGATATTCGTTTCCTAAAAGAAATTACTTTCTTTTCTACATATTAAGTTAACTTAGATTTAAAGGGGTTTTCACTGTTTTCAATAGAAGAAAGAAATCTGCAGATTTTAATAAAATCAAATTGCGTTTGTGTTACCATATGAAATAATAAATTTACTTAATTCTTGCAATTAAACTGCCTGAAAGGGGTAAAACAAATTAAAAATAAAATAGGTTTTGGTAAAGACTATTAAAGTATTGAAAGTGTGACAAAGTTAAAAGATGCAATCTGATTTTTTTTTTTTTTTTTTTTTTGAGTTTAGGTAAGTTGTTTCCTTTTTTTTGAAGGAATGTGTATGTCAAAACGACATATTAGTAATTGTATTAATAAAAATTGTTATAATTTGCGAGTCAAACTGAATCCACTCCTGATGATTGAGTCTAATGTTCTAAAAAAAAAAAAAAATTATATAATTGAGCGGGGCATAGTTAAGTGATTGTTTTATGTAATATTTCACAGGTAAGTAATTTTGAAAAATAAATACTTGATAAAATATATTAAATGAATATAACTATAAAAAAAATAATAACAATGGCGCACCAACAACAAAATATTTAGAATAATAAATAAAATAAATTATATAATATATTAAATACAATATAATATTTATACAAGGAAGCTAAACGTGGCTAAAATAGAGCTCAGGCAATGAAGTAGGCAATGGAACGTTCTTACTTGTTCTGTGGTTTCCTGATGATCTACCATCCAGGGATTGTTCTCGTTAGAGTTATCAATCGGTTACTAAGGGACGGGCCAACAAGCTAAGCAGGAAGCAGTGAACTATAGTAAGGGTTACTTCCTTTACTGGAACCGCTAAGCCAAGCACTGACGATAGTGTGACCAAATTAAATAATAGCTACTAAATACTACAGGAGTGGCACAACAAGCTCTACAGAATGGATACAAACAAAAGGCCGTAGATGTTAGGTGGCCTTTGGAAGAAAAGTAATATTTCCACAACAAGGTGCTGTCTATAATGACAAATACACTTTAAAGGTAAACTTTCTCTTTATATTATTAGCCAAATATTCCGAATAAAATTCGTGAATTTTCAGGTACCACATGGACCAAAGAAAGCTAATTGGAAAAGGACAGAAGATGAAGGAAGTTCTTCAGCCAGAAAGACAATCTAGGGTTGCCAACAAATTACCATGATTTTGGGACCAAATGACCTTGGCCTTGAACTTAAATATGAATAAATGAAAGTGAATGTAGATTTTAGCAAAGAAGAAGTAATTTGGAATTTGAACAATTGCAATTAGATGCATAAAAAAGAAGAAGGAAGGTCAAGGTCGACAATTGATGTCAAACTGTTTGTTTACATTCAGGAACAGGTTATAGAAAATTAATATACATAATTTGAACAATCTTGTGTTTTCTTTTATTGACAGGTAAGCTTATTATTAAATTATTTAAATTTTATATAAATATTGCAACGATAAAATGCGAACTGTAAGTCTAAGACCATCCAAAGACTACTTCAAAATGGCAATTAACAAGTCATATCCCACATATCTACATGATCTGGCTAATGAATCCTTTAAGTACATATCAAAACAATAAAATACTATCTAAAATTAAACAATAATTTGAAAATACAGATGAAGCCGATTTACCTATCAATATGAACTTTTTAGTAAAAAGCATTATAAGAAGATAAAGCCTATTGATACTGAAAAAATATGAATATATTGGGGAATTAAGGGGGGTTAAAATATAAAAAAATACTAACTGAAAAACTTTGAAATTTTTAGCAAACATCAATCTTAAAGGAGAAGCCCTTCCATTATAAAAAAAATCTGATTAAATATGGGGGATTTAAGGGGGGTTGAAATTAAAAAAAAAATCAAAAATAAAAAGCGATATAAACATGAAATTTTTAGTAAAAAATCAAGGTCTATAAGGAGATGAGACCTATTGATTGTGAAAACAATCTGCTTAAAAATGGGGGTTAAGGGGGTCTGTTAAACTTAGAAGAGTATCATTTAAAATGCCAGGCATTATATATCTTTATTCTAGTTTGTGTCTGTAATATTATGTACTGTGATGGGACTGATCTATAAAATAAACATTTAAAACATTTTAATTCTTATTTTATTTGCCAATAAAAGGTATTTATAAATATTTTTTATTTGACATCTGTGAAATCGATTAAACTTACAATAAAAACTAAAAAATGGTAGGTAAAGTTTCATATAAAATTTTTTACGCAAAAATCAATGTTAAGCTTTCTACATAACCCGATATATATTTAAAAATAATTTCAAATTATGAAGAAAAATCAGTTTATAAACTAATAATGTTTATAGATGGTTTTCAACGTATTAAAAACAAAAAAAAATATCAGACTAACTAAAATATTCATTTATTAATAGTTGTAGTGTTTGAAAACAGTGTGACGTTGATAATAATAACTACACAAACTCAAATAATAAAAAAAAACAGTGATATTGACTCTTGTACAAAGTTTTGATCCGAACTTACATATAATAAAATTATTGGAAAAAGTGAACACCCATTTTCAATTACTGATTACCAATTACAAGCCGCCACTGATTGCGTTCAACATAATGATTATATTTCATATCCATTCTACCTAGTATGAACACTGCAAAAAAATTAAATCAACCAATCACAGTTCATATTTTGGCCACCCGGCTATTATTATTTTTTAAATTTTACATGAGTGACAATTCTGTCAAAGGAATTGTCAATATATTTTTAAGATATTGAGATTCAATATACATAAAAATGTGTTATTTTAGTTTAGAATCGATAAATAACACCATTTCTTTTTATTTTGTCCACATTTACAAATAAATCTTAAATTTTAATCAAACTACCTATATAAAATTAATTTAATTACGAATATTAAAAATAAAATCGTTAGTGTGGCGATGGAGGTGAGGACAGGGGCCTTGCCTTCCACGCGAGAGGTCCAGGTTCAAATCTGAGCTGAGGACTAATTAAATTAAATCTTTTTTTTTCATGTTTATTTTATTATATTGTTAGATTCGTGCAATATTCAAGACGCCGCCACTGCCTAAGCGATACTTGGATATTGGATACACACACATACGCACTCGAGGAGTAGAAGACGGAAAAATCAAAAAGACACTTATGATAGACGTAGGTTCCTATGCACACGTTTAACGCTCTCTAAATTTTAATTAATAATTATTGTTAATAATTTTCTTGGTATTAATACATTTTATAAGAAGTGATTAAGTGTTTAATTTGGTGAATGTTTATATTTGAATAAAAGACGTATTATTTCATTAAGAAAATCTAGTGGCTTGAATAAAATATAAACTAATAATCACTATATCAAAAACGATTAATTAAATCTTAAAATATAAATTAGTAAAAGTCATACATTATTTTAATATAATAATATAATTTTTTAAATTTGTAGATTTTCGTTAGTGGGTCATAGAAAAAATATACTGTACAACTCAAGTGGATTGTCCATATCCACAAACTACTAAACTCGTTCGACTTTGGCTTTCGCATCGTTATTATACCGTCTCGCAAACAAAAGCATCTAGCAAATGTGGTTTGTGGAATAAGGCGTTGACTTTTCAAACCAGAAGTCGTGTAGATTCAGGTCTCGGTGTATTCATTTTTTGTTTCATTTTTTTTTATACATACTGTTTAATTTTATTAGAATAATACTGACATTTGTATTTTATTCTAGTTTGTCTTAGTTTTATATTCACATTTGTCTGTTTTAATCTATACGTAAATATTATTTGCCAGAAGCTTCCTTGGCTATAGATAATTATTTCATAGAGCTGTATATACAGACCACGCCACGAACAGCATTCGCCATTGGTTCCTAAACATTCGTTAAATGTTCATTATGGTATGATACTTATATGAACATCCGTCCACATTTCATTCGCTTGAATCGCGGCAAACGCCAGCGAACCTTTGTCTATGCCTTCGTCTGCATTCGATGACACGGTCCTTAGGCATCTGAATACTGATTTATGCATTCAAAACAAAAGAACTTGTCGGTGGTATATTTAGAAGGTTGCGAAATACAATAAATACGTAATATCATGAATAAGGGATTAAATTTAAATATTTTATTTCAAACACATTTAAAATATTATTAAAAAAAGTATTTATACATTTTTCATAAATTGACAAGCTTTGCGACAACTATTTCGAGTATAAATAGCGTCCAAGATGGAAGACTATGTCGCAACGCCCTTAGCAGCTATTGTTTGACAGGTCGTGAGTAAATTCTTCTTTTAAAGCCATTTATGCACTATGTTATTTATTTCACGAAACTATGACGTGAATAATTTTTTAAATGGAATAAATGATATTATATATTAAAAAAATTAGTCCCTTTTAATGCAAATGCTAATTAATAATAATTAAATTTTTTCTTGAGCAGTTTTTAAGAAAATTATACCAAATGACTTTACAGCTCCGTGAAATAAAACAAGATCTAAAAATACGATGTAGTCACAAATACATACAAAGTGCAAAGTGATTTGACTATGTTGCCATTATTTTAATTACAGGTATTCTTGAATAGGTATACATTTCGTCTTCCGTTTGGCTTTAAATGCTCCAAACTATATTCCGAACAGATTGTTTTAAATCGCCATGGAAACAAGTCGACTGGCATGTTTTTAGATCTGTCAACGAATGCGGGAACTAAAATCATCGGTAAAGAAGGTAGACAATGGTATAACCGCGTATATAATTTGAAATTCCGGCTTGTATTTTATTTCTCAAGTTTCTTTGTTATTACATCGATTTGAGAATTGGTTACAACGTAATTGTAATTGGTTTTTAACAGACTATTTGCTTGTCTTCGTAAAAAAATAATATTTTATTTTTTATAATTGTTTAAACTTTTATTTTGATTGTTTTTAAAGTTGCATTATTGATATTAGCGTCAGCAACTGCTCTAATTTATTTAAAAAAATGTATACCAAATCTTAGGTCTTCATCTTTTATAGTTTCAAATTAATTTGGAACTAAAATTGAAAGCAATTAAACTCCCACCTTAACCAGCGGTGGTCTGACATCAAAATGTTATCAGACACTTGCCAGTTTAGAATAGATTTATAGATACCAGTTGTGGATAAAGTGATATCTATTAGTGTTTGACTGCGAGAGTTTAAAAATGTTGGTGTAGTACCTTTATTCAAAATACAAAGATTTTTGGTAATTATATAATCAAATGATTTACCTCTAGCGTTGTTATCCTTACTGCCCCAACTGAAGTGATGAACGTTTGAGTCACAACCTATTTCTAGCTCAAACTTCTGTTCCAGGCAGTATTCCATCTAAAAAAAAATATTAGGAATTAAAAAATGCTTTAAGGTATGGTTCCGCTTGTGTCTCATCTGCATGCAATGCAGAATCATACCTTTAAGGATTTTTGAATTTAAATAGTATATTGTGCAACAAGTGTTGAAAATAGCGCTTTTCACACGTATGTGACGGTTTGGGGCACGAGCCTGAAAGGCGAGTCATTGTCATTGGCTGGTTGGAGTCTCTCGCGCGCTCGCGTATCGAGTCGTGTTCTTCCTCTAGCTGCCTTCTTCTCAGGACAGCCGCATTGTATATTTTAAGAGTCAGTCTGTGGACATTGTCATTACTTGTCATTACTTCAAGTTATTGGTCGATTTAAAAATTTCTTTTATTGTATTAATTTTAGCCAAAGCGTTTGTAACTAATGTCTCCGTAGCATATAATTTTGTTGAGTTATTGTTTTAAGGTGTTTTTCTAAAAAATAAGACATTAAAGTGAGGCTATGAAATTAAAAGGCGCGAGACTCCAATCAGCCAATGACGAATGACGATCTACATGCGCTGCAGGGAGCGCCAAGAACGCTGTCGTGGCGCCATATTTAAATATAGCAAAAAGAGTTGAACGTCCACATTACCGACATATTTAAAACGTCCTAAAAACATCCCAATAAAGATGTTTTAAACATGTCCTGAGCAGGGCGTCTTAAAACCGTCCGTTTTACGTACCAGGACGTTTGGACGAAAGTAAGACATGAACTGGACGTCTTTAAGATGTAGTGTGCTATCTAGATATTAATAAAGCTAGTAAAAAAAATTATACATAAATGAATATAAATTTATTACTGACCCTTAACCAATACTAATTTGGTACAATAACAAGAAGTTTTAGCGAACAACTCTTTTTTTTATATCGTTTAAGTTTTTGTTTAAGAACTTTGATTTGTCTTGTTTTTTTCTTTATTCTTTTGTTGTAAAAGTTGTCTTCTAAGTCGTTTTATGCTAGTACTTTCTAGGATAGATTCTTTATTTGAAATTCTATTTGAAGGGCCTGGCTCAGCTTCCAAATGTAAAGCTCTTCTTTTTAAGTACTACAAACAATCAATTATTACGGTAATGTTTTGAATTATACACAAAAGAGTTGCTAAATTCTTAAAAGTTCATAACATAATAATGAAAAGTAATTAAAACAATATATATGTTTAATTATGTTTATTAGTATACGCACCTTCTTCGGCTGCATGTATTTAAAGAATTTAGGAAATATAGTGGGAACTGCTCTATTTAGTAAACGTCTTTTAAAAAACGTCATAAACGTCATAAAAAAATGTCCAAAATGTTTTAAATATTATCTATCATTTGGCGTAGGCATCCTATTTGCAATTTTCGTTGCCTGAATCCAAAGATTATTTTTGCTGAATCCACAGGAAATCTAAAATAAAACAACAAATAAACATTTCTGCAAATAAATAAGAAGCAAAAGTAAATTAGGATTTAATAAAAGTTAATATTTAGAATTGTACGATACGCGACTGGAAAAAATTATATGTTTGACCATTTTAATACCATTAATTGCTTAAATATTAATGAAAAGCATAAAATAAACAAACTTGGTGGCTAAAATTAATTACTCTGGAGTGAGACACGTACAATATGTAAATACCAAGTTGTATAACACTAAATAAAATGAAAAATATAAGAAAATATATAAAGTGAAAACGATTGACGTTTATCATTTACCTGTAAAACGTAATATCTGCTTATTTCTTACCGCTATAACTTTAACACTGATATGCCACACAATAAACCATTGTAATAAACCAATTATTAAATGTCGTTTAATTCAAAAATCAGAACTAAACACGAACAAAAACTTTGGTGTCACCGAAATGATTAGCACCAAAATAATGGCAGCCAATAGATAATCGGCACAAAATACTAATAATAAAATAATGCATTAATATTTAATGGCTCCATCATGACTTTCTTACAGTAAATTTTTACAATGGCGACTACAATATTGTAAATCAGTATTTACAATATTAAAATCAAATATTTTACTCTGTATTTTTAAAACTTTACACAATTATTTACTATCTTCATTTATTTTTAATTACTGCATTTTCCAATAAGAAATTGAACATCTATACAGGACCGCCCAAGTAACATTTTTAGGAGAAACAAATTTTATTTATGTTTTATTAGGATTTTGTAAAGGCATAAAAATTAATAATTATTTTATTAGTAATTTTTTTTTGCAAATAGGACTGCAGGATAAATTGATCTTATTACTTGGTTTTATAGATTCTTTTAAATCTGTTTAAGAAAACTAGTTTATCCTAAAATAGCTTTATTACAGTCCTGTAAGGGTTAGTTAATAAGTAATTTTAGAACTATTTAGTTTGAAGATACTCCTAAGGTGTGTTTGGTGTTAAAGAAGCATACTTTTTAGCAGTTATCTTAAGAGGAAAATTTACATTACAAACTGAAAGACCTGCGGGGCAACGGTAGTTTAGTAGGTATAAAAATTACAACTTAAGGGTGGAGCCTAAATACTACAAAATTACTTCCGAGACTAAACAAAATCCGCATTCATTCATAATTTTAACAATTGCCTGTAGATACGAGGGATACGTATTCCAAACTCTAACGCGCTAAGTTGAGACTCATAGGAACCTAAAAATCCTACAACGGCTGCCGACAGACGTTCATCAGTTCTTGTTCTCGAGTGAGTCAGAGTTACCTAAATTAGGGGAACCAGAATCGTATGTTTTTCCCGGTGCATTGCGAGATATTGTTATAACGCAGTTCGATTTTTTAGAGGGTTTTACATTATTTTTATATTTTAATTTAGTGAATAGGTTTAGTTAGATTAAATTAGATTTAAGAGTATAGAATTGAGAAATATAAATACAAATAACGAAAAAATAGACGATTGGTTCGAATAAGGTAATTTAATACGGGGTATTTATTAATTCAGTGCCGATACTTAAGGGTGTGAATCCTTGGGTGTTAAAGTTTTAAGAAAAAAATAACTATTTTATTTTGCCCAAAAAAAGTGTTTCCACTCATGGTGGGTTCCTACCAAATTTCAACAAAATATCAAAAGCAGTTTCAATACACTGGTTTTTATTTTCTTACGCAAAAAGGGTGCGTTGTACGAAAGTACGTCTATAAACCAAATTTGCTCCAAAATAAATAAGGATTTTAAAGATAATTTTGGTTTTTAGAAAAAGCAGTGGAGTACCATATTTTTGTTCAAAAATATTCAGTTCAAACCCGGTACGGACGTCACTAGTAAAAATTTAGAAGTCTTTTACGACAAAAAGGCGGGATTGAAAGTGAAAGTTTAGTCTGTTGGTACATAATATACTATATTTATATATCTAATTTTTATTATTACACTGAATGTGACATGGCTTTTTTGCTTGCTGTTTTTGGATTAACAAAATATTATTTTAATGATTTAAAATAAACTGCCAGTAATAATAATTATCTGTACTTAAACATATACAAAGTATTCATAAAACGACGCATCAAGAAAGCACCAAGTTATTAAACTTTTAATTTACGTAACAAGTATTAAAAGTAATTTTAAAAAACCGACTTTACAATCGTGCTGATGCCATCACCACATCTTAACCAAATTTATATGGGACCACCTCTGAGGTACCCCCTTACTAACGAAAAGAATTATAGAAATCGAACAAGGTGGTAAAGAATTATCGCCAAACATACATAAAAAATGAAAAGTTTGAGGATTTTCTCATGGACCCAATTATTAGATTTTGACCAAAATTAAAATGGACCATCCCGGAAGTATCCTCTTTCCAGCAAAAAAAGAATCATTTAAATCGGACATTGTGTTAAAGAATTATCGCTGAACATACATAAAAAAATAATATACAGACGAATTGAAAACCTCCTCCTTTTTGAAGTAGGTTAAAAAGGATATAATAATCTATATTAATTGTATTAACTAAAAAACTACTATCTGGAGTTCAATACATTTTCTTAAATTAATCTTATATGTAAAAATGTGGGTTCGGTTCCTAGAAGAGTACTAGATCACTGTGCAGCCAAATTTATATTTATAATACAGAATTTTTTAAATAAATAAAGTTTTAGGTTTAATTACACACCAAGTTTTATCAGGAATAACATTTTCTGAAAAAAGTAACATATAAAAAGCAGACTTTTTGCGAGCCACTATATATATTTTAGAGGACAATCCATATTTTTTTAGAAAAATAAATAAAAATTTTGTATAATCACATAAATGTGATTTATCTTTTAGAATATTGTATATATTTGTCAAAGTTTACTATTTTTTTTAAAAAGAAAAAAATTTCTTAAATTTTTTAACACGGTACAAAATACCTTAGTTTGTTTATAGTTATCGATTTTAAACAAGACGGAGACCGGACATCGTCGAAGAGAAACAGCGAAATTAGTAAAAAATTTAACTTGATTAAAGAGCGTTCTTTCTCTTTCCATTTCCAATAAAAACTAATAGACCTTTCTGAAATCGGTATTCGGTGACTTTTCTTCTGATATGATTTACATAAAAATCAAAAACTGACTTATTATTTTTGTGTAATAAAAATATGTTGTTATTTGCACAATTTTCGACTACTCTTTGTTTCCAAAAAAGAAATACGATGTTCTTCTGTAGATATTAACACATGCTTTAATTGGCTTTTTAACATTTTTTTTTTTTTTAAATATTCTTTAGTATTTTCATAATTTGGGAAACAGTATAGCATTGAAAATTCTATACCTGAAAAATTGTGAGTACGCTTTTAATTAATTGTCTGTTTTTTTATCTCACAATGTCTCGGGTAAACGAAGTTACAAAGAAAAAGTTAGTATTCAATATCATCCAGACAAAAAACAAGAATATGTTTTAATGAATATATTAAATAAATTATGAGTATTCTTAAACAGAGATATATTTATTTGTATTATGGAAATAATGTTTATATCAATAAACTTTTGTTCGATATTTCTATCAATTTGTAAAGATAACTCTTGTATATTCATAGGGACTTGCAGATATCACAGTTCGAAATTCTTTTTATTGGACATAATACTTTTTTTATTTTTATTTTTATTGATTTTTATTGATTTTTATTGATTTTTATTGATTTTTGTGAAAATGTGAAAATCCAAAAACCATGAAACAAATCATTATTTATTTTTGATCAGTAGCTGTATTTCAAATTTTCATGTTTTTAACTTTAAGGAACAACAAAAATATATATACATGCTTTCAAACAAATTTTTACTAAGTAACTACAATTCCAATTTTCAAGTTTTTACTTTTAAAAAACCGATACTCCCATACAAACTCTCACCCCCGTTTCACCCCTTCATATTTAAAAATCCAAAAACCCTGAAATATTTAATTATTTATTTAAGAAAAGTCACTATAATTCCAATTTTCAAGTTTCTGCCATTAAAAACCTGACACTCCCACAAACTTACACCCCCCACATTACCCCTCCATTAAATGTGAAAATACAATTTCTATTTTCAATTTCCTACCTCGTTACTTCCATACAAACGTTTACTCCCCCCCTCCTTTAATTATGGTGCCTCTGGTAAGATGCACCAAATAACTTATGCAGCTCTGAAAATATACATTTTTTAATACAGCTAGAAACGCGAACATAATCCAAGTCTAAAAATAGATTACAATGTTGCCACGTTTCGGACGCAATAATATACTTCGTTTGTAAAATGTATATTTGAGTATGTATACTATCTTCGCACCTCTACCGAAGAATCGTTGAACTAATAATATACATTTTCATCTATAACACTAATATTATTGCGTCCACCACCAACTTGAAAAACTTGTAAAATTCTAAGGACCATACTAGATACAGCCTAGTTTTATGAACATATGGAAACCTATAAAGTTCTGTCAGCTGTTCGCGCAAAAATTTTGTTTAAAAATTGGCGGGAATTGGCGGGAACTTGCAAATACATGGGATGACATTATTGCGTCCGATATACGGACGCAATAATTCAAAGGACGCAATAAGATATTTGATTAGGATGTTGATGGACGCAACAATGATAGAATGATGTATATATATATATATATATATATATATATATATATATATATACCAATCTTAGTATTAAAGAAATAAATTACGTAAAAAATAAGGTGTACAAATACGTAAAATTTATTCATCCCTTGTAAAACATCAGTAAAATATATTATAAATTGTTTTCATTCACAAATATTAATTTTTTAAAAATCTAACAGAGGCGCCACTTTCCAGACGAAAAATCTTGCCATATAAGGGTTTCGTAGTACCCCACTTTTAAAGTTTATCTTTGACTTATTCTGAAAGAAAGAATATGTGCATATAGGTAAAGGTTAAAACTATGCTCCTCTGGAACCACTTTTTCAAAATTCAATTTAGTTTTTTCTAAAAAAAAAATGAGAAAATGAGTAAAAAAAGTCGAGTTTTGTATTTTTTTTTTAGAAAAAACAGTTTCAAATTTTAAAAAAGTGTCTCCAGAGGAGCATAGATTTATCCTTTACCTACACGCACATATTTTTTTCTTTCAGAATAAGGCAAAAATAAACTTTAAAAGTGGGGTACTACGAAACCCTTGCATGCTCCGCTCTACAGCCAAGTAAATACTCCTCTTAAGTGGATTTTAAAACTTAGTTTTAAAGTGTTTTAGGATTATACTCTAAATTAAATTGATCCTAGAACCTTTTAGGTACATTTTCAACAATTTTACAACATAAATCTTATAATTTATTTAGTGCCAGTCCTTTCACCTCTGAATAAAGTTGAAAGTAACTACTTGCTGATTAAACTATATGGCTATTGTTCGTTAATCTGGCGAGTAAACCTACACGTAACTTTACTCAGAGGTGAAAAACTATATAGTTTTAATAAGAACTAAAGTTTGTTTTAGAGCATAACCTAGCTTTTCAACCCAATCACATTACATTGATGTTGAAAGATAATTTGCTCAAAATAAAGTGGTAATTTCCATAGAGGAATAAAAAAAAATATGATAAGTATATGTTTCTCCTTCTCCTCAGTGTTTAACAAATTCATTGTGTGCCATTGTTTAACAAATACCAAAGAAACACTCCGAGGCTCCTAATATTCTGGAAATTATCTGTGAAAGAGTAAAATGAATAATATATTATTACTAATTGTTATATATTTAATGACTTGTTCGTAGAATAAATATGCTCAAGAGTGAGGTTAGGTTATGGCCGTCTCACTGAACTTATGAATGTTTTATTGAGATTTTCGTTATTGCTATTGTTTTATAAAACGCTTTAAAAAGTGTAGCAGGAGCTTTTTAAAACTGGAAAGCCGTAAAAAGTATTTTTTTGCTTTATTCATTTTATAAGCTATTGTCCGTTTGTAGGTACAGATAGAACACAATGAGGAAACACTTCATTTTAAATATGGCAGTGGGTATTTAACCACATATCATGTAAAATAGTACCCGTCTACCAGACCTGTACATAATGTATATTCAAATAACTTACGTTTGAATATTAAAATAAATTATGGTCAAAGTTCAAATAATTCGAAAATCTTTCGATTTTAGTAATGACGTAATTTGTGTACCAATGATAGTAGATTTATTATTTATGATTGCGTTTACTGCGTTTGACCACATAATGTCAAATTTGTCAAACATATCTACAGCTAATACTTTTTAGGGTATATAAATGTAATTTATATTAGAACATGCTATACTATAATGTTATACAAATTTTCCCTCGTCTAATGTAATTTCTGATTAAACACAGTTTGTTTCTGGTAGTCCAGTACATAGAAAAACTAAAAAGAGAAGGTTTGAATAATAGGCGGGAATTGTTTCCTTGTTTGTAGTTTATCATATCGCGCTTCACGCGCTGCGAGCACTAAATAAAAGCCGTTTTTACACCCATATAATAATTAAAAAATGAATAAATTTTAAAGAAATCAATAATTTTACTAATGCAATCTTTTAAATATCACTTTAATACAATATAATGATCAAATACAGGGATAATTGTTATAAATTTATAAAGTTAAAGCTACATTTAAATAGTATGAGGTGGTGTAAATCTGGCTTTGCTAATAAATTAGGTTATGTTACACTAAAACATGACAGTCGCGGAAAATGTAGGTGAGTAAAATTTAATTAATCTTATTTTTAATTTAGTTTTAGTTAGATTTAAGTAATTTATAGGTGTAAAAATATACTGAGGTCCTTAACGATGTCATTAACTTATAATAAATTTACATTATCATGTGCTGCTCCAAATTGCAGAAGCAAATATTATTTACATTCACTTAATAAGAAATTTTTTACTTTTCCGTCCATTATTACCCTTAGAGAGAAATGGTTTGATATTTTAAATATTCCCTACACATCTAAAAAAAAAACTATTGTGCGAGGATCATTTTGACGAGAATGCCTTTACCAGCACTTTGCATACTAAGCTCATTAAAATTGCCTTGCCTTTAGCGCCTTTAGAAGAGAATATTACTACTAATAATAATATTACATTAGATGAAAATTTTTCAGAGCTGCCTTCATCAAATTCGCTTTCAAAAATAAATGAAATTAATAATGTTTTGATTAAACCTTCTGTTTCGAATATAACTTCAGCTAAAAGAAAGCTAGATTTTTTTAATGATAGAATTGAATGTGTTGAGGAACCTTTAATAAAGAAACCACGTGTAAGAACTGGTATTTTAAATCAAATTAATGTAACTAGAATTGGTAATTTAACTCCTAGAAAGAGAAAATTTTATTATATTAATCGAGAGCAGCGAAACAAAATTTCAAGATTAAAAAATAGTTTATTAAAATCTAAAAATAAAATTAAAACTGCTTTAAAATTATCAGAAACAAATTTATTTAAAAATTTTAGTGGTACCTTAGATCCAGCCGGGATGAAATTTTTAGAAAGTAGTGTCACTAACTCTAAGAAAGTTAAACGTACATGGACAACTCAAGATAAAGTATTTTCATTAGCTTTATATAAGAGAGGCCCTCGTGCGTATAATTTTTTAAGACGGTGTATTGCTTTACCTAGTAAAACAACCATTCACTCACTTTTAAAATCTGTTCCATTTGATACTGGAATTAATGTAGAAATTTTTGATCGTCTTAAGGAAAGGGTTGCCAAAATGAATCAAATTGACCGTAACTGTGTTTTATTATTTGATGAGATTAAACTCGCAGAACAGTTTACTTTAGATGTAGTAAATGATAAAGTAGTTGGTTATTTAGATCTAGGAAAAACCTTAGGTAGAACTCTAGAGTCTGCTGATCATGCCCTGGTATTTGTAATTAATGGCCTTAGAAAGGCTTGGAAGCAGCCAGTGGCTTATTACTTTACCAAAGCTGCAATAAAAACTCTAGATTTGAAAGTCATTATTGTAGAAATAATAACAGCATTGCAAAATATAGGTTTAAATGTTTTGGCTACTGTGTGTGATCTGGGGGGCACAAATCGAGCAGCTTTAAATCAGCTGAGAAGTGATAGGCAAATTACAAGACCTGGTCCTTATTTTTATGTTAATGGGAAAAGGGTAATAACATTATTCGACCTCCCACATCTTTTAAAATGCACAAGAAATGCTTTTTTTAAATATGAAATTCTTTTTGATTCAAATAAGCGGGCTAAGTCTCAATATGTTAAACAAGCTTTCAAAATTGACCAGACCAAACAATTTCAGGCTTTGTATAGTATTAGGGAATCTTATTTTGACATTAGTAAAAATAGTAAATTAAAAATGAAAGTTTCAGTTGCGGCTAAAGTTATGAGTCACACAATGGCTGTTACAATTCAAAACATGATAGATGCAAACGTACTACCAGCAGATGCCATTCATACTGCTGCATTTATTGAAGACATCGATCAACTATTTGACAGTCTTAATGGTAAAAAACTAACTTGTGATCGAGGCAAGGCTTTAAGGTGTTGTGCTTCTAAGAAATCAAGACATTTAAATTTTTGGAACAGTATGTTACCAAAAATAAAGTCTTGGCAGTTCTTAGAAGACAATAAAAATCCTAAAGAGTCAATGCCCTTTAAAACAGGTTGGTTAATTACCCTTAAGGGTCTTAAATTGTTAACCAACGAGTGCTGGAAGTTGGGTTTTACACATTTGAGAACCCGTTCTTTAAATCAAGATCCAGTAGAGAACATGTTTGGAGCAATTCGGCAGTGTGGTGCAGCAAACACAAATCCGAATTGCTATCAATTCACAACAGCTTTGAAAACATCTGTTTTAAATAGTTTAATTACACCTAAAAATTACAGTACCAATTGTGAAGCAGATGATAGTAGTTTGTTAGACAATTTAAATTCATTTTTAACTTTTAGTGATGAACCTCAACCACTACTGTCTGGCCAAGAAAATGAATTGGCTAGCCTTAAAATTAAACAATTCAATGTCAATTCACTTCATAATACTGACTTTGATATTCAGGCTATCACTTATGTAGCTGGATTTGTAGTCAAAAAAATGAAAGGAATTGATTGCGAAGTGTGTTCCGGCAATTTAAGAACAGATATTGTAGAACCTCATCATAGTTTTACACATTTAAAGGAATATGATGAAAAAAGACGTTTGATTTATGCACAAAAAGCAATTGTTCAATTTTTGGGTACTATTCATGATTGTATTTATCAAATTCTACCCAAATATGGACATATAGAACGCATTGTTCAAAAACTAATTTTATATTTACACGAACATGTTAATTTTGCATGGTTCACTTGCCGAGAGCATAAATCAGATGTTTTTTTGAGATTATTGAAAATCACTGTACCTTTTATTATAAGAAAATATTATAAGGATATTTCTAAGAATTTAAAAAAGTAATATCTCTGTTAATTTTTAATTTTAAGATACACACTGCGCCTTTATTTTTGTTTTGTTTTAGTTATTCCTGAGTATGGAGATTTTTGGAATGGATATTGCAACTACAATGAACCGAAATAGATGGGTAAAGGCATAGTAAAGTGGTTTAGTGCCAGAGTTGCCTAACCAACAAAATTTCAAAACAGTTGGTCTTTGTTTATTGTTTTAAAATCATTTCTATACATGCCAAAGTTACCTATTCCTTCAAATTATGTAGTTCATGACAAAATTAAATACTTATTTGACAAGTGACTATTTTTAAATTTTTCTCAAACTTTTGATCTCAACTTACTCAATTAATTATTTTTTAGCAACTCTGGCACTGGAACACCCAATAAAGCTTAAGAATATTAAAAAAAATTTCATGTAGTAAACTCAATTTATTTTTAATGTGTACTTTCTGTGATAATGTGTAATTTTGTGATATTAGGTAATTTTATAGATATACAGGGTGGCTCACGCTCAACGGGACGGAGCTTTATGGGAAAACGACCAAAGATATAAAAAATTCGTTTGGGAGGAATACGTAGGTTACAGACGGCTACAATTTAAAATTTGTTAGATGTATACAGGTTGTCCCACATAAGAAAAAAAAAATTAGTTCATTAAAAATTATTCAAAGAAGAGAAAACAATTAATTTCTGGGAGACTTTTTTTCCTTAAAAATTCAAATAAATCGAAAACTAATAATAATAGTAATAGGGGACCTTTAGTTAACTGACATTATTTTTTATGTAGTTTTTAATTCTAAAATAAAAACAGGGTGTTCCATTAAAAATAATATAACTTTGTATATTTTCTCTTATGTGGGACATCCTGTATACATCTAACAAATTTTAAATTGTAGCCGTCTGTAACCTACGTATTCCTCCCAAACGAATTTTTTAAATCTTTGGTCGTTTTCCCATAAAGCTCCGTCCCGTTGAGCGTGAGCCACCCTGTATAATAATAATATTAATAACAATAATAATCGTAATTAGTGTAAACATATATTTTTAAATTAACTTCAATCCCTTGAACAATTTTCAATTTAAAAATGCAATTAAAAAGTAGATGTTACAACACTGTTGCTAAATATATGTAAGAAAAACTACTTAAATGTTTATGTCTTGCTATTGTTTGTCTTTTTTTATTATTTTGTAATTTTAGCTAACCTTATCCCTATTATTTAAAGTAATTTTTAATTGTAAATTTTAGACTGAGTAAACCAGACTTATCTTATACTTTTTTATAATGCTTAACAGGACGAATAAACATTATTAATATTATTATTACAATAAGTAAATTTAACTTCTCGTTTTTCTTTAAGTTTTTCAGTGTGATATTAGGTATTATATAAAACTTTCAAAGTTATAGATATTAGTTCTAAGTTTTAAATTGTTTAAAAATATCTTTTTACTGTTCTGTGATACTAGGTATTAACAATATTTTTAACAGGGTTCGTACTGATTGAATTAAGATATAGTTTTTTAGAGTGTTATATTAAGTTTTGTTGTTGTTTGTTGTTTAAATAAAAAGGAGGCGTTGGACGGCTATGGGGATGGAGGAGGCTGAAAAAAAAAATTACCTGACTAAGCCAATCATTAAAATTTAGTTGACAGAGATTTAGACTGAATAATTTGAAATTTTTTAAATCAGACATCACAATATTTAAATTTCACATATAAAATACATTATACCTAGTTAGCAAATACTAAAAACAAAAATTAAATTGTTCAGGGAAAATTGATTTACTTAGTCAGGTAAATTAATACCTACATTTCAGTATTAGCCCTGTTTTTTAAATTAAAAACAGATATATAGGTATTATGATTTGATGTTAAATTTTAAATTGTTTCAAATTTAAATGTAGATGTTACATTTTTATATCAAATTAATGACAAATATAAACTATTTTATATTTATTCACTGAAAAATTACCTATCTGTTGTGTATTAATAAGTTATTATTATTAGAGATATTTAAAACAATTGTGGTATTTATAGGGATGTGTTGTTTTTAATTATTTGAAAATGTTCGCTGTGTTTTTTGAAAATTGTATCCAGTTTATTGTTAATAAAATAATTGTTACATTGTTATCCTACATTTTTATTCTGCATTAATTTTGTGTGTTTATTGTGAATATGATGTTTAATATAATGTAATGATATAGTTACCTATTCTAAATAAAATAAACTTATTACAAATGTTTTTATTTTTCATTTAAAACAAGTGACATTTTCCGTTTTTCAGCATTTACTTACAATAAAAATTCATTTTACTTATTGATTGTTTCAATTATTGTAAGTAAAAGCTGTAAAATAGGAAAATGTTACTTGAAATTACTTCAAATTTCATAAATTTTGAAGCCCGCCATTTTTTAAATCGCTTTACTTAGTAGTTTTCTACTTTACCGACTGTACTGAATTATAGTTCATCATAACGCGCTCAGCGCGCCACTGTCGAGGTCAAACAAACTTGTTACCAACTATTTACAGGGGAACTGGCTACCCTGGTCCAGTAGGTAGTATGTGCAATTGAAAATTATTTTCTGACGATGACAAGTATCCCTGCAAAGACACATCTACAATAGAATTTGTATTGGCGGTTATACAGTATGGTTCAAATTAAAGGAATAAATTCATTATAATGGAAGTAGTTGGTTTTTCGAAAAAATGCTCGGACAGGTCAATTTTGTTTACTTAAAGCGCAATTTTTTAAGTAGAATTCAATTTTTTCCCACTTTCCATTTTTGGGTAGTGACGTCATTGACAATTTTTTTTAACTAGTAACCCCAATTTTTTTTTCTTGATTTTGTCAGATCTTGCAATTTCCTACTCGGAATCATAATATTTGAAATATCTTACATAACAATTTTTTTTTTGAATAAATAATTTAAAGATCAGACACATAAATTTTATTTTATTTTGAGAACACAATAAATGAATAAAAGATAATTATTTGTAATTAAATGCTTAATTAAACAAAATAATAATAATAATATTATTATTAATAATAATAATAATAAAAAAGAATTTGTGAAATTGTCATTAAATTCTTTTTATTATTATTATTATTATTATTATTATTATTATTATTATTTTAGATGAAGCACTTAATTACAAATAATCTTTTATTCATTTATTGTGTTTCAAAATAAAATAAAATTTATGTATCTGATCTTTAAATGACTGTTATTCAAAAAAAATATTATGTCAGATATTTCAAATATTATGTTTCCGAGTAAAAAATTGCACGATCTATCAAAATCATGAAAAAAAATTGAGGTTACTATTTAAAAAAATTGTCAATGACGTCACTGCCCAAAAATGGGAAGTGGGGGAAAATTGAATTCTATTTAAAAAATTGCGTTTTGAGTAAACAAAATTGACCTGTCCGAGCATTTTTTCGAAAAACCAACTACTTCCATTATAATGAATTTATTCCTTTCATTTGAACCATACTGTATAGTCACTTTTATGAAATAATTTGAAAAATACAAAACGTAATATTTTATATAAAAAACATATCGAAGACAAATGTAATTATTTTATAGTGCTATATATACGATATTTGTTATTTTCTATTAATTAACTTTCAGTAAATAGATTAGAATCTGTATATTAATCCATTTTTTTACATATATTTCATATATTGCAAGGCCCATCATTTATTACGACCCACCTTGCCCACTTTTAACAGTACTTTGGTGTGTGTTTGAAAATTGAGGAAATAACAAGTGTAACCAAACAAATTAAACATACACTATATAATAATTTTCTAATATGGCAGTCTTCCCAAAATGTTTGCAAAATCATTTTGACAGAGAGTATGATAAAATAGAATAAAAGTGAAACAGTTTAAAATAGAATTCTCTTAAAACTGATTAGTTTTGTAAAGTTTTTATGCCTATCCCACTTGTTATCATAATCTTAAAGAAAGATTTAAAAATGGTTTAATAAAATTATTAATATACTCTTACGGACTTTGACTTAGGTTTAATTAGTTTTAAGATATTGTTTTAAAAATACTCCTAAGAACTGTTATAGGATTCCCCCTTTTACTCTTAAAGCAGATTTATAGCAGCCCTAAGGCTCTCGCGGATTCAAAAGTTTTATCAGTGTCTTAGAAAAATGTTTTATGGTTATCTTGTATAATAATAATAATAATAATACTCTCCCTAATTCACCCCCTTATAAGTGAATTGTAACCCCAAAAGCTGAGCTTGTGCGGGGAAAGGGACGGCTATTATTATTATTTGCCGTGACGCTCCGGGCGATTTAAAGATGATTGCTGGTGCCATTTGACTTACAGGTGAGGAAAACCCGAAAAACCTCACCCACCATCATCGAGACGGTAATGCATGGCGATTTTATAATCTGCATGTCAAATCAACATAAACTGAATTTCTATTAATACGGCACACATCAAATCCTATACCGAACTATGAAATTTAATTAAAAATCCACATGGTCTGGTCTGAGATTCAAAGCCCGTCTGTCTCTGACCATAAACTTGCCTATAAATGAATATAAGCGCGTTAGACTGCTACACCACCAACCCCACTTTTGATAAACCTAAAAATTTTACTTGGGCGTGCTCACTTTATTTGATAAAGTAACAAAACAAACTAACAGAAACAAGTAGATTTTCAAAATGAACACGGTGAACGTCAATACACCTCTGCGAACGTTTTATCAGGTTTTTCATTGATTTGTCAATTATTTCCGGTTTATTTCTAATGTTGTTACATTATTAATTTTTTCCATTAAATGTGATTGGATATTCATTTCTTCGTTGTACACCTCTGATTTAAGGTAGCCCCATAAAAAATAATCCAGATATGTTAGATCTGGAGATCTTATGGTGGCCAATAGACGGAACTGCCTTGACCTATCTATTTGGGAAACGTTGATTTAAATGGTCTATGACCAGTATTGCAAAATAAGGTCCAGCACCATCACGTTGAAACCACATTCCTCTTGATCTCTTCGAACAAATTTGGCAGGATGTCTCTAAGGAAATTTAAATAAACTTCAGCTGTTAATCTGCCTTCAAAAACATGAGGGCCCATTAAATGATTTTTATAAATACTACTATACATTTACAGAAAATCTATATTGGGAATGTTTTTGTGATACAATGTGAGGATTTTTAGTTGCCCAAATATGACCATTCCTGGTGTTATTGATCCCATCACGTATAAATTGGGATTCATCAGTAAATAAAAATCTCGATATTATCCTTTTGTAGGCCAAAGCCCATCTACAAAAAGCGGGGTAGGTCGTCTCCGTGTTCAAGTCGATGTACTTCTGGTACATGGAATTGATGCAAATTTTCTTTTTTTTTTAAGTTTTCTATACTCTTACTATCCAGTATATACTGCTAATTCATTACTAATTCTTCTTACACTGATGGAAGGATTATTTCGAGCTATCTGTAGTATCTCCTCTTCTTATTGAAGATTATTTCTCGGAGCATGTTCATGTTTAACTGTAGTTGGAAACTTTTCATGTTACTTACTAAATTCGAAAACCTGTGAAAATATCTTAAAATTTGGTAAACGACGATTAGGAAAGCGTCTGCGATACTCTCTTAATGCTGCTGTATGGTTTTCGTTACAAAAACCGAACACAAAAATAATGTCTGCATATTCTTCATTACTAAATTGAAACGGTCTGAAATACTTATTTTCATACCATTAGAAACTTACACTTGTGAACAAAAGTAATTTAGCTTAAAATACTGTACATGAAATAAATGATATTTGACACAAGCCTACTGGTATTATACAATTTTACATTAATCATGTTTAGGACGGACTGAGTGATGTATACCTAATTTGGCGCCTATTTGCAGTTGACTAAATTGAATTTTCAGCTCGTTTATAAAATCCCTAGTTTTTTGAACTTTTAAATTTGATTTCATTAAAGTTTTAGTTCGTTTGAGTTTTATTTCATTTTAATTTCCAAATATGTCGCGTGAAAGCCTACCTTGTCTGTTGTTTACTCCCGCGGTATGAAGTCTAGCGGCACGCTGGCAATATAGAGACAAGACGCGTCTCGAATATACCAGAACAAGCGGTAGGTACGTGACGTTCAGTCATAGAGATGGAAGTCTAGGATATTCCACACCGTCTAGAGTATTCTGGTTAAAGTTGGCTTGATATAAATATTGCGAGTACGAAGACGGAAGTCAGTTGTATATGGTTAAGTTTAGTATTGAGTATTGGACTGAACACATAAATTGTAAGAAATAAATTAGAATTATTAGCTAGTGTCTAAGTATTATATAAATTATTAGTACGTCTGAAATAAATTGTAAATGGTGTGTTTTAAATAAACTATAAATAAATTAGACTATCGTTACAATAATTATGTAAAGATGAACGTGGAGAGAGAAAATGAATGAGATGGTTTGAAATCGTCCTTCTATTAGTGTAAGAATTAGTAATGAACAAGTGTATGGAAAACTTAAAAAAGTCGAATTTGTATCTATTTTATGTACAGCAACTTGAACACACATAAAATGTTTGGTCTGGAATTTATAAAAATCACTTAATACCTTAATACTTAATACCCGAGCACAGTTATTGGAAAAAATTAATAATGTATGTAACAACATTAGAAATAAACCGGAAATAATTGACAAATCAGTGAAAAAACTGTTTTAATTATTTGTTTGTGTTACTTTATTAAATAAAGTGAGCCCGTTCCTGTGTAATCTTCAATTTCCTAATGGAAAATGCTGTAGTTAAAAAGAAATAAAAATGGTACCTAATTTGTGTAGAATTTTAAAAGTAAAATATTTGATTTTAATATTGTAAATACTGATTTGTAATATTGTAGTCGCCATTATAAAAATTTACTGTAAGAAAGTCACTATTTAAATGTGCAAAATAAAAAAAGAGCCCGGTCCTGAAATTTTTTTAAATTAAATTATGGCTTTGATTAACCTAAGAGAGTGTAACTTTGGTACAAAATTTTATCAAAATATCTACTCGTTCAAACAAAATGGCCGACTTTAGTTTTGGCAAATAATCATAAAACACCCATGTCTCAGAAACGAGTCAGTACATTTTTAAGGGAAACAAATAAAGTAAAATGCAATATTTTTAACATTAAATGGATGCTTTTTTCAAATATTGTAAAAATACGGAATTTAACAATTGTTTCGATCTGTACAGTATGTTTTGATGTATTCCATCGTTCATGTGTAGAACGAAAAAAATACTTCAAAGAACTAGGTGATGGTAAAATATACTGTTCTGAAAAATGTGAAAATGAACGTTAATGGTAAGTCAAAACTTGATGAATCCTATAAAAAAAATACTGATCTAAAAAGAATCATATGTGAGAAAGATATTTTAATGGAAAATAGGGTATACGACAAAAATGAAGACATTGAATACAATTATATATCAATCAACTAAAAGAAACAAGACAAGACATATTGAAAGATTAAATATAAAAACACAAGATTTTGAAGATGAAGCCATGGAAATGGAGAAAAAAGACTATCAAAAAATTAAAAAACAGAGTAACACCATAAAAATGCTGAATAAAGAAATCTTTGAAACCCAAGTAAGGATGTTATCTCATGAAACTGAATTAATGACTAAAAATAACAAAATAAAATGTTTGGAACAAGAATTAAAAGATTTAGATAGTGTGGGCAGAAATATGGTCAATGCAATAAAAATATTAGAAGAGGAAAATAATCAGTACCAAGAAGAACTTAACAAACTAAGAATAGAGGTAAAAAAATATTTCTTTAAAACCAACAACAAACAATATAACCATTTAAAATAATCAAGAAAAAATAGAAAAATGTAAAATAATCCAAACCAACGATGTAGAAGAGATGGAAGTATTAAATAAAATGGAAACCGGCAACAAAATATTAATTCTTTGTGATGAAATGGGTAAAAACTTAAACAGAGTTCTTAAAAACAAATTCAGTGTAAACAACGTAAACAAAACTATTATAGAAACTATCATAAAACCATGTGCAACTTTTGAAAACGTTATTGAGGATATTGTAGGTTTGACTTGTAATTATACATTAAATGAATGTTTCAATTATAGCAGGAAAAAATAATTTTAAATATGGGAGATATCCATCAATGAAGTTTTGAATGATACGACTAAAAACTGCACACATACAAATATACTTTTCAGCACTATTCCTTGTGATGGAATGGTCAGTCATATTAAATACTTTGTTGAAAAATTTAATAGGAAATTAAATAGCTATATTTGCAAGATTGATCATTTTTCAGAAGGTAAGGTGAGAATATTAGATGTATAACAAGGATAAAACTAATATTTGTGACAAAATTTGATTAAGATTACAACAAAAAAAAAAAAGAAAACAACTCAATTTTCATTAATCACTGCTCAAATAACAATGATTTAGCTATAGGACTGAATAATCAAAAAACAGCCAGTTAAAAACGGAATTAGAAGAGCCTGTAGTTATTAATATATCAGATGATATAGATTTTACACAAAATAATACTTGTAATAATAATTGTATAAATCGTGATGATAAAACTGATAAATGTAATAATTTTTTAGACAAAGTTCCTCCAATAATAATAGAACCGTAATGCAAAAGGCTACATCTAACTTATTTTTGGTATATTTAAATTCACAAAGTTTATTTGCTCACATTGATAAAATTAGTAATCTAGTCCTAAATAAAAAACCATTGTTAGTTTGTCTATCTGAAACGCATTTAACAGAAGATATATATGACAGTGAGGTAAATATCAATGGGTATAACTTATATCGGGTAGACAGTGATAGCCATCATACAGGGGGAGCTGCCATATATGTGTTAAATACATTTAAAGTGACAAATATTACTAAATGTTTTGAAAATAAAAAATATTGGTTAATTTTATTGCAGATTACTTACAATAATTTATATGTATAGATCTCCAACTAGAAGTTATGTTAGAGCTTTTAATTTTTTTTTGAACTTTGGTGCTATGGTATATGTGATATTAAGCTCAACATAATTTTTAATTGGGGATTTTAATATAGATGTTTTAATAAATTTTACAGTGTGCGTTTAAAAAATGTTATGATTGATATTGGTTTCGAAAATATTGTAACTGACTATACTTATCCAACAAATTTTATACAAATGCTAAATGAAATCGCTCCTAAAAAAATGGTTAAGATATTTCCAATTTAAACTAATAGAAGTAATGAAAACTGGGAAGCCTATAAACAAAAAAGAAACATTGCTGTAAGAGTCTTAAGAACTGAAAAAATAAAATATTATGAATGTAAAATTGATCGTAACAAGGGTAATGCTGTTGAAATGTGGAAAGTACTAAAAACTTTTTTGGCAAATAATTCTTTGCATAAAGATTTTTTAGAAATTGAAATAGATAATCAAAAAATGGTTGATAAAATTGAGGATATGCCAAGTAAATTGAACACATTTTTATTAGTAGTATCGGTACAATTGATAATTGTGATCAGAGTGGCCCAAAATTTCTCATATATATTAAAAATAAGTTAATTTCATGTTTTTTCTTACTTTTGGTTAATTGATTATGATTCTCTTAAAAGAATCATTTTTTCATTGCCAAATAATAGTTCAGATGACATTAGCTTGAACTTGGTAAAAAATACATTTAACAGTATTGCTAATCCTCTAATTAATATTATTAATAGCAAGATATTAAAGTGTCTACAATTATACCACACCCAAGGTTTCAAACTCTAAAAATGCTCAGCAGTTCAGTCCTATAAATATGCTCAGCTGTATTGATAAATTTCTCGAAAAGGTTGTTTATGAACAGAGATTATGGATAATATTGAAGAACACAAGTTAATTAGTAAAATTTAATCAGGATTTCGTAGCAAGCATGGATGTGAGACTGCACTACAGTGTGTACTGGATAATTGGAGGGGGGAGATTGATAAAAACAATTTTATTATAGCTGTATTCTTGGACCTTCAACGTGCTTTTGAAATAATAGATTGACTTCAACTAATTAAAAAACTTGAAAGTATAATAATCAGAGGCACAGTTTTAAATTGGATCATCGATTACCTCACAAATAGAAAACAGAAGGTAAAAGTAAAAGAACATTTCTAATGAAGTGGTCAATGAATATGGTGTACCTCAAGGGAGTGTTTTGTGGCCTTTATTGTTTCTAATATATGTAGATGTAGATAACTATGTTATTAAAATTAGAATCTATGAATTACAACACGTTGAAGAGTTTAAATATTTGGGTGTAAAAATTGATAGAAAATTAAAATTTAAATATCATGCTAATTATATTATAAAAACATCTTTTAAAATAAATTATTTATACAGAAGTAGTAAGCACCTGACGCAGTGGACCAAAAACATAATTTACAACACTTTAATTTTGCCCCATTTTACTTATTGTGCTACAACACTCTACCTTAGGACGAAATGAAAAGAGTACATTACAAAAACTACAGAATAGAGCAATGCGTACGATACAATCCCGCTCTAGGCTGACCCCAATAAAAGATATGTTAACTCAGTTAAAGTGGCTTCCACTGACAGATTTCATAAGGTATCAAACCCTAATTATATTTAAAATTAAAAACGGCTGTGCGATATATATGACAGTGAGTATCTGATAGATAAAATTGTATTTAACCATAAGATATATCAGTACAATACTCGCAACAGACAAAAATTTTTTATACCTCCGGTGGCAAAAAGAAGCTCTTAGAGCTCTATATTTTTGTAAGGGATTGCAGGAATTCAATAACCTCCCAGACTATATAAAAACTTAACATCAACATTACTTTTTAAAGCAAGGTTAAGCATTATTTGTTGAAATGGGTTTTATTATTTTTTTTTTTTTAATTTGGTGTCATCGGCGTCGACTACCTACGGCCATTAGCCTCGTGTTCTGTGTAGGCTTTGTTACTGGTTCCCAGCGCCACTTTAGGGACGGCACTGTTAATTAGAACCCAACAGTGAATGGTCGAGTGGGGAATCCTACCAAGGCATCAGAATTAATTTTAAATAATGAAATTAAATGAAAAAATCCCGGCCAACGGTGGGATTCGATCCTGAGACCTTCCGATCTCAAAGTCATGACTCTAACCACTGAGCCAACCCACCCCCCATTATTATTATTATTATTATTTTTATTATTAAGTCTAATTTAGTACAGGGTTGTTTTGAACTCAGCTAAGTGTACTCTACCTCCCATTAAGCTGTGTCCATTTAAATCTGAAACACCCTGTATATACCTGAATGTTTTTTAGAAAAAATCATCGCTACTGTCTTCTACCAGAATCTGATTAGAAAACTTCAATGTCTTGAATCTTCAGTTAAATTAATAATGATTTCGTCTATGACTATTAGTCTCTTCAACTACACTATTGGACAAAAGTGAAGCAACTTTTATAGTAAAATAAAATATTTAATTATTTAAAATAAAATGAGCAACCATGGAAATTAAAAATAATTTAATTTAAGTGGTCATAGTAGGCTGCAGTCATATGTGACATGGGATTGTTTGCAAATGTCAAATAAGTTAGTATGTAATAATTTATTTCAACTAGACCTTTTATTATCGCGACAAAAGTATAGCAACTCTTTGATTTGGTTTACAGGAAAAGGGTTTATGATACAGGTAAAGTTCTAAAATGACGTTTTTCAATTTAATTAAGCTTAACAGCTCTAATATTTACAGAATTAAATATGCCAAAAGGAAAACGAATCTGTACGGAGGTACAAGAAATGGTCGTAAACGCCTTTTTAGAAGGGAAGAGTAAGATTGCGATTTCCAAACAGTTCGACTTGCCCAAATATAGTGTCTCAAAAATAATTTCACGTTATAATGAAAGAGGACATGTAGAAAAAATGCCGAAATCAGGAAGGCCCAGGAAAACTACATTTTGGATGGATAGGAGAATCAAAAGAATTTCTCAAAGAGATCCGTGGTTGTCAGGACCAAGGACAATTGCTGAAATTCCCGAACTGGAAGTCAGTGCGAGGACTGTTCAACGACGATTAGTTGAGGCGAAACTTTATAGCAGACGTCCTGCCAAGAAACCGTTGGTTTCTGAAAGAAATCGCCGTGCCAGACTTGAATTTGCGTAACAACATTTGAACTGGACAGTGCAAGATTGGGGAAAAGTATTGTTTAGCGACGAAAGTCGTTATAAAATTTTTAATTCTGATGGAATGAAGCGTGTCAGGCGTCCGGTTAATATGAGATTTCACCCAAAGTATGTTAAGCCAACAATAAAGCACCGACAAGGTAGTGTATTTGTATGGGGTTGTTTTTCGTGGAGCAGAGTAGGCCCACTACATTTTATAGACGGAATTATGGATCGCTTCGTCTACAGAGACATACTCCAAAACGTTATGTTTCCCTATGCTCAGCGGGAGATGCCTTTGCAATTTATATTCCAACAGGACAACGATCCGAAACATTCGTCTCGCCTTGTTCAGGAATGGTTTCAGGAGAACAATGTCCAGGTTCTTAGGTGGCCGGCCCAATCACCAGACCTCAACCCCATTGAGAACCTTTGGGAAGAGGTTGAACGTCGTATTCGGACTACAAGATTCCCAAATAAACAGTCCTTATTTGATAAAATTAATGAAGTTTGGATTAATATGCCGGATATTACTATCCAAAACTTAATTTCATCAATGCCGCGCCGTTGCCAAAAAGTTATATCTAATAATGGATATCCTATTAATTATTAAGAATTTGTTCTTATTTTGTTTCAACCATTCAACCATATTTGTGATTTTTCAGTTGTTAAATGAAATACAAAATTTTTTCATAAAAGTTGTTATACTTTTGTCGCGATAATAAAGGGTATTGTTGAAATAAATTATTACATACTAACTTATTTGACATTTGCAAACAATCCCATTTCACCTATCATAGCAGCCTATTATGACCACTTAAACTACATAAATTTTGATTCTCACGGTTGATCGTGTTATTTTAAATAATTAAATATTTGATTTTATCATAAAAGTTGCTTCACTTTTGTCCAACAGTGTATATTTTAAGATCTAAGTCAACAATTTAAACATTGATTTCCTAATTGATATAGAATTGTTGATGTCAACTGTGATAGTTAAACAGATATTATGAGATATGGTCCAGTCCGATTATAGTAATATATTGAAGAAGGAATGCTGGGAGGTAATCATAAACACCGAAGGGAATATGACCATAGACGATAAGAAAAGGAGAAACAAAATACTACTTGCAGTTTCATTTATAGTGGGTGCAGCTGCGAATAAATTAATATCGAAAAATATGGTTTTAAGGTTTAAAAAGTAACAAGGATAATTTGTTTCAAAAAAGGACTGTCGTTTTTAAAAAAGGACAGGTGGCAAATCTAGACCAAGGCGTTATTGGTGACCCACCCTGTATAAATTATAAATCAACAATTATTAAATCGAGCAGAAATTAATTTTGTTAAATATTCAGAACTGAATGGTTTTAAATAGTATTTGTATACCTAAATGTTTTTTAGAAAAAATCGTCGCTAGTGTCTTCTACCAGAATCTGATTAGAAATCTTCAATGTCTTGAATCTTCAGCTAAATTAATAATGATTTCGTCTATGAATATATCAATTAGTGTCTCTTCGACTTTAATATTTTAAGATCCAAGTCATCAACTCCAACAACCTGATTGAACAGAGCTCCGTTCTTCTATTCATTGCACATATATATCCATGCCAGCTTCCAACTGTTTCTATAAAAACACAATTACAAATTAGAAGAATTAATAATTTTTTGGATTCATTATTTAGGTCATAACTAGCGAAAATGTTGGTAAATATTGTGTCTCAATTTTTTTTAATACATATTCTAAGAGTCAAAAATAGCTTGTGTATTTAGGTATTTTTAGATCCGTTATGATGAACGCTTTAGTTAACTATTTTTCCTCAAGAAACGCATAAAATTCATAAAAAATATAAAATAAAATGTTAACAAAAAGAGGTATAGAGGAATAGAGGTAAAACAATATTTCTTTAAAACCAACAACAAACAATATAACCAACAATCAAGAAAAAATAGAAAAAAGTAAAATAATCCAAACCAACGATGTAGAAGAGATGGAAGTATTAAATAAAATGGAAACCGGCAACAAAATATTAATTCTTTGTGATGAAATGGGTAAAAACTTCTATTATAGAAACTATCATAAAACCATGTGCAACTTTTGAAAACGTTATTGAGGATATTGTAGGTTTGACTTGTAATTATACATTAAATGATTGTTTCAATTATCGCAGGAAAAAATAATTTTAAATATGGGCGATATCCATCAATGAAGTTTTGAATGATAGACTAAAAAACTGCACACATACAAATATACTTTTCAGCACTATTCCTTCTGATGGAATGGTCAGTCATATTAAATACTTTGTTGAAAAATTTAATAGGAAACTAAATAGCTATATTTGCAAGATTGATAACTTTTCAGAAGGTAAGGTGAGAATATTAGATGTATAACAAGGATAAATGTAATATTTGTGACAAAATTTGATTGAGATTGCAACAAAAAAAATCTGATGTGTCCAACACATGACTTTCCTATCTAGTTATTACAGGCTTTTTCCGGTTATTTTGTACAACCTATTGCAGCATCTCTATAAATGTTTAGAGGATAAACTAAATATATACATTGTCCACATACATCTACCGCGAAACATTTTTCTATAGATATTCATTGAAAATGAAAATAATGAAAAATTTAAATTTAGCACTTTTCCTACAATTTTTCCATTACGGTCCATTTTAAAAAAATCATGTATGAACAAATATTATAGAGATCGATATCGCAAACAACTTTTATTTCAACAATTTTCATAAAAATCAGAATTTTGCACATTTTGTCAAATTTTTCGAATACGGACCATTTCAGGAAATTTTTACATAAAACAAAAATTATAGATAATAATATTAGAAGTAACTTTTATTTGAACAGTTTTTTTCTCCAAACATAAATAACAGATATATTCCACAAAATATAAAAACGGCCTCCCATAAAGTACCCCCCCAGATGTTCCGACTTTGTCCAAAATCTAATCATTTCACGTCAGGCCGAAATAAACCTTAAGTTTAAAATTTAATGTTTTTTCCTTTATCCGTTTTTGAGTTTTCTTCAAATTTCGAAATTTACACATTTTCTCAAATATCTCGAATACGGTCCATTTTAGAGAAATTATGTATAGGACAAAAATTATAGAGAATTATATTACAAACAACTTTTATTTGAACAATTTTAAAAAAAAAATATTTTTTTTACATTTTGTCAAATTTCTCGAATACGGACCATTTTAAGAAAATTTTGCATGAAACAAAAATTATAGATAATTATATTAGAAGTAACTTTTATTTGAAGAATTTTCTTCTCCAAACGTAAATAACAGATATATTCCATAAAATATAAAAATGACCACCTATAAAGTACCCCCCCAGATGTTCCGACTCTGCCCAAAATCTAATCAGCTCATTGGACGCTGAAACAAAGCTTAAGTTTAAAATTTGGTGTTTTTCTGTGTATCGGTTCATGAGTTATGCAATATATACACACACACACACACACACACACACACACACACACACACACACACACACACACACACACACACACACACACACACACACACACACACACACACACACACACACACACACACACACACACACACACACACACACACACACACACACACACACACACACACACACACACACACACACACACACACACACACACACACACACACACACACACACACACACACACACACACACACACACACACACACACACACACACACACACACACACACACACACACACACACACACACACACACACACACACACACACACACACACACACACACACACACACACACACACACACACACACACACACACACACACACACACACACACACACACACACACACACACACACACACACACACACACACACACACACACACACACACACACACACACACACACACACACACACACACACACACACACACACACACACACACACACACACACACACACACACACACACACACACACACACACACACACACACACACACACACACACACACACACACACACACACACACACACACACACACACACACACACACACACACACACACACACACACACACACACACACACACACACACACACACACACACACACACACACACACACACACACACACACACACACACACACACACACACACACACACACACACACACACACACACACACACACACACACACACACACACACACACACACACACACACACACACACACACACACACACACACACACACACACACACACACACACACACACACACACACACACACACACACACACACACACACACACACACACACACACACACACACACACACACACACACACACACACACACACACACACACACACACACACACACACACACACACACACACACACACACACACACACACACACACACACACACACACACACACACACACACACACACACACACACACACACACACACACACACACACACACACACACACACACACACACACACACACACACACACACACACACACACACACACAGACACACACACACACACACACACACAGACACACAGACAGACAGACAGACACACAGACACACAGACACACAGACACACACACACACACACACACAGACATCATCGCGAAAATAGTCAAAACGGATTCAGGGGACCTCAAAACGTAAAAATCCGTCGAAAACTCGAGGTCGAAAAAAATCATGATTCCTATACTTTTCTTATATCTGTATACAGATAGGAAAGTAAAAAAGAAAACAACTTAATTTTCATTAATCACTGCTCAAATAACAATGATTTAGCTGTAGGACTGAATAATCAAAAAGACAGCCAGTTAAAAACGGAATTAGAAGAGCCTGTAGTTATTAATATATCAGATGATATAGATTTTACACAAAATAATACTTGTAATAATAATTGTATAAATCGTGATGATAAAACTGATAAATGTAATGATTTTTTAGACAAAGTTCCTCCAATAATAATAGAACCGTAATGCAAAAGGCTACATGTAACTTATTTTTGGTATATTTAAATTCACAAAGTTTATTTGCTCACATTGATGAAATTAGTAATCTAGTCCTAAATAAAAAACCATTGTTAGTTTGTCTATCTGAAAAGCATTTAACGGAAGATATATATGACAGTGAGGTAAATATCAATGGGTATAACTTATATCGGGTAGACAGTGATAGCCATCATACAGGGGGAGCTGCCATATATGTGTTAAATACATTTAAAGTGACAAATATTACTAAATGTTTTGAAAATAAAAAATATTGGTTAATTTTATTGCAGATTACTTACAATAATTTATATGTATAGATCTCCAACTAGAAGTTATGTTAGAGTTTTTAATTTTTTTTTGAACTTTGGTGCTATGGTATATGTGATATTAAGCTTAACATAATTTTTAATTGGGGATTTTAATATAGATGTTTTAATAAATTTTACAGTGTGCGTTTAAAAAATGTTATGATTGATATTGGTTTCGAAAATATTGTAACTGACTATACTTATCCAACAAATAATGGAGATAGTCTTATTGATTTATTAATTACAAATTGTGATAGATTTAGTAAACAAGTTTTAAAAACACCTAAAATTAGCTCCCACTACATCAAAACTGTAAAAATAGCGAATTTAAAAAGTTAATTAAAATCTGTAATTATCCAGAGTAGAGGGCGTTATATTAATTACGAGGCTATCTGCAATGCGCTTCAAATTAACTGGAACTACTGGGAAACTGACATTGATGTAAAATATCAGCATTTTACTAATAATTTTATACAAATGCTAAATGAAATCGCTGCTAAAAAAATGGTTAAGATATTTCCAATTTATAAAGAGTGGATTCAAAAAATATTTAACTAATAGAAGTAATGAAAACTGAGAAACCTATAAACAAAAAAGAAACATTGCTGTAAGAGTCTTAAGAACTGAAAAAATAAAATATGAATGTAAAATTGATCGTAACAAGGGTAATGCTGTTGAAATGTGGAAAGTATTAAAAAACTTTTTCGACAAATAATTCTTTGCATGAAGATTTTTTAGAAATTGAAATAGATAATCAAGAAATGGTTGATAAAATTGAGGACATGCCAAGTCAATTGAACACATTTTTATTAGTAGTATCGGTACAATTGATAATATTGATCAGAGTGGCCCAACATTTCTCATATATATTAAAAATAAGTTAATTTCATGTTTTTCTTACTTTTGGTTAATTGATTATGATTCTCTCAAAACAATCATTTTTTCATTGCCAAATAATAGTGCAGATGACATTAGCTTGAACTTGGTAAAAAATACATTTAACAGTATTGCTAATCCTCTAATTAATACTATTAAGGCGGCAGTTTAATACGACCTCCTCGGCGATCGGGACCGTTACATATCTCATATTCGAACCCGTCATAACAGCGATAAACTAAAAACGTTCTCAAAACTATTTTCCCTAATTTGAACGGAAGCTTCTGCTACTGACTTGGAGATGAACGCATTTTGTGGACACGACGGATATATTGCAGTGATGCCGATTCATATTATAAATCCCGATGTCTTATTTTTTTTTTGTAGAAATAGAAATAGTATTGGCACAAAAATATTTTATTAAAATTCATCTTTGTTTTAAAAATAATTTGACTTATTGTTTAATACAACTTGCCTAGATCATTTTATCTATTTATCTCTTTTTAACAAAATTCTTATTACTAACTAAATTCAAGCCACACTTTGCGGCGATTGCGGGATAGTTCAAACCCATTTTGGCGGCCGCTTTAAAGTTTTTTTGTTGATGGCGGTATACCTATAAGTCGTTACCGCTTTGAAACCGAGGATACAATTTTCTTCAACAAAAAATATGATTTTTGTTTTCGGCATGTCATGAAACAAACCGCTAAAGGAACAACGCGAATCACACAGAATACTAAATTTAAACAATAATAGTATACTAAAATACAATAATGTATATACCAGTTGTCCCATATGTTTCTGGATAACTGTTAAAAGGGATAAAAGTGTTTTACCTGATGAACCCAAGTCAACCTCTTAACTACCCGCTAGAAACCACCATTATCATTTATGTTTCAAACCATACCACCACACTTTTTTTTAATATAATACATTTTTCGCTTCATGTCAACGATATTATACGATGTATTGGTCAGAATTGTAAATAACAGACTCATTTAACCTGTTTCTAATGGGTGCGTGGTTTGACAAGCGGTTGATTTAAACTACCGCCTACAAAAATAAGAAATTAAATTTGTATTACATAGTAAAATATTTCAATTTTTAAGTTTTTTACCATTTTGACCATATAAATACAGCCTAAAAAAGCAATATAATATATGACTGAACTGAGGGTGATAAATTTGATCATATTAACAAAAAAACATGAGCTTTAAATTGAAAAATGAATGTTAGGAATGGTTTTATTTTATTTTACATCCATTGGACCCTCCGTAGTATTACCCTAATCAATTTGTAGCGTGGTGTCACTGCAGCTTGCAGTTTATTGTACCACCATTTGAACGTGCCACTACTTTCTCAATTACTTACTCATTCAACGTTATTAATTTCACATCGTCGATAATTAAACGCTTGTTGACTAAATCACATGGTGGCATGGCCTATGGTAATCATCCCAGCCGACAACCATCCACGACGTGACTGGAGATATCACGGCTTAACTGTTGCGAGAACGCGGATGTACACTAATCTCATGCTAGCCGCTCGGCTAGGGATGGTTTCTACGGGGTGGTTTGGCGAAGGTTGATTTGATACTATTAAATCATTTAGACAATAGCTGGCCAGAATCCTATAGGACACCCGGAATATATCCTAGACCGCACGTGTCGCAAGAAAGATTTTTATTTCGCTAATATCAAAGTAGATATAACGCCCTTTGTCGGTATGCCATAAAGGATTATCATTTTGTATTTATACAAGCCAAAAAGTACTAAAGCTTATTTTCCTCTTTACTTCTGAAGCTGTAACATTGTGTGTTGTATTAGTGTATTTTGGATTGATTTAATTTTTTTTTTTTAATTATTAAACATTTTTTGTGAAAGACAATAGCCATGTTTAAAACAGGTAAGTTATAGGTACTTTTGTTTTTAAATGACTTAAAAGGTTACTTATTGCTTGTATTTTCTTCAGTATTTACTTTTAAAAATTTGTGCTAGGTATCTGATTTGTTTACGAAATGTTTGGCATGAAAACCAGATGGTTTCCTTCCAAAACAGGTAGTCGATCCAAAAAATCGACACTAATGAAAAAATCGTTGCTATTAAAAACAGCCAATAAACAGAACATTGTAAATTTAATAGAGTAAGTAAATTATAAATTTCCAGCTAACTACTTCTTTAATTTGCTAAAATAGGTCAATTTTGATTTTTAAAATGACAATGTTTTAACATAATTATTATGTACCTCTTGCTTCAACCGCTTTGGAGTGACAGCAACCAATTCAAATTTTTAAATAAAATGAGGGATTTGATACCTCATTTTAAAAAGTTTTTAATTCTTTATTCAGTCAGATAAGGATTTTTGTTTGTATTTTTCTAATTTATAACAAGCAGTCTTACTTGGTGTATTTTATTATAAAAAAAAATTAAAATGAAATAATTTTTCAGATTCTTATAAAACATGTTCAGCTATTTTTGGGGAGATTTGCTGGATTTACAGTTATGCTTCTTTATAAAGAAAAATATTAAAATTTTAAAAAACTTCTATTACTGATACGAGTAATATCCCCTTTAAAATATGGTATGACATGATCACTTATTTCATTTAAAAATGAAAAGGCGGTAGTTGTCAGTTCAAGAGGTTTGAAGAAGTAGGTACCTATACAATTAATTGAAATACTGTCGCATTCAAAAATACAAATTTACGTTAGAGGATTTTCTTTAAAAATTAATTAAAGACAGAAAATTAATCTATCCCTTTGTCCTCACTTTATATTGGTAGGCAACAGAAATAAGTACATTCATTTTAACCGTCCAAAATAGTTATTTGTGTAGTAAGGCCGTAAAGTTGATCTTTTTTGGCCGAATTATAAATTTGCAACTTCTGGTTAGGATGAAAATTATCATATGGCCAAGGTGCACACAACATTTTTTAGGAGACTCTCACATCAAGTATAGCCAATATTTTTTTACATTCTTGTTTTTAATAAGAGGCTTAAATGCAAGAAGTGTTTCAAGTTTTTATTGATCGAATAAAAATCCATCGTTAACTAATAAAATTTGCACAGAAGAATTACTAACGATAAGTAGGTATAAGTATTTTTCGGATTTCTATTTGCGATTCCTCGATAATAAATTCACAATTTTTAAAAAGTTAGTTCATTTAAATAAAAATCCAGTAGTTAATTAATAATACCTAACTCTATTTTTTCTTGAACTGTTTTTAAGAAAATTAAACAAAATCATGTCACAGCTCCATGAAATAAAACGAGAAAATCTAAAAAGAAATCATTTCAAACCACCTTTATATCGAATTTTAATTATAGAAGGTGCTATGATTTTTGTGTTTCTTTTGAGACATCCAGTATGCTTCTACTCTTTTATAAAACGTTCATAACTGATCTGAAAAATACTTAATACGCAAGATATTTTAACTATATATATTACCTAAATAATAAAAAAAAAAAATAAATAAACAGAGTTAACCGCCCGACAAATTAATCGCCCATCCATCATACAAATCATTTTCTAACGATGAAGTATAAAAGATAATTTTATGTGGATGTGAATTTACAAATACAGCGAGCACAGAACGAATTGTCAGTGTTTACAAAATTAATTCCCTGTGTATTTGAAACCCACGTTATTTCGTCGTCTGCATGCAGTTTAGACATATCAAAACTTTCCTCCGAATGGCACGTGTTGAATGATCGAAAATGGTTGGTGACTTGCTTGTTTTTAGATCTATCAAGGAGTGTCTGAACTAAAATGTTGGTAAAACAGCGGTTGGCGCGTATATTATTTGAAATTTCAGCTTGTATTTTATTTCTCAATTTTCTCCGTTATTACATTGATTTGAGAATTGGTTTCAAGGTAATTGTATTTGATAATTAATAGAGTATTTGCTTGACCCCTTGAAAAAATCATATTAAATTTTATATAATTGTTTAAACTTTTATTTTTATTATTATCAAAGTTACATTATTTATATTGGCGTCAGCAACTGCTCTGATTTATTTCAAAAACGTCTACAAAATCTTAGCTCTCTAATTTGTATAGTTTCAAATTTATTAGAAAATAAAATGAAACGCAATTAAACTGTCACCTTAATAGCAAGATATTAAAGTGTCTACAATTATACCAACACCCAAGGTTTCAAACCCTAAAAATGCTCAGCAGTTAAGTCCTATAAATATGCTCAGCTGTATTGATACATTTCTCGAAAAGGTTGTTTATGAACAGATTATGGATAATATTGAAGAACACAAGTTAATTAGTAAAATTCAATCAGGATTTCGTAGCAAGCATGGATGTGAGACTGCACTACAGTGTGTACTGGATAATTGGAGGGAGGAGATTGATAAAAACAATTTTATTATAGCTGTATTCTTGGACCTTCAACGTGCTTTTGAAATAATAGATCGACTTCAACCAATTAAAAAACTTGAAAGTATAATAATCAGAGACACAGTTTTAAATTGAATCATCGATTACCTCACAAATAGAAAACAGAAGGTAAAAATAAAAAAAACATTTCTAATGAAGTGGTCAATGAATATGGTGTACCTCAAGGGAGTGTTTTGGGGCCTTTATTGTTTCTAATATATGTAGATGACATAGGGGAGCTTCAAATC